>CM035407.1:61648676-62143676 GCA_020310875.1 Ceratopteris richardii | reverse complement strand
TCATCTACGCTATTGGATGCAAATCCTTTCACATTAGACTACATAGGGTTTCGCAAGGAGCTTGGCCAAAACGTTCAGGAGGTGCCTAGATACTTTCACCGCTACCTCTTGATCCAAAATCAACCACTCTAAGACCGCTTTTAGAGCTCTTGTCGGGGTGTAGCCTGACCTTCTCATTCATCATGGCTGCCAAATCATTCTGCAAGGCCAAATTTTCTGGCTTCTTGGGATTCCCTTGGGGTTTGGTATCTCGAATGAGCACGGATGGAACTAGGTGCTGGCCAGACTCAAAAAGAAGCTAAACTATTGGAGAGGTATGCAAATCAATCTTGTTGGTCACACTATGGTTATCAACATGCTCCTCATATCTTCGACCATTTACTTCCTTTCTTGTTTGAGACTGAAAGAGCAGGAGCTGTCCAAACTATATAATATCTGTAGAAAACTTCTCTGGATGGGCCACCACAATAAGAGGGGGTGCCTAAAATCAAGTGGTCCATCTACACCAGACAAAGAGAGAGTGAGGGCCTTGGCATTCTAGACATTGGGTGCATGGCTAACAAACTTGCAACAAAATGGATGATTAAGGCTTTGTGCAATGGGGAGGGCTCGTGGGCCAAGTTGCTCTTCAGAAATAATAATGAATTGGCTCTCATGGGATTCCCGAATTCAAAGAATCATGACATTCTTACACTTTTGTTTTGCCCAATCCCGGTCTTCCCAAAAGGCTCGAATCATGTGTGCTCCCTATGGAAGAGTTGGAATAAAGTCAAAAGCTTCACAAAAACAAGTGAAGATTGGAAGTGGGCAGCTGGTATCAGACAAAACGACTCTATCTAGTTTTCGATTCATGGCATCCGGATCATGGATTCTTGGAAAACTAAAAACGCCAAGAGGCTATGGAACAAAGGCTTCAAAAAATGGAAACATCTCTGGAAGCAAGACACCAACTAGTGGATCAACTTTGTGGATATTGACGCTAGCATCAACATTTCCTATGAAGAATAGAACACTCTGCAAAGTGGAGGTCTCCCCTGGGACTACTCCAAAGTTCGCCTTCTCCTAGGGCATGACACGCTGAGCTCGCTTGGTCTCCGATGGCACAATGGCAATTGCCTATAAAAAATCCCGAAGATCAAAGAAACCATTGATTATGAGGTTAACCTCAATGCGAAGTGGTGCCTATTGTGGATGCCGCTTTCGTGGGACATGAAGTTCATGGTTGTCTGGCATCCCCTCATAGAAATCAAGAAGTCCTTCCTCTTATGGAAAATCCCTCATCGTGGAATCTGGATCAACCTTAAGGCTAGCAAACTTTTTGGGATTCCTTTCTGGTACAAATGATGTCTCCAATCCATCGAAGATGTTTCTCACATCTTCTTCACTTGTCCCAACTCGAACAGGCTCTGGGAGATTGTCAAAAAGAAAATTACACTTCAGAAACATATCAGTTGGAAGCAATCTCTATTGGGAGAAGCGATCGGTGGCTCCGTGACTCTCTGGAATCCCATCAAGGGGGAGCTCCCATGGAAAATCTGGTAGGAAATACCTTCATTTAACTTCGGTGACTCCCCCAAAGAGTCTTTGATTCAGAAATCATTGTTCCTCGTTGGCAATGGCTCCTCCTTGGTGAGGCTTAGAAATTCTTCTTCTAAGTCATATTGCAACTTGACCTTCTTGCATTCACTTTCAAACCAACAATCATTCTCATCCAGCACAACATATCTACTGACCATAAATCCTTTGTTGGATGGATTATAAAACCTATATCCTTTTTTATTTCAATCATCCCCTATGAAGATGCATTTCTCTGCCTTAGGGTCGAACTTATATTGGATTTGAGATGTAACATGCACATAAGCAACAGAAGAAAATATCTTGTAATGATCAAGCAATGGTCTCCTACCATGCCATGCTTCATATGGGGTCATCCCATCAATGGGTTTAGAAGGCAACTTGTTAATAAGGTAAGTGATGCTATGGTGTAAGGTTCTCACAATGCCAAATGCTTGAAAGATTTTCTTCATGTTCCCACAATCATAAATAATTTAAACACTTTCTGCCCGCAAGTAATAAGGCAATTTTTTTTCATTAAGCATTGATCTAGCTGCCTCCACAATCAATCTATCCTCCTCTCTGCTACTCCATTTTACTCATGAGAATACATAGTAATAATCTCCCTTTTGATACCTCTCTCCTGCAAAAATGCATCAAAAGCATTGGAGGAGTACTCACCTCCTCCATCTTACCTTATCCTCTTTAGACTTCTTCCTATTTGATTTTCCACTAGTGTAAGATACTTATTTAAATAATTGAACACTTCATCTTTATTTTCATGAAATACAAGATAGTCCACCTACTTAAATCATCAATGAATGAAACATAGTACCTTGAGCCTAAAAGTGAAGGGTCCTTGCTTGGTCCCCACACATCTGTCTAAACAAGTTCCAAATAATCCTCATGCATATAGCATTTCTTTATAAGGGGTAACCTGTGTCATTTACCAAACTGACATGCACCATATTTGTAGATCATGTGTTGCTTGGATACATCAGGTATCGCAAGTACACATTGATCTCTACATATCTGCTTCAAGGTTCTCTCACGAATGTGTCCTAATCATTTGTGCCATATCTCTAACTCAGACAATGTTTGATCCTTGTAATTATAGAGTGAAATGTATCTAGTGTCCTCAAGTTCAAATGTAAATAATCTACTTGTTTTCTCTCCCTTGGCAATTCTCTTCAATCCATGTTAGGGGGCTCCATAAAGGCTTGATATTTATTGAACCTAACCTGCAAACCCTTTTCCACTATCTCTCCAACACTCATTAGATCCTTTGTGATAGTAGGCACATTAAGAACTGTGCTCAATAGATTTTTATTTTCATCAGATGTTTTGACATTTCCTACCTTGACAATTGAGTTCTTGGCATCATCACTTGTTTGTACTTGATGATTTCCCTTAGGCTCTTCAAGATCAGAAAGGAGAGCTACATTGCTTGCTACATGGTCTGAACAACCTGAGTCAATATAGAAGAGGTGCGCATCATTCATACCTTGTTTTGAAGTCATGTTCATCATGAGAAGAGAATCTCCTTGATCCTCTGTATCATTGTTGAATTCTTTTCTTGATTTGTATCCTCCTTGTTAATTGTTGTTGTAATTATTGTTCTAACCATGGTTGTAGCCTTGATTATGGTTGAGTCTTCCTCTTGATTGTGATTAGCCAACTCTTTGAAATCCTCTTACTCTCTGGTTCTTGAAGTTCCTATAGCACTCACATGTTGTGTGATTAGATAGTCCACATATATTGCATGGGGAAGAGGTGAAAGGTCTCCCGCTACCTTGCTTACCTCCTGTGCCCCTTCCTTTTGAATTCCTACCTCTCCCTACATAATTAGCTTGAGAAGTAGTACCTTCATCTTCAATCCTTTTGCTCTTTTCTTTATCTTTAGACTTTCCTTTATTTGTGTACAAGGCAGAGGGATTGTTACCTCTTGATGGTTCACCATTTTTGTTGAGCTTGGCTTCATGGGTAAAGACTTTTCCCATGAGTGTGGTAAGATCATGGATTTGCATTTCCATGTAAAGGTCCATAGCAGTTGTGAAAGCTTCCCACTTATCATGTGCCTTGATGCCATTGATTATCTATCTCAGTATTTTCCCCTCTTCAATCTCCTCTCCTATGCTTTCTAGTTGATCAGCCACATCTTTTACTTTGGTCACATACTTTGAAACATTCTGCTTAGGTTGCTTCCTTTGAGGAGTAAGTTTCTTGGGAATTTTTACAATTCTTAATGTGAGGAAGAAGGAATTCAGAAATAGATTTAAGTAGATATGACCTTGCTAAAGCATGTTTGGCACACCATGAGTTGAGTCTTTCTAGCTCCTCTCTTGTAGGTTGAACTTTGCTTCTAAATATGGGCATCTCTTCATCTTCTGATATGTATCCATAGAGACTCCTTCCTTGTAGATAGGTCTTCATCCTCAAGGACGATGCTCGGTAATTATTCCTATCCAATTTATCAATAAAAGAAGGAAAACCATCTCCCATTTTACCTTAACTTGCTCTGATACTATTGTTTGAAGAGATGGATGGATACCTCAAGGAAGTGAGGTGGTACTGCTAAAACCTGCTTTTTACCCACCCTAAATCACTCGAGAGTTTGATAGTAGCCCCATTTAGCTTGCAAATAGTACTAAGAAAGTACCTATGTACTTTGGAGTAGATCCCTTAAAACATTGAATCAAAACACACTATAGAGAGCTCTTCTTAATCTGCAAACATGATCTGGGTAACTAGAACTTACAAACCCTTCAGGTTGTTCCATGTAAACTTCATTTGATACATATCCATTTAAAGATGCATTCTTTACATCCAACTGACTTAGCTTCCATCCTTTTGATGTTGCTATAGCAATCAATGTCCTTATGGTTGACATCTTTGCCACCGGACTAAAGGTCTCATGATAATCTATGCCATGCGTCTGAGCATAGCCTTTGACCACCAGTTTAGCTTTGTATCTGGCTATCCTTCCATCTACAAGTTTCTTAACTTTGTAAACCCATTTATTTCCAATCACTTTCTTACCATTTGGTTTTGGAACAAGATCCCAACTCTTGTTCTCCTCAAGCGCTTTAAACTCCTTCATTGCTTCTTCCCATTGTTTCTTACCTTTTGCTTCACTGTAATTCTGAGATTCTTCATCTTCCTTTACTAAGTAAGCATAGTTTTTCTGAGTCAAATAAGAAGTGTCATAGGAATACCTTGTTGGTTGTTTCCTTACTCTGTTTGACCTTCTTAGCTCATATTCTTCATGTGTATCTGAATACACATCTTCATCAAATCTTGGTCCATCTTTGTTTCTCATACTTGATCCGATCCTAGATGTACTTGCCTGCATATGATCTTCATCTTCATTCACCTGCATATGTGATTTTCCTTTTTCTTTCTTTCTTATCTCTTCTTTAATTGTTTCTTCATTATAATCTATGTCTGTATACGAATTTTTTTCTTCATCAAATGTTACATCTCTGGAAACAATAAACTATTTGGTTAGAGGACTCCATAACCTATAACCCATCTATTTTTCATCATATCCGATGAACACGTATTTTTCAGCTTTTGGTTCAAGCTTATGTCTCAATTGTGATCGTGCATACGCATAAGCAACTGATCCAAACACTTTACAATGATCAAGTGTCGGTTTCTTGCCCCACCAAGCTTCATAAGGGGTCATCCCATTTAATGTTGTACATGATAATCTATTTACCAGATATGTAGCTGTATTTACAGCCTCAGCCCAAAGATAATTTGGACAATTCTTCTCCTTTAGCATTGCTCTTGCAAACTCAACTAGAGTTCGGTTTCTTCTTTTTACTACATTTTGTTGCAGTGTATACCTACAAGTTATTTCTCTTTTGATACTTGTAGTCCACAGATAATCATTGAACTCTCGAGAAAAATATTCTCCTCCTCCATCAGACCTTAGTCTTTTGAGTTTTTGTCCTGTAAGTCTTTGAGCATATGCATGAAAAAGCCTAAAAGCTTCAAATACTTATGACTTCTCTTTCAAAACATAAAGATTTATCCATCTTCTTGCATCATCAATAAAAAGAACGTAATACCTTGAACCGCTAATAGATCCTTCTTTTGTTGGTCCCCATACATCTGTATGTATGAGTTCTAACACATCATCATGTTTGTACCCTTTCTTCTGAAATGGTAACCTGTGGGCTTTTCCCATCTGACAGGCTTCGCACTTGTGAATCATATGTTGATTCTTCATATTCGGTAATCCTCTCACGGATTGTTTCTCCACCATAGTTTTGATTCCTGTTTCATTAAAATGTCCTAACCTCTTATGCCAGAGGTCTAATTCTGTGAATACCTCATCACCATGTGTGATCAAGCCTTGACCAACATTCCCTTGTACTTTAAGAGTAAAAAGTCTACCTTCTTTTTTACCATGGACAATTTGATTGTATCCATTCTCTAGATCTTCAACAAATACTCCTTCATTTGTAAACCTAACTTGAAAAACTTTTTCTACTATCTGATCCACGCTAATCAAATTCTTCGGGATTGTTGGAACAGACAAAACATTCGTTAGTAGGTCAGCTCCATTCTTACACTTTACTTTTCCAATTGACCTTACATTATGTTTTGTGTTATCACTTGTTTGTACGATATGATTTGAAACATCTCCTTCAAGTTCTGATAACAATTCTATATTTCATGACAAATGATTTGAACAACCAGAGTCAATATAGAATACCTTGAGGTCTTCATTCTCTGACATACTTATCAAGTTCATCATCAACGTTGTATGACTATCATTCTGCGTATCATTCGCATAGTTGTAGTAGGTAGTGTTGTGAGACTGATTCTGTCCCCAACTTCTTGATCCACTTCTACCATATCCGCCTCTTTGGCTTTGTCTTCCTCTTTGATATCTTTCGCTTCTGCCTCTACTGTTATTGTTCTAATTCTGACTTGATCCTTGAGAATTATGCCAGCAATCATGAGCCAAATGATTGCTTAATCCATAGATCCAACAAGTCTTCTTGTTGTTAGTCTGATTTTCTTCATCTTTTTCTTTACCTTTATCACCTTTCTTCTTATTCTTTGCATACATAGCGGAACTATGTCCTTTATCTCCATCTGTCTTCAAATCTTGCTCAAATGTTAACATTAGTCCAAGCAACTGATTTAAATTTGGTACAAAATGATTTAAAGAAAGTTCAATTGAGAGTACGAAAGGTTTCCACCTTTCATCTCCTCTCAGTCCTACAAGCACTTGTGCTATCAACCTGTGATCTTCGATATCTTCATCAGTAGATCAAGACTGTCTGCCAAGTCTTTCATCTTAGTGACATAATCACTAATGCTTTGACTTTGCTTTTTCTTGAACATTGTAAACTCTGACCATAAGCTAGCCTTCCTAGCTTTCGTCGTATTTTGGAAATGATCTTCCAATGCACTCCATATATCTTCTGCTTTCTCCAGACCTCTAATGTGCAGTAGTAGATGATCTGTAATGGTATTGTAGATATAAGCTCTTGCCGTTGCAACTTTCTTCTGCCACAGCTTCAAGGCTTCTAAATCTTCTTTCTTTGGTTGACTGTTGTCTTCGAAAGTCGGCTTCTTTCCTTCTCCTGTTACATATATAATTAATTCCTTACTCATAAGTAAGGCTTCCATGTGCATTACGCATGCGGGATAATTATCTCTGTCCAATTTGTCAATAGATATATGATCTGCCATAATCTTCTTCTTTCTGTTACTTTCGCTGAGTGTAATGTTAAAAGGTTTTACCTTTTACAAACCTTTACCTTTGATAATTACTTCGGAACGTTTCTTGACACCGTTTGTTGTTGATCATCTCACCTTTCACCTTTCTTGCGAGAGTTCTTTGAATTCTCTTGTATCTTCACTTTCGTTTACTCTTGAGGATCTTTCTGCTCTTTAGAATCTTTCTGCTCTAATACCACTTGTTGATTTCGTGGCAAAAGCTTGACATTAAGCTGCAGAATATTGCCACTTGTTGAGCTCTAATGAACCATCTTCAAACTGTTGAGCTCTTGTACTATTTGTTAATGCGGTGAGTGAGCTTAACTATCTAAAGCTCAACTGCGAAATTCATCATGCCACAAGAACTAAGCTAGAGTGATATTAGAGCACCTCTATAATCAATAGTAGCTTAGCAAACTTTCTGAAATTGAAAACTTTACAACTGTGTTTTGATTTCACCGAAATATCACCGAAACTTCAAGGGACTGTCACCCGAATGTCACCGTAATGTTTCCGAAATCTTACCGGAATCAACTGCAATTCTGTTTGTAATTACTTCAAATGATTGTTGATGAAGTAAGGAAGTAATATCTGAGCTTCCTTCAGTGAATGAACTCTATCTGAAGTTTAAGAAAAAAACTTCACCAGTTCTGGATGTCTTTACTTTCAGACACAGTACTGTGCGTACTTGTCTCGTTTCACAGAAGTCTTTTGATCAACTTATAGTTGAGACTACTGGCTTCAAGGTGAGCTATCTCTCATGAAAAACTTTACACTACGTTGCGAGATCTACCTTGTAGATGTACCGGAAAACATTTACTGAGAAAACTGTAACTGTTTACTAACTTTCACAGTAACATGAAATTACTCAGATTTCTTCACATATGAAGAATGTGCTCCAACTTCCACATGAACATGTGTTTTCTATTAGAGAAGATGTAAACAAAAATAGCTTGGCCTCACTTTCCCATAGCTATGGAAAACTCTCCTACTCTGAGTAGTTATTCCTTACCATCTCTCTCATATGAATACCCGACAGTTCAGGTTCTATTATTCATCTCTACATACACAATCTCTAGCATCTTCTATATCACTATCCTCAATTTCTATATGCTCTATTCTATTCCGGTTCTATGTGCTCTCTCTGCTCTCTTCTTCGCTCTCTTTTTCTCTTCTTATTATGATCTTCTACCTCATATATATACATTTTGTTCCGAGATTCAAAACTCATATTTCTTGAAGTTTTTATGAACTATATTACAGTCATAAATTTCTCCCTTCACTAAGGCTTGATTTTATGAATGCCTTGTTTCTGCTTCTCTTCGTCTTTCTTTGTCTTTATGTCTGTCTGTATGTCAAATTTGTGAGTGATTCTTCAACATGGGGAGACCTTATAACTCCTCACCATGTAATATTTGTGGATTATCAAACCATACTATAGATGAGTGTTTCAGGAACTTCAAGAATAAGAGAGGTAGAGGATATCAAAGAGGTGGATATACACAATCAAGAGGAAGATTCAATCTCCATCAACGATACAACAACAACTACAACAAAAACTACAATAAAAACTACCAAGGAATATACAAATCTAGAAACGATTACAACAACTACACAGAGGAGCAAGATGATTATCTTCTGATTATGAACATGACTTCAAAACCAGGTATAAATGATGACCATCTCTTCTACATTCACTCAAACCATCTCGCAGGCAATGTAGCTCTTCTCTCTCACCTTGAAGAACCAAAAGGTAAGCATCAGGTACAAAGAAGTGATGAAACCAACCACTAAGTGATTAAAGTAGTGAATATTAAGACCTTTGAATGGAACAAGAATCTGTTGAGTAGGATCCTATATGTACCAAGAATACCCAAGAATCTGGTGAGTGTTGGACAAATTGTGGAAAAGGGTTTGCAGGTTAAATTCAACCAATATGGACAATTTGTAGAGGATCCCAAGCATGGGTTCAAGAGAATTGCCAAAGGAGAAAAAACAGGTAGATTATGTACTTTTGAACTTGAAGATACAAGAAATACTGCACTCTATAGATACAAAGATAAAAAAATTTTAGAGCTTCAAATTTGGCATAAACGATAAGGGCATGTTGGTGAAAGAACCTTGGAAAAAATATGTAGAGACCAATGTGTTCTTGGGATACCTAATGTATCCAAAAACACATGATTTATAAATGTGGTGCTTGTCAGTTTGGAAAGTCTCACAGGTTACCCTTCTCAAGGAAAGGCTACATGCATGAGGACTACCTAGACCTTGTCCATACAGATGTATGGGGACCAAGTAAGGATCCATCAATCTCTGGATCAAGGTATTAGGTATCTTTCATTGATGATTACAATAGGTGGATTGTATTGTACTTTATGAAGCACAAAGATGAAGTATTTAGTTGCTTTAAAAAGTATCTTGCACTTGTTGAGAACCAAACAGAGAGAAACCTAAAAAGACTAAGGTCAGATGGAGGAGATGAGTGTTTCTCAGATGATTTTGATGCATTCTTGCACGAGTGAGGAATCAAAAGAGAAATCACAACAAGGTATACCCGTGAACAAAATTGGGTAATAGAGAGGAGAAATCGATTAATTGTTGAAACAGCTAGGTCAATGTTAAATGAGAAAAAATTACCCAACTACTTGTGGGCATAGAGTGTATCTACTGCCACTTATCTTGTAAATAGGTTGCCATCCAAATCTTTTGATGGGATGACCCCATATGAAGCATGGCATGGTAGAAGACCTTCACTTGATCATTGCAGAATCTTTGGATGTTTAGCTTATGTGCACATTCCTTCTCAGATAAGAGGTAAGATAGACCCTAAGGCAGAGAAGTGCATCTTCATAGGGTATGATCTAAATTAGAAAGGATACAGGTTCTACAATCCTTCAAACAAAGAATTCATGATTAGTAGAGATGTTGTTTTTTATGAGAATGACTCTTGGTTTGATAGTGAATGCATGAAAATAAAGCTACCTTATGACTTGGAAGAGGAGTTTCCAAGCCTCACTAAGGAGGAGCCTACTTAGAATGAAGACATCCACTTACATGATGAGGACATCATTAACCTAGAAGAGTTCAAAGCATGGAACTCCAAAGGCAAAGTCAAGATGAAGAAGTTGGAGGATATACCTGAATCATCCAACCAAGCAATTAGAAGATCACAAAGGGAGAGCAAGAAACCAATCAGATATGGGTATGACACTTCCTTAGTTACTAAGCATTCTCTTTACCTTGCAAAAGATTTTTCAATTGAAGAACCAAAATCATATGAAGAAGCAAAGACCAAGGTAGAGTGGAAGAAGCTATGGATGAGGAAATTGACGCACTCAAGGAGAGTGATACTTGGGAACTAGTACCAAAGAAGAAGTCTATGAAGGTAATTGGTTCTAGATGGATCTATAAGATCAAAAAGGAATTCTGGTGGATCAATACGCAAGTACAAAGATAAAATTGTGGCTAAGGGTTTTGCACAAACCCAAGGAGTTGATTATGAAGAAACCTTCTCACAGCCGGCAAAAATGCCAACCATCAGGATATTGGTAAGTGTGGCTACATCAAGGAAGTGGAACATGTACCAATTGGATTATAAAAATGCATTTTTGAATGGCCGGATTTCAGACGAGGTGTACATGTCTCAATCTCTTGGCTATGAGGACCCAAACAAGCTAACATATGCATGTAAATTGAAGAAAGATCTTTATGGGTTGAAGCAAGCACCTAGGGCATGGAACCATAGGTTGACTACATACCTTCAAGATCAAGGTTTTGTCATGACTAAAGCAGATACATCTCTATTCATCAAGAGAAATAATTCAGAGGTAATATACCTATGTGTATATATTGATGATATCATACTCATAGGTAGTGATGCTAATGGCATCAAACAAATCAAGAAATAAATGATGAAGGAGTTCAAAATTGGTGAACTTGGATCACTAAAATATTTTCTTGGACTTGAGTTAGTCTACACTAACTCTAGAATATACATTATTCAGATAAAGTATATATAGGATATGTTGAAGAAGCTTCATTTGCAGGATGCCAAAGTTGCAAGTACTCTAATGGAGCTAAACCTAAAATTAAGTGCTCATGAAGGTGATGTACTTGAGAACATTATAGGTTACCAAATCATAGTTGGAAGCTTGAACTATGCTACTTTGACAAGGATTGATATTGCTTATGGAGTATGTGTTCTAAGTCAGTTTATGCACAAGCCTAGGGCACCTCACTTGGAGGCTGGCAAAAGGATCTTGAAGTACCTTAAGGGTACTCAACATCATGGATTGTATTTCCCCTTATACATCAGACTTGGACATCAAGATATATCTATATGGATATTGGGCATGATGCAAATATGATAGGAGGAGTACCTCAGGATACTTATCCGTTGCAAGTGATAAGCCAATATCATGGTCTTCAAAGAAGCAACCTACTGTTGCTTTATCTTCTATAGAGGCACAATATAGAGGATTGGCCAATGCTACTCAAGAGGCCATATGAATCAGATTGTTGTATACAGAATTAGGTTTACACACTACATCTCCAATGCTTTTTGGAGATAATACAAGTTCATAACACCTTGCAGCAAATCCTATTTATCATGCTAGGACCAAGCATAAAGAGGTCCACTATCATTATGTGAGAGATAAGCTATTGAGCAAGGAGATTCAGTTGGCATATGTATCAACTAAAATGCAATGTGTAGACTTGTTGACTAAAGCATTAGATGGTACAAAACTTTTCAGGTTTAAGTCAATGATTGGATTGCCGGACATTCATGAAGATTGAACATGAATACCAAGCCAAAATGATTGGCTTGAAGGAGAGTTATTGGTGAAAAGTCCAAGCCCACAAATTTGCCTTGAAGTTCATAAACACATGAAGCTCCATGGAAACCATTGCTAGTAGAAATTTATCCTTTTACTTTTGTAAAAGTCATTTATTTGACTTGAGAGAATATTTGTAATCACCTACCAAAAGCTTGTGGATTTGTTAGTTAGAAAAGTAACTACTTCATTAAGGGAATCTTTCCTAGCTGATTGAAGGACTACTTTTAGAGAGAGCCAAAAGATGAATTCAAATTCAAATTTGAATGTAACACTTATAAAAGGTGACTTGAAAAAAGTTGTGTATGAGAGTGTCAATTCTCGAGTTCTTCATTGTTACTTTATAAGAGTCTGAGGCATACATTGTAGCCTACACTACTCTCCATAATTTGACTATGTTGATCAAGCCTATGATCTTGTACAACATTTTTCATTAATACAATACATCTTCATTGTTCATCTATGATCTCTCTGTTATAGTCATTATAGCTATCAACTTGTGCTGCTCCTATCTCAGTCAATTCTCCATCAATTTCAATGATCTATAGTTTCTTGGAGTCTGCTCCAAGTTATCTATATGCTGATAAATTTTGAAATGAATCCATTCAGCCAATTTGGAGAAACGTGCATCGAAACACTCACTGGTCAACCTTTGTAGAGGTCTTCAAAAGTCGCAGGTAATGATTCATTTGTTAAATTGATTGCTCTGTGTATAGTGCATCATTTCAAGTGATTTCAGTATGAATCATTAGCTTACTAAGTAACTAGATACTTCTTAAAGGAAGTTTTCCAATTCCTATTGTACTAGTAGCATCGAGCATAACAAGCAGCATGTGTATGATAAAAAATAGAACGTTTTCACTAATCCTTCTATTTAGAAGTAGTCTATTTTGATTCAACCTTTTCATACATCACTTCCAAAGTACATGGGCACTTATATAGTGTCTTTGGAAACATAATAGGGCCCACAACTCAACTGTGACGTTATAAAGGCTTGGTACTAAGCAAGATTTGGCAGTAGCTACTCATTTCTTGGAGTGTCCATCCATCTTTCCCAACAATTGATTCCTTCCGAATGGCAAGAGCCGGGGCCATGATGGGCTCACTAAAGAGTTCTTTAAATCATCCAAATATGTGGTGGCCATCCCCTTGCATCTTTTTTGGCTTGAGGCACTCAAGTTTGGTGCCCTTCCCACTTGCCTCAACAAAGGCATCATCAAAATTATTCATAAAAAAACAGAAAGGAATAGAATTTAGAACTGGAGGCCAATCACAATGCTTCAAAGCGGATATAAGATTCTTGCTAAAGTCATTGCCAACAGGATAACCTGCCATTTAGACAAGTGGCTTAGCAAAGAACAAAAAGGCTTGATTAAGGGAAGTTCAATATTAGAAGCCATCATTGATATCAGGGAAGGTCTGGATCTTGGTAAAGAATATTATTAGGACATTGTCTTCCTCAAGATTGACTTTGAGAAAGCCTACGACAGATTGGAATGGGACTATATTTTACAATCACAGAAGACCTCGGGTGTAGTCAGAGATTCCTCAAGATGATCTTGACTCTCCTTGGTAATTCTTCAGCCAAAGTCAATGTCAGCGGACAACTTTCAAAGGCAATCAAACTGAAACCATCAATCATGCAAGGTTGCCCGTTGGCCCAGCTGCTCTATCCCATTTCCACAGAAGGACTTAGCCAACTTGTGGAGCAAGAGATGGAGCTTAGTCACATAAGAGGCATCACTTTGCCACATAACTGTGGGCAAATGACCATGAGGATATTTGCAGATGACACAAATGCCTTTGTTCACAATGACGACACGAGCTTGCAAACCTTTTGGTGGTGCCTCGAAACGTTTTCCGAGGCCTCTTGGTCCAGAATTAACCATTCCAAGACTGCATTCAAGGCTATCAAATGCAATCAACCCAATCTCCTCACTATGCAAGGATGCCAAAACATTCAATCCGGTCAGTTCGTTCACATTCTTGGTATCACCATGGGATTCAGTGTTACTTTGGAACAAAGGTGGGCTTGGGTCCTCGCTAGACTTAATGATAAACTTAACTATTGGAGGGGTTTGCAACTTAATCTTGTTGGCCGGGCCATGGTGATCAACACATTCCTCATATCCTCAATCGTATACTTCCTCTCTTGCTTGAGACTGAAGGATCAACAGTTAGCGAAATTGGAAAGTATTTGTAGGAACTTTCTCTCGATGGGGACCATAAGATGAGGGGAGTGCCTAAAATCAAATGCTCCATATGCACTAGCCAAAAGGAGAGTGGAGGTCTGGGTATTATGGGCATTGGCAACATGGCCAATAAACTTGCAAAAAAGTTGATGATTAATGCCCCGTGCAAGAAAGATTCCTCTTGGACCACATTAAGTTTTAGAAACACGAACGTGATAACTCTGGTGGGCTACCCTAGATGGAAAAACCTCGACATCCTCACCCTCTTATTCTATTTGATTCCTGTCTCACCCAAAGGATCAATCCTGGTAAGATCCTTGTGGATGAGTTGGAACAAATTCATACCTCACATAAGAATCAGTGAAGATTGGAAGTGGGCTGCAGGCATAAGACAAAATGACTATTTGGTTCCAGATCCAAGGCATGAGAAATGTGGAGCCTTGGAATGCCTTAAGTGCCAAGAGAATCTTGAATCAGGGATTCAAACAATGGAAGCACCTTTGGAAACAAGACATGAACAGATGGGTGGACTTTGAGGACCTTGACCGTAGTGTTATGCTCATGTGCGAGGAATGGAATATTTTATTGAGCAGAGGCCATGCTTGGGACCGCTCTATAGTCTGACTCTTTATGGGACAGGATGCTCCGCACCTACTAGGCCTCAAATGGTATAGTTGTAATTGCCTTTCCAAGCTTCCATATGTCTAAGCTTGCAATGACATACACATGAGTCTCAACAAGAAATGGTGTCTCAACTGGATGCGACTTCGATGGGATATGAAATGTATGTCTCTCTGGCACCCTCTCATTGAAAACAAAAAGTCCATCCTCCTATGCCAATTTTAACACCGTGGAATATGGACCAATGCAAATGCTAACAAGATCTATGGTGTCCCACCCTGGTGCAAGCGATGTTTCCATAGCAAAGAGGATATTGGTCATGTGTTGTTTGCTTACCCTAAATCCCTTCGGCTATGGAGGGTCCGTGGTCATAGTCTAGGGCTCCAAGAACAAATCAATTGCAAGCAAGCCCTCATTGGTGAAGCGATCAGTTTTTGTGCGGCCTTGTGGAATGCGATCAGGGGAGAGATCCTTTGGAAGATCTGGCGGGAAAGATGCACTCACAACTTTGGCAATACCCCCAAGGAGCGGTCGATTGAGAAGTCCCTATTCCTTCTCGAAAAAAGAATTTATAACTTTAAGAAAACTCCCCCTCCCCCCCCCCCCCCCCCCCCCGCTTCAGACATCACAAAGAGCCACATTATGTCAGCAATAAGTTTAAAAGCAAGTGGGATCCGCATGATGGGGATGCGAGGATTCTCAACCTCCTCTATAAATTCAAGTAAGCTTTGTAAGATCTACCATGAAGGTATGACTTCTTGACATCTTAGTGCTGCCCCTCCATTCTCGGACTTGGGGAGTCCTGAGGGCACTAGTTCTATTCACTTGTATTCTTCTTTTATTTAATTAAAGTCAAGGAGAGTAGGCATTGCTGAACTCCCTTTTATTAAAAAACATTATCTATTTCTAGATGGCTAATTCGATGTCTTTTAGAAAATAGTATTCTTACTTCCGGTCTGAAGAATCTACGGAAGGTTTGCCTCTCTCTTCCTCTCTTTCTCTCTCTCTCTCCGCTTTAAAGTGTTGAGAGATTATTTCTCATATTCGTTGTATATAGCTTATAGACTACCTCTTGGGAGGCTTGAATACGTTTACACGTAGCCTTGAGAGAAATCTAAATTGAGAACAAAATAAATCTAGTTCATAGAATATGTGATCATTTTAAGAGTCTACATTCATTGTGGAAAAATAACCACAAGAGAAAACAACTAATATAACTCATGTGCATCTCTATCCTCTTTAAAGTATAAAGATATAATAGAACTCATGTGCATCTCTATCCTTTTTAAAGTATTCACGTTCTCAAGAGATATCAGTGTTACCCCTTATATTCGTTGTATATTGGTTTTAGATTTCTTCATAAGAAGGTTTAATATATTTTTAGCTACCTTTGGAAGAAATCTAAGTCGAGGGTACAATACATACTTTCTATAAGACATGTGAGATTAAGAGAATCCATATTCACTCCGAAAATAAATTAAAAGAAAACAAAAAAGAAAATAACTAATAAACTTCATATGCATCTCTCTCCGCTTGAGAGTATGGAAGCTCTCAAAAGGTGTTAGTAATAGCTCTTACATTCGCTGTATATAGTTACTATACCGTCATAAGCTGCTTAAATTGATTGATAGGTAGTCTTGAAAGAAAACTAAATTCAGAATTCAGTAAAAGAGTCGATATTCGTTGTCAAAAACACAGCCGAGATCAGCCGTAATCAAGTCTAACTCTTGCTTATAGGAGGGTCGTGTGACAACTATGCCCACTCACCTATAAAATGATACATTCACATGTAAAGTACTACATTCACCTGTAAATCAAGTCTAACCGCTCCTTTGTGAGATAGGAGGGTCTCCTAGCTACTATGCCCATTCACCTATAAAATGATACATTCTTGTATAAAATAGTACATTCACGTGTGAGATGAGATAAGGGGTCCCGCGGGTACTATGCTCAAAGTTAAAGGTGATACATTCTTGTATAAAATAGTACATTCACGTGTGAGATGAGATAAGGGGTCCCGCGGGTACTATGCTCAAAGTTAAAGGTGGGAAGAGTAGACTCCTGCCGAACCTCCTTAAAAAATAAATAAAAGAGTCAATATTCGTTGTCGGAAAATAAGCAAAAGACAACTGTTGCGCTACAATGATCGCACAGCTGTCAGCAACAGTTGCAGGAGGTATATGATTTATAGAACACGTGATCATTACAAGAGTCCATTTTCATTGTCGGGAAATAACCAAAGTAGAAAAGTCGCACCACAGTTGCAACATCAGTTCCAAAGTCCATGTCGCACAATAATTGAAAAAGTACATGAGACATCAGATTTATTGCCGACGTCCACTCACATAATTCAATACAAACGTTTAAAGTAATAAAAAATTTTGAAGGAATCGATCGGATTCTCATTTTCAACTCTTTTTCTCATTTGATGCCATCGCAATATTGAGGATCTGGGTCAAACCTTCTTTGCATGCTCCAAGTCTTTGGCTCTAGTGGACTCTTGGGAATATTTTGAGACTACGAGAGCAAATCACATAGAAGCAAGCGCTTCTAGGTGAAGCGATTGACTTCTCAAAGACACTTTGGAATGCTATATGAGGGGAAACCCTCTAGAAGTTTTAGAGCGGTGTGCCTACAATTTTGGACACCCTCCTAAAGGGTCGTTGATCGAGAAGTTTCTATTCTTCCTTGGCAAAAGAATCTCCAACTACAAAAGGTCACCATGCTTTAGGCATCATAAAGTGTTTCTGATGGAGAACAAGCCAAACCCAAGTGAGCCTTACATGAGGGGGATGAGAGGGTTATTAACCTGCTTTGTAACACTCTCTAGATCTGCAAGTTCTACACCGGCTTTGTGGGACTCGAGGGTCCCAAGGCACTAGTTCTATTCACTTATAACATTTTCTTTTTCTAATTAAAGTTAATTAAAGTTGAGGAGAGTAGGACAAACATCCTTTTTGACAAAACAGTTGTGCGAAGTATGAATTCTTGGGTTCAATTACAAAAATACATAAGGAGAGGGTTTTGACATTGCCTCTTTTGAGAACTCTAAAAGCAACCAAGTTAATCGATCTTGAGTTAATTCAAGTAGAGTTTTTCAAATGGTAGACTCTATACACATGAGATTCAAGTGAGATTCGTCCTCATGTGCGCGAAATTCAAGAGATTAGGATACTTGTTTAATTGTCCTTAAAACGTGCACATGCTCATATAGATTTCGAGCATCCTACAACCCTAGTTTAAAAGTTAAATAAAGAGATGCGAACATCTCACATCGAGGTGGGATACCCCGTTAAGAGTACGAGAGATTCATCAATGGAGTGTGCATCCTTTTTCTTTTTAACGTTTGGTATTTGTTGTTTTCTTTCGATGACACGGAAACCATGATTTGCAAAACAAAATAACAATAACATAAAAAAAACATCTGGCATCCAAGGTGGAAAGTTTTAATCACGTTTGCAATGAAACCATTTGACGGACGATATCAAAGAGCAACTTCTATAGCATTATATAAATGTTCTCTGATCTTTTCATATTTTCGCACTTTTCCATGTGTTTGGTGTCATACCTCCAAATGTTTCTAGTTCAGAATCGTAAAAAATGCCTTGTTTCGATAAAGAGAAGAGAGAAGGGAGAACAAAATGCAACATATAGTAAAGAAATAGAAGAAAAGAAACAAAAAAAAAATGAGAAGAGGTAAATCTTCTAAATAAAAAGTGTTAAAGATGAAAAAAAGGAATAACGCCAATTTTATCTTTTTCTATCAATAAGAATTGATGGCAATCACAACATGGTGGAAGACCCCTTTGATAGGTGACTTCAATATGGTGGAAGACCCCTTTGATAGGTGGAACAACAAGAGTCGCATTATTAATGGCTAGGAGAAAGATACATGGGACCAAACTAAATTGTTTTTGGATTTGGTCAAAGTCAAGGACTCCAATGGTTTGTCTTTGTCCAATCTTCAATTGGGTGAGGACTTGAGGAAATTGAGACTCGACAAAAGCTACGTTGTGGGCGCGATTTCTGACGACTGGCGGATCAATTCAGTCGCCTCGCTAACGGCGCACGCGGGGTGACTATGCGGAACAGGTACAAGTATAACTTCTCCTAAGGTCCGTAAGGTGAAGCGTTCCTATAAAGTTAAACTGCATCAAAATAAGAAGGTAGGATAATCTTTTCACTAACTATTTGATCTTTTATAGTTTCGTTTGTTTCTTCTTGGACATTTTCTACGTTTCTATCTACAGTTGGAGGAAAATTTTCTTCACTAACACTAGAAGGAACAGTAGAAAGTAAAGTTATAGTTGTTCTAGGATCGTGCAAAGATTCTTCTACTATTACTTCTTTTATTAATTCTTTATCTTCTATTGGTTTAGGAAACAGAAATTCAAAAGTTGATGAAGGTAGAAAGGTGTTACTAGAAGAACTTTCTTTAGACATAAAATTAATGGTGCTAAATTAATAACCAAATTCCTATACAAATCATAAGATGATGTTTTTAAATGATAGTCTAAAATATAGCCTATACAAGCTAATAAAAGTTTCAAATTAAGGGTAATCTTTGCTTTTCAAACTTCAGGTCACATGTGAATCTCCAGTTCGCCAATTGCTCTCTGAAATAAAACACATGATAGAAATTAGTATATCTTTTATATAAAAAATAACACTCATTTAGCATTTTCTTTTTTAATAACGTTAAAGTAATTATCTTTCTAAAAACACATATATAATAAGTACATTCTTTTATTAAAATTTATACTCTACAATAAAATTTTCATTTACATAATTATTTAATATACATTAACATACATTGCTTACTCATAATCATACATTTAACTAACATACATACATGCATAAATATTCATACATAAACATACATGCACATACAGACATATGCATAAACATACACTAACACACATTAATGATCATGCTTACACGTACATTAACATACATGCATGAACTTACATGCACATGCATAAACACATACTAATACACATATGCATTCTAATTATATACATGCATACATATACTAACACTTACTAACATATACATGCATAAACATACATTAACATAAACACATATACATACTAAACATATACATGCATGAACTAACATGGATAAATTTCTAACATGCATTAGCTAAACTAACTAACATGCCTATCACTAACTTCTTTAACATGTACTTAACATAAAACATGGGATCAAGTTCTATCACTATCATGGGTTCATATACTTAAACTAACATGGGTTCAAATCCTAATATCTAACATGCACTAACTTGATACTTGGGAAAAGAACTTAAGTGTCTATCAGGCTAAGGGTTGAAGAAGCTTGGGTTAAGAGTAGGGTAAGAAATGTAGAAGGTAAGAATGGACATGATAAATGTTTGGGAAAAGAGAAATTGGATGGAATAATGAGTTCTTTGGGAAAGAATAAGCTAAGTTTCTTCTTCTTCATGCTAACCTGTGAGCACACAAAAAAAACATTAGGATATCAAACATATATTTAGAAATCAATCTAATTACTTAAACACACACACATACATATATCTAATACATAAACATATATTATTTTAATAAAGCATATTTAAGATATAAATATTTTCATGCACACACATAAATAAATGCATATACTAATTTATAAACATATTTATATATATAAATATATATTCATATATAAAACATTCATCATTTTTTTTAAATATTCATAAATACATATAATTCTTCATAAATACATATCTCCTTTCATAATATAATTTAATATAACTTTAATTAGATATTAATTCTATTCATATGAAATAACTATATAATATATAAATAAAATAAACAGAAAATATGTAAAGTATACTATTGAAAAGGGAAAAAAGAAAAAGAAAATAAATATAACTACTAAAATAAAAAAGAAAACAAAAAACTCTATCCTACTCTCTCTCTCTCTCTTTCTCTCTTTTTCTCTCTCTCTCTCTACTGTGCGCGCGGCGCTGCTGCGCCGCCGGCAACAGAGAAAGAGAGGGAGAGGGAAAAAAGAAATAAAATAAAAGAAAGAAAACAACACAATGAGAAAATAATAATAAAAAAATAAATAAATAAATTCAAACTCTCTCTCTCTGATCCCTCTTTCTCTCTCTCTCTCTCTCTCTCTCTCTCTCTCTCTCTCTCTCTCTCTCTCTCTCTCTCTCTCTCTCTCTCTCTCTCTCTCTCTCTCTCTCTCTCTCTCTCTCTCTCTCTCTCTCTCTCTCTCTCTCTCTCTCTCTCTCTCTCTCTCTCTCTCTCTCTCTCTCTCTCTCTCTCTCTCTCTCTCTCTCTCTCTCTGCTGCGCGCGCAGCAAAGCTGCGCCGCCGGCAGAGAAAGGGAGGGACAGGGAGAGAAAAAAAGTTATTTAATTTAAAGAAGAGGAGGGGAAAAAGACAGAGGGAAAGAAAAAGAAAGGGGAAAAAAGAATGGAAGAAAAGAAGAAGAAAATATCTGCATTTCCAAAAATATTTGCTTTCCCAAAACTGAAGGACAAGAGAGATGGTCTTCTCTCTCTCCTCCTGTCAGAGAGCTTCCATAGAACTAAGTGCAAACAATTTGACTATAGTCTACAGCATAGTAAATACCTGAAATAAAACACATGAACTTGTGAGCACGTACTCCTCTCTTTATATAGATGTGAGTAGCCCACCATAGCCTACTTTTCTCTTTAGATAACTCAACCAATTGGACTCCACATCACTCCAACAACTTTTTAGGCGTGGGATTTTTCCCCAATTGAATTTCCCCAATTTCAACCAACTATTTAAATATCCTATGGACCAAATACTTTAGAATTTAAATAACTTTTCATTTCTTCTTTTTTATTTATTTAAATACTAAACTTTAGAATAAATACTATACCTTAGGCTAAAATTTAATTTAACCCATTTTAATTATTACCTTAGGCTTAGTGAAATTAAATAATTAATATATTTATCTAATATTTTAATAAGGTTCCATATGATACAATTAACCTATTGACTAATTCATTTATGGACTACAACCCACTTATTTAATTATTTAACCTTAGGTTTACCCTACAACTAACTTTAAACCACATCAATTAACTCTAACTAACCCATAAACCTATTCTCTAACCTTCCATAACCCTCTAGGGTGAATATTTAACCCTTACTTAATCATACATTTTAACTAGAACCCTAAAGTTCATGCTTAAAACATACATTTAACCCTTAATTACCCATAAATTTTAACTAGAACATGCATATGACCCATAATTACCCTTGCATTTAAGCTAGAACCCTATAATTCATGCCCAAAACGTATATGTAACCCTTAAATACCCTTACATTTACTTTTAAAACATAAACATACCCTTAACTAGCCCTTGTTTTATCATCTAAACCCATAAATAAACTGAAATGAATACTTCCCATCTTGATTTTGGTCAGCAAACTTCTTTTCCTGCAAAATTAAAGTCAAATATTAGTCAAAATTTCATAAATTAACCAAACTAATAACAATCATTTAATCTTTTAATTTTTGTAATATTTTAAGAGTAACAATTTCTCTCCGACAACGTTTTGTAGAATCTTGTCCATCAATGGGGTCCTCCGACACTAACGCAATGTATCGACCTCACCATCTTAGACCATTACCCTATGGTGCTCACGTTCCCCCCTCTATCTAAAAGTCGCAAGGCACGTTGGTTTCATGTTAGTTTGTTTGTCTTCTCAATTCCCTTTGTCCATCAAGAAATCACTAATGCTTGGCTTGAGGCCTTTGTCATCTACACCTCTCCAGCTAAGTGTTGGAGAAACGTGGTGGAAAAGTCTCGTCAGATCTTGATTAGGACCACAAAGGTTCTCAAAACCATTCGCTGAAGACATAAAGGAAACCTATACCACCGGCTCCGGAGACTCAAAGAAGAAGTTAATAAAGGGAAGATTCAATCTCAGAAAGGACTCCAAAATATCAGAGGAAGATTTAGATATAAGGAGAAGATCAAAAGGAAAAATCTTCAAATTTATTTTAAGGAATGCTAGGCTGGTAACATAGATAGACCTTCCAAAGAGATGTGCAATATTCTCAGAAGAAAACAAATTAGAGAGGAGATCCCGCTACTGCTTGACAAGAATTAAGATTGAGGAAGAGAACATTGGCATTATAGAATTCACGAGTCTCTTGGATGGTGCATGTCCCCCCTCCCCCCATAGGCGGGATTGCATGGCCACCATCTATCGGACTTTCTTGCATAGAATCCCATGCAACTTGAGCGTTGTGCTTGATGCCACCATTTTCGAACAAGAGATCCTTGAAGTTATTGATTCATTTCGGAATGGAAAGAGCCAGGGATATGATGGGCTTAGTGTTCTTTAAATCATTCAAATATGTGGTGGCCACCTCCTTGCATCTTGTGTGGCTTGAGGCACTCGAGTTTGGTGCCCTTCTCGCATGTCTCAACCATGGCATCATCAAACTTATTCATAAAAAAGGGGAGAGGAACAGAATTGGGAGCTAGAGGCCTATCACAATGCTTCAAATTGGATATAAGATTCTTGCTAAAGTCATTGCCAACACGATATCCTCCCATTTAGACTAGTGGCTTAACAAAGAACAAAAAGGCTTCATTAAGGGAAGGTCAATATTAGAAGCCGTAATTGATATCTGGGAAGGTCTGGACTTTGCTAAAGAATCTAATCAGATTGTATTCCTCAAGATTGACTTTGAGAAAGCCTACGACAGATTGGAATGGGACTATATTTTACAATCACAGAAAGACCTCGAGTGTTATCAGAGATTCCTCAAGATGATCTCCACTCTCCTCGGTAGTGCTTCGACCAAAGTCAATGTCAACGGAAAACTTTCAAAGGCCATCAAACTAAAACCATCAATCAGGCAAGGCTGTCCTTTGGCCCCGCTGCTCTATCCCATTGCCACAAAGGACTTAGCCGACTTGTGGAGCAATAGATGGAGCTTTGTCACATAAGAAGCATCACTTTGCCACATAACTCTAGGCAAATGACCATGAGGCTATTTGTAGACGACACAAATGCCTTTGTTCACAATGATGACACGAGCTTGGAAACCTTTTGGTGTGCCTCGACACTTTTTGCAAGGCCTCTGGGTCTAGAATTAACCATTCCAAGAGTGCATTCAGGTCTATCAAAGGGAATCAACCCAATCTCCTCACTACGGATGGATGCCAAAACATTCAATCGGTCCCATGGGATTCGATGTTACTCTGGAACAAAGGTGGGATTGGGTCCTCACCAAAATTAATAATAAACTTAACTACTGGAGGGGTTTGAAAATTAATTTTGCTGGTTGGGCCATGGTGATCAACAAGTTCCACATATCCTCAATCATATACTTTTTTTCTTGCTGGAGACCGAAGGATCAAGAATTAACCAAATTGGAAAGTATTTGTAGGAACTTTCTCTCGACTAGAGACCATAACATGATGGGAGTGCCTAAAATCAAATGCCCTATGTGCACTAGCAAAAAGGAGGGCGGAGGTGTGGGTATTATGGACATTGGTAGCATGACCAATAAACTTGCAGAAAAGTGGATGATTAAGGCCTAGTGCAATAGAGATTCCTCTTGGGCCACATTAATTTTTGGAAACACAAAGACGATTACTCTGGTGGGCTACCTTGAATGGAAAAACCTTGACTTCCTCACCCTCTTATTCTATCCGATTCCGATCTCACCCAAAGGATTGATCCTGGTAAGATGCTTGTGGATGAGTTGGAACAGATTCAAACCTCACATCAGAATCAGTGAAGATTGGAAGTGGGCTGCAAGTATAAGACAAAATGACTCTATTTGGTTTCGGATCCAAGGCATGAGAAACGTGCAGCCTTGGAATGTCTTAAGTGCCAAGAGACTCTAGAATAAAGGATTCACATAATGGAAGCACCTCTCAAAACAAGTCATGAACAAATGGGTGGACTTTGAGGACCTTGACCATAGTATTGTGCTCATGTACGAGGAATGAAATATTTTATTGAGCAGACGCCATGCTTGGGATCGGTCTACAATTTTACGACTCATGGGACACGACGCTCCGGACCTATTGGGCCTTAAATGGTATAATGGTAATCGCCTTTCCAAGCTTCCATATGTCTAAGCTTGCAATGACATACACATTAGTGTCAACAAGAAATGGTGTCTCAACTGGACGCGACTTCGATGGGATATGAAATTTAGATCTATCTGGCACCCTCTCATTGAAAACAAAAAGTCGGTCCTCCTATGCCAATTTTTACACCGTGGAATATGGACCAATGCAAATGCTAACAACATATGTGGTGTTCCACCCTGGTGCAAGCGATGTTGCCGTAGCAAAGAGAATATTGGTCACCTATTCTTTGCTTACCCTAAATACCTTTGGCTATGGAGGGTCCTTGGTCGTAGTCTTGGGCTCCAAGAACAAATCAATTGGAAGCAAGCCCTCATTGGTGAAGCGATCGATTGCTCTGCAGCATTGTGGAATGCGATCAGCGGAGAGATCCTTTGGAAGATTTGACACGAAACATGCACTCACAACTTTGGCAATACCCCCAAGGGGTGGTCCATCAAGAAGTCCCTATTCCTTCTCGGCAAAAGAATTTATAACTATATAAAAACTCCTCGCCCCCCTTCAGACATCACAAAGAGCCACAGTATGTCAACAATTAGTTTAAAACCAAGTGGGCTCCGCATGATGGGGATGCGAGGATTATCAACCTCCTCTATAACTTCATGTAAGCTTTGTAAGGTCTACCATGAAGGTATGACTTCTTGATCTGTTAGTGCTGCCCCTGCATTGTGGGACTTCGGGGGTCCCTAGGGCAGTAGTCCTACTCACTTGTATTCTTCTTTTATTTAATTAAAGTCAGGGAGAGTAAGCATTTCAAAACTCCCTTTTAATAAAAAAAAACTACTATTTCTAGATGGCTAGTTCGATGTCTTTTAGAAAATACTATTCCTACTTCCGGTCTGCAGAATATACGGAAGGCTTGACTCTCTCTTTCTTTCTCTCTCTCCTTTAAAGTGTTGAGAAATTTATTTCTCATATTCGTTGTATATAGCTTGTAGACTACCTCTTGGGAGGCTTGAATACGTTTACACGTAGCCTTGAGAGAAATCTAAACTGAGAACACAATAAATCTAGTTCATAGAATATGTGATCATTTTAAGAGTCTACATTCATTGTGGAAAAATAACCACAAGAGAAGACAACTAATAGAACTCATGTGCATCTCTATCCTCTTTAAAGTATAAAGATCTAATAGAACTCATGTGCATCTCTATCCTTTTTAAAGTATTCACGTTCTCAAGAGAGGTCAGTGTTACCCCTTATATTCGTTGTATATTGATTTTAGATTTCTTCACAAGAGGTTTTAATATATTTATGGCTAGCTTTGGAAGAAATCTAAGTCGAGGGTACAATACATACTTTCTATAACACATGTGAGATTAAGAGAATCCATACTCACTGTGAAAATAACAAAAAAAAATAAAAAAAAAAAGAAAACAACTAATAAACTTCATATGCATCTCTCTCCGCTTGAGAGTATCGAAAGTCTCAAAAGGTGTTAGTGATAGCTCTTACATTCGCTGTATATAGTTACCATACCGTCATAAGCTGCTTAAATTTATTGATAGGTAGTCTTGAAAGCAAACTAAATTCAGAATTCAGTAAAAGAGTCGATATTCGATGTCAGAAAGACAGCCCAGATCAGCCATAATCAAGTCTAACTCCTGCTTTGTGAGATAGGAGGGTCATCTGACAACTATGCCCATTCACCTATAAAATTATACATTGGGATGTAAAATAGTACATTCACTTGTAAATCAAGTCTAACCCTTGTTTTGTGAGATAGGAGGGTCTCGTAGCTAGTATGTTCATTCACCTGTAAAATGATACATTCACGTGTAAAATAGGACATTCACCTGTGAGATAAGGGGTCCGCGGGTACTATTCTCAAAGTTAAAGGTAGGAAGAGTAGACTCCTTCCGAACCTCCTTAAAAAATAAATAAAAGAGTCAATATTCGTTGTCGAAAAATAAGCAAAATACAACTGTTGCGCTACAATGATCGCACAGCTGTCAGCAACAGTTGCAGGAAGTATATGATTTATAGAACACGTGATCATTAAAAGAGTCCATTTTCATTCTCGGGAAATAATTAAAGTACAAAAGTTGCACAACAGTTGCAAAATCCATGTCGCACAATAGTTTTTTTTTTTTAAATAAAGGAAGTTCGGCCTTAGCCTAATTTTCCGGACTTTAATTATAATAAAGAGAAAAAGTTACAAGTGAATGGGACTAGTGCCCGTGGGACCCCCCAAATCCCACAATGAGGGGAGGAGTATGGCAAGCTACAGGGCATTACAAATGAGGTGGATAAAATTATCATCACCCTCATGTGGGACCCATTTGGGTTTCAACTTGTTATTTTCGAAGAGATAAATACAGTGATGTCTAAACGGAGGCGATCTCTTTACTCGGGAGATTCTTTTACCAAGGAGAAACAAGGATTTCTCGATCGACCATTCCTTAGGGGTTTGGTCAAAATTGACAGCACAACGCTCCCTCCAAATCTTCCACAGAGCCTCACCTCTGATGGCATTCCACAGCCTCGAAGAGCAACCGATCGCCTCGCCCAACATCACTTGATGCCAGTTGATTTGACTCGTGAGTCTCAAAACTCGGGTCACGTGATGCCAAATGTCGCACAATAGTTGAAAAAGTACATGAGACATCAGATTTATTACCGACGTCCACTCACATAATTCAATAAAAAAGTTTAAAGTAATAAAAAATTTTGAACGAATCGATCGGATTACCATTTGCAACTCTTTTTCTATGGCCATATAACAAGTCTTCTTTCGAGTAATGAAAATTGGAGGACACGAACTTCAACGTGTAGCAGATTTATTTAATTCTTTTTAAATAGAGGAAGTTCGGCGTTAGCGTATTCTCCCGGACTTGAATTAGTAAAAAAAAAATAGAAAAGAAGAGGACTACTGCCCACAGGATCCCCAAACATTTATTATGATTGAAACATTTATACTGAGTCGTACTCGCTCAACTGTCCTGTCACTAAGGCCACAATACTACTAAAAAAGACTACATTACCAGCAAAGAAGACAACTCGAATAGTGAGTGCCAGTTATTGGCTCAATTGTTTGAAATGGCTATACCAAAAATGTCCGCAAGCTATCACGGAATGTCGAAATTAAAGAAAAAAATATATTCGATGGTTAGGAATCCAAGAAAAACGTAAATGGAAAAAAATTGAAGAAAAGCCTCATTTTCAAAAGACTCTTCAATCAGGAAATGAACATTCTCTCCTTTAATGTTCAAGGGATCACCATCCCTTCTTTGGTAGTGATTATAGGCCAACGACTCATGTGTAAAATCATTTTTCTATTTATTTTAAGGAGATTAGAAACAATGGTGAATCTCCTTCCATCATTGGTGGTTCCTCATGGCTCAGTTTTGAGGGAGTGATAGTGTGCTGGTGGGATTCAAGAACCAGTGGGCTTTCTGTCTTTGTGTTCTTCTTAAGAAGCTAATCATAGGTTCCTGGTTTCTAGCTTTAAGAGCTACCATCCATTCTTAATGGTGTCAATCTATGTAGTCAACTCCAACCTTGCGCGCATCGGCACCTAGAACTCGCTTAACTCTCTTTCTTTTTTTTATAAAAGAGGAACTTGGCGCAAGGCCTAGTCTCGCTAAATTGAACAAGTGAAGAAATCGCATATCGTTTTCCTTGTGGAATGCCATTAAGGCGGGGGGGCCTTTGGAAGATATGGAAAAAAAGATATGCGGTCAACATTGGCAACCATCAAACAGAATGGTCAATCGATAAATCCCTTGGTGAGTAAAGTTATTGTAAACCCCTCCCTTCAGACCTCATATGACTTTTGTCTCAGAAACTAAATCTCTCTTCTTTTGGAAAAATCCTTTCTAGAGACTTTAATGTTTAGCATCGTTATTTCTATCGATCTTGATCCTATATTCAATATTTCAAACCTTCTCATTTTCTAAAACAAAACATGTCCTAGAAATTCTTCCCATACAAAACGAAAATCTTTAGGTTCTTGTCTTTATCCACGTTTCATAACTTTTATATAGATCGTCTTCAAATACACAATAAATCTTGTTTGTGAAGGGTTATGATGAGTAAAAGAAATCAATCGAGAACAAAATTTAGTAATTTTGAGTGCACATTCGACTATAATTATTAGTTATAATAAAAGACAATTACTTTCTTAGACATCCATGTTGGAATTCAAGGTTCGTGGAAGCACAAGAACACATAAAGAAGAAGATGAAATTTCCAGCACAACAGAATACTAAAGTATCACAAAGTTGATGCAAAAAGGAAAGTGTCCCATTAGGGTTATATGTGTATAAGCAAGATGGGGGGAACCTCCAAGAAAGGGAAAACATGTTCTGAAAATTGTAAGTGGGTTTCACACATATCACTCGTAAAATATAATAGCAAATCGCTCCTAGGAGTTATGTGTTGAACATGGACTTGAGGAAGTGGAAAGCTATGTGGAAAGAAGTCAATTTCGAAATAGACTTAAGGCCAAAGCTTTGTGAAAAACTTCAAATTTCTCCCTAGATAGAGACTTTGTCAAAAGGTCTACAACATTATCCTATGTGTGAATGTAAGTTAAACTAATCTCTCCAATAGAGAACCTCTCCCTCACATAATGATTAGTGCACCACAATGTGCTTCGTGGGAGCATTGAAAATAGGGTGCCTCGGAGCCACCAATGCAATCTAACTCTTACTGAAGATGTTGATGGCAAAGACTCAGCAACATCCAAATCAAGTGAAAGGCATCTAAGCCACACACATTGAAGAGCCGTTATAAAAGCTTCCCTATTCTTATCCTTGTAACTACATGGCCTTAGTAGGCTACTTATTGTTCAACAAACATATGCACGAGCTACCAATCATGAAGCAAGAACCACTGATGGACATATAAATGTCATGGAGACTTGCCTACTTTGAGGTAGAAAAAGCATATAAATCAAGCGATAATGATCCCTTCAGTATAAAAAAATCAAAGTATCCATCTACCACTCAAATAGGAAAATATGTGCCAGTGGAAATAGGTTTGCAATATTCAAAGCCAAAATGTTGCAATAATATTTCAATGTAATTTGTTTGACACAAATCTATTCACCCATGAACTTGTACAAACTTTATTCCAAAATAATAGTACCAAATGCCCCATATCTAATGTCTCAAAAGAGGAATGAAAATCAACCTTAAGCTCAATAGTATATATGTTTCTCATTAGGACCCGTGAGCATCAGATGCATGCTTAACATATAACATGCTCTCAATTTTATTGTTTTGAGAAACATGTGCTAGCAAGTAGGCATGTAATTTCTCATACCAAGTATGTTTTACCTTGGTGAGTGTGACAGAGAGACATGAACTTTAGATCCCATTGTAAGCCCATTTAAGTAAGACAACACTTTGTATTAAGGGTGATATGATAGTTTGTATTCTCCTTGATTCTAGGAACTTTGTTTAGGTTATTGTCGTTGTGCCATTTAAGACCTCATGGTGCAAAGGGTCCTACCCAATCAGGAGGCAGGTTTTTAAGCATTCCCAAGCGATGCATTTGCTCTGCAAAACAAGCCATTCTTCATAGTTCACTCTTATTTCTAGATTGATATCCTCAAATCTAATCCATTGGCGAGTTTCTTGGTTCTAGACGTGTTTCCAATACCAAAATTGTTCTAGAGCTTCTTCACATTATGGAGTTTTGAAGACTCCATGGCCATGATGCCCTTGATAGGAAACCTGATCGAATGATTATGTCTAATACTTGCCACCCATTTCCAATCTTCACGAATTAATACAAATTGATTGACCTTGTTCCAACTTTTCCACAAAGAGCACACCAGATTTGAGCCTTTTGGAGACACCGGAAGCAAGGAGAACAAAAGGGTGAGAAGGCACAAGTCCTACCAACATGGGAGTCCGTGAAGCGTAAGAGCACTCTTATTCCTAAAGATAAGCATGGCCAAAGAGGCCTCCCTATTGCACTAAGCTTTGATAAGACAAATTATCCAAAAAATAATTTGCCATCCTTCAATGTCAAGAATGCCTAGATGCCAACAATCCTTTTGGCTAATACAAGTAGCCCATTTAATTTTGGGGAAACCTCTTCTGGTTGGGTCACATGTGTAGGGAAAGTTTTTGGAGATTCTTTCCAATTTTTTAGTCTCTTCATCCTTCTGTCTCTAGTAGAAAGAAAGTAAATAACCGATGAGATAAGGAACATATTAATTACCATGGCATGCCCTGCGAGGTTGCTCTCTTTCAAGTAGGTCAGATTGTTATCGAGCTCAAAGAGGACCCAATTCCATCATTGGTTCACCGAAAAGCCAAATCCCATTGGAATACCTAATAGACAGAAGATTTTACCTTGGGGATCATCTTGCAACCTTGGTCAACAAGAAGTCGAGGAGGAAGTCTGATAATGGATCTGAAAGAGGTTCTAGACTCGTTTTTTTTTTTGGATCTTCATGCCACATACAATGTGTCCAAGCATCCCTAGAAGGTAGCAATGTAGTTCATATTGTTATGCACAAAGGGAATTTGTATCATCCACAAATAGTCTCATGATCATCCGCCCTTGACTAAGAGGAAGCAAGGGACCTTGAATATGGACTAACTCCATATGATGCTTCACAAGGTAGCTGATGTTGAGATATCAAGCTCAACATGTCATGATCCAGGATGACACGTACTAGTTTTTCGTTTCTCTGACATGTATAGTGGTCACGTCGGTATATGTGAGGGATACTTCATTGAGCTTTATTAGATTTATCTACGGAGAGTGATGGCACATTTGTTCCTTGCCAGCTCACTCATTCCTGGACATTAGGCTTTTCCTTATGTACTGATCTTTATATATTGCACTTGTTGTATTCTTCTTTCTAGGTCATTCTTGTACATTCCTTTTCAGGTAATAGAAGAAGAAGAAGATCATTCTTCCTTGCCTCAATCTATGTGTGTGCTTCTCCTTGAGAGTGAGAGTGTGTGTGAGCTCTCTTCCTTATCTCCTTCCTCGTGACATGATATCGGAGCCAACATGGCCATAGATAGCACAAGCAACGGTGAAGAGTATTTATCAAGGCATGGAGAAAACGCGATTCATAAACAACCTCCATTTGCTACTAAAATGAGCATGAAGGTAGAAGACATCAGAACATTTTCGGAGCCATCTCGACCTCTATTTCAAGCCCGCAAGGTGGGGCCTATAGAAAAACTAGGTCAGTTTTAGAAAGTGTAACTTGCGTTGTGTTCGACAACATCTCATATATTCTAGATCTAGAATTTCAAGAAATTTCGTGTATTATTGGTAAACAGATACTGTGTTTTTCTGAGATCAAATTGTCACGTCATAGAGCAACAATGTTCAAGCAAAAGTGCTGCTTGTAGTGTTTTGTTGTGTTGTGAATTGTTGCAAAAACGGCAAACGCAGATGGAATGAATCAATTTATGAGCGATAAGCTCGACAAGAACAACTTTCATGCTTGGAGATTTAGAATGAAGAATTATGGGAAAAGGCTACTAGAAGTACATCGAAGGAGAGAATGAAAATTTTGTGTAGTTACAGAAAGGAATCAGACTATAGATCAGGTAAGAGCATATGAGGAATGGAATCAAGGAGCACAAAAGGTAATGTATTGGCTATCTATTAGGATACAAGATAGCATGATTGGACACATACAAGATGCCAAGACTCCAAAGGAGGCTTGTAATAGTTTGGTCACATTGTATGAGAAGGCATGAAAATCACAACTCAAGAATGAGCTGCATACATGGGAGAAGAAGAGCATGTCCGTAAGTGACTACACCTTGAAAATCAAAAGCATATGTGATTCACTTGCATCTATTGGTGTGAATGTAGATGATCATGATAAGGTGGAGGTGTGTCTTCGTGGTTTAGGAGATGCATATAAGCAGTTCAAAACATCTATATAGACCAGGGAAAATATTTTGAATTTTGATGATCTAATATCTATGGTGATTATTGAAGAAAAGAATCCTGATGAGGATTCAAACTCCCAAGGAAAATCCAATTCTAAGCAAGTATTCTACTCTGGTAGAGGAAGAGGCAGAGGTAGAGGTTTTGGAATTGGAAGAGGAAATAGTAACCAAGACCAAGGTCAACAACATAATCATGCAGGAGGAAGAGGACAGTTTCAAGGCAGGGGGAGCCAAAGAGGCCGCAGAAATTTCCAAAGAAATGATTTTGGTAATGATAGTAAAGCATGTTGGAATTGTGGTAAACCTGGACACTTTGAACGTGACTCCAGGTTGAAGAATAAAAATAACAGAAGGCTACGGAATAACTATGCATGCACAAGTGTAGATGATTCTGAGAAGCTGTTCATGTAACAACATCACATGATGAATTCGATGTCTGCTTGTGTTTCAAAATCAAATGATAATGTATGGTGTGTTGATTCAGGTGCTTCAAATCACATGACTAGTCATGCGTATTGGTTTAGTACTTTGCAGAAATTGCCAGTTCTTGGATATGTTGAAACAAGTGATCACACATCACATCCTATTGAGCATATAGGAAACATAGCACTATCGATGGAGGATGGAAAGGTAAAACATCTTGCTTATGTGCTGCATGTTCCAAATATAACAAAGAATCTTGTTTTTTTTTGTTGACTAGGGATTACAAGTCAGGTATGTTGATGGATTATATATAGAAGAGTACAAGCAGGATGGATGATTGGTTGCCAAAGGAAACAAAGTGGGTAGGATGTTCACCTTAAATGTGAAGATTCGTGAAATAAATGCAACCATGGTTCCAAAAGGTGCAGGAGTTATTGCAGATATAGAGATGTGGCACAAACGGATTGGACATGCAAACTTGCAAAGGCTGAAATTGATGTAGTCAAAGAAGATTGTCCATGGAATACCAAGTTTCAAAGTTGCAAAAATGCAAAAGGTATGTGCATCGTGTCAATTTGGTAAACCATCAAGAGCATCATTTCCACATGACAAACATGTTAGTGATAATGTACTATAAGTAGTACATACAGATGTTTCGGGTCTAGCAAAGACCACATCTATGGGTGGTTGCAGGTTTTATGTTACTTTCATTGATGACCATACATGCAAAGTATGGGTATATTTCATGAAAGAGAAGAACGAGGTGTTCACTCACTTCTAGAATTTTAAAAGCCATGGTGGAAAAGGAGATAGGGAAGTACATTCAGAGATTAAGATCCGATGGAGCAGGTGAATACATGTCAAATGAGTTCAGTAGTTTTCTAAAAAATCATGGAGTTCGACGTCAGTTTTCATCTAGGTACTCACCACAACACAATGGCGTTGCTGAACGCAAAAATAGAAATATTGGAGAAATAGCAAGAGCCTTGATGGCTGAGAAGAATATGCCTCATTGTTATTGGGCAAAAGCTATGCATACTGTTGTATACATCATGAACAGAACTCCCACTACTATTGTACATCAGGTTACACCTGAAGAGAAGTTTACAGGTGAAAAGCCAAACTTATCACATCCGAAAGTTTTTGGTTGTATTGCATATGTATATGTCCCAGATGAATTGAGGACAAAGCTTGATCCAAAAGAAGAAAAGTGTGTCTTCATTGGATTCTCTCTTGAGCAAAAGGGATATAAATGTTATAACCCACTCACACGACAGGTAAAGGTGAGCAGAGATGTGGTATTTGATGAAATGTCAAGCTTCTATGCAGATGCCAAAGAAGGAATAAATCTTGAACCAAATGATAAAGAAAATGCTGAAAAATCAAGTGCAGAATCTCCAGCTTTGAGTGGATTGGATGCATCACCATGCAATAGTTCCAACTCAAATCCATGGAGTGGAAGATTTCTTGGAAATTTCAGTCCAGAAAATTCATCAAATACATCCAAGAAAGGTGAAGAGAAGCTTTCCTCAGGCCATAAAACATGTGTAGGTTTTGAAGACCTTGATGGAGATTCAAGTGGTTCAGAAAAGAGTCTTAAAGAGGAACTTGGACTACCCTCTATGAAGACTCTAGGAGTAAGAAGGGCACATGCAGATGATACAAGAAGAAGTGACCCAAGACCAAAAAGATCTGGGAGGTTGCGGAATTCAGTGCAACGATTGACGTATGAAAGTTATATGGCTCGTCATTGTGCCTACATGAAAAAGGTAATACAAGATGTTGAACCTTCTTGCTTTGAAGATGCAATTGGAATTGCAGATTGGGAAAAAATTTATGGATGAGGAGATGGCTACACTTTATGGAAATGATACATGGAAGCTAGTTCCATTTTCGCAAGGAAAGAAACCCATAGGTTGCAAATGGGTTTACAAGGTAAAACATAATGCTAATGGTAGCATAAGCAGGTATAAAGCACGATTGGTAACTAAAGGATATGCACATACATATGGCATTGATTATGAGGAAACATTCAACCCTGTAGCTAAAATGTCTACTGTCAGAACACTCGTTGCATTAGCTACAACAAAAGGATGGACGTTGCATCAGATGGATGTGAAGAATGCTTTCCTACATGGTGAGTTATAGGAAGAAGTATATATGGACCATCCACAAAGATATGAAGATTCAAAGCATCCAGATTATGTTCGTAGGTTTCAAAAGACTTTGTATGGGCTGAAGCAAGCCCCTCATGCATGGCATGCAAGGATTGCTGATTACTTAACCAGAATTGGGTTTTTTATGTGTGATGTAGATCACTCACTATATGCAAGGAAGGCTGATGATGGCATCACTATTGTGGCTATTTATGTTGATGAAAGAACCATCAAAGAGGTAAATCAACTTATGCAGGAATTGGACGTGAAAGATCTTGGTGTGTTGCGCTATTTCTTGGGCATTGAGTTTATACATACAAAAACATGTATAGGGATGTCAGAAAGGAAATATGCCTAAATATGCTACAAAAGTATGGTATGGTAGATTCTAAGCCAATTTCTATGTCATTAGATCAGAATCTGAAGTTGGATACTACATCGAGTGAAGCATTGTAAAATGCTACTATGTACAGGAAAATTATGGGGAATCATATATATCTCACACTTACAAGGCCTGATGTAAGTTATACTGTTGGACTTAAAAGTCAGTTTATGCAGGTTTGCGAGAAGCCCAATTTGGATGGTTTCAGATGCACTCTACATTATATGAGTGCAACTTTGGACTATGCATTATTTTATGAGGTTGGTGTAGATTTGCAAGTTTATGGATACACTGATGCAGATTGGCTGGTAGCATTCCAGATACAAGATCTACTAGTGGTTTTCTATTCTCTCTTGGGAGTGCAACTGTTACATGGAGCAGCAAGAAGCAACCCATTGTTGCTTTGTCAAGTATAGAGGCTGAGTATAGAGTTGCTACAATGGTTGGATGTGAGGCATCATGGATAGAAATGCTACTTGTAGATTTAGGTGTGGAAGTGGGAAAGGCTATCACTATTTATTGTGATAATCTTAACAGCATATAGTTTGCACGGAATCTTGTTTTCCATGCTAGAACAAAGCATATCGAGGTACATTATCACTTCATTAGAGACAAGGTATTAACAGGTGATATTTATCTTGTTTATGTGAGAACAGATGAGCAAGTTGCTGATATTTTCACCAAAGCACTTGGAGCTTAGAAGTTGAAGAATTTTCGAGAGATGCTTGGATTACAGGATATGGCATTGAGCTTGAGGGGGAATGTTGAGATATCAAGCTCAACATGTGATGATCCAAGATGACACGTACCAGTTTTTTGTTTCTCTGACATGTATAGTGGTCACACTGGTATATTTTAGGGATACTTCATTGAGATTTATTAGATTTATCTACCGAGAGTGATGGCACATTTGTTCCTTGCTAGCTCACTCATTTGTGGACATTAGGTTTTTCCTTATGTACTAATATTTATATATTGAATTTGTATTCTTGTTTCTAGGTCATTCCTGTACATTCCTTTTTATGTAATAGAAGATAAAGAAGAAGATCATTCTTCCTTGCCTCAATCTGTGTGTGTGCTTCTGCTTGAGAGTGATATTGTGTTTGTGAGATCTCTTCCTTATCTCCTTCCTCGGGACAGTTGAGCCCCTCCATAGCAATAACAAAAAATAGAGGCGCCAAAGGGCATCCTTGTCTAATAGAGCATTTTCTCTTGATAGCCTTCAATAATTGGCCTTTGATGTTTATCTACATTGAAGACTTTTCTAGCAAGGTAGAGATCATCTTAGTGAATTTCTGATTGCAAGCAAGGTCTTCAAGAGATTGGAGAATGAAGTTGCATTCAAGCGATCATAAGCTTTGTCAAAGGCAATCTTACGGAAGATAACTTCTTGAGAATAATCTTTAGTGAAGTTTGGAACTTTTCAAACATCAATAATAGCTTCCAAGATGGATCTACCCTTGATGAAGCTCTTTTTGTCCTCACTTAACCAACTTTGTAAGTGGCAAGGAGTTCTATTGGAAATTACTTTAGCAACGATCTTGTACCTTGTTTGTAGCATCATAATTGAAGGCCAATTTTCAATTCTATTTTTTTCCTTTTTTGTGAATAAGCTTGATGACACTTTTGTTTAGACATTCATGCAGCACACTGAAAGACAATGCCTCTTGCCACATGAAGCATACTAGAGTGGCCACCACTTGTCTAATCTTGAAAAACTCATTGGTGAGGCTATGAGGACAAAGGCTTTTCCCATTTGGAAGAAAATAGATAACTTGTAGAATCTCATTTAGAAATGCGAGCTTCAAGAAGAGTCCTCAAATTATGTGGGATTCTTGTTGATTTAACTCTAGAGATGGTTTCCATGCAATCATGCCTATGGGAAGAAAGAGGCATGAAAATGCTGAGGAGTTTGGAAAAGTGGTTGACAATCATCGAGATATTTTCTTCTTCCATCTTTCATTTGACCCCATTGATGTCCATCAAGAAGGGGAAAGAAACCTTAGATTGTTTTCATTTTAAGAGACCACACATCTCTTTAGTAGGTTTGTCAACCTTAAATCAAAACAAGTTATCTTCAATAAAATTTTATTGGCATACGAAGCAAAGCAAGAATGAATTCACACGTAAATACACATTGGATATGATATGGTCCTCAAACCTAGTACCAAAAAGTAAGCCAATCGCTTGTAATACATCAAAGCCTAATTTGGACGAGCTTGCATTACCTCTTGTTGATTTCACATTAACAAAGACAAGTCGTTTTAGAAAATCACCAATTGAAATGCTTAAGAATAAATATTTTGATCATGTATCTAGTGCATCCCATAGAAAAACAACAAGCTTAATGTGTAATCCCAAGAGCTATTGCATGCATTTGGATGAAGAAGGTACCAAATGCAGCTTCACCATCAGAATGTAGCCTCTCTCTTTGCTATACTAGTGTTGTATGTTAGGTATGTGCGCATGCATGAATCATTGTCATGCATTTTGAGCACTACATAAGTTCCAAACCGACACGGTTTTAACTTCCTACATGCATCGTATTGGGAATCAAATATGCTATCGTAAATCAAAACCCCATCATCAATTCAAATTGGCTTTGGCCTTAACCTATGCGACTTATCAAAGTATTTCCTATTTTTTATTCGAGATTATTTTCACTTAGCAATAGCCTCCTCTATCTTTTCATTTCCTTGCTTAGATTGTTGAATTCTTAGAGCCAAAAGATCTTTTGTAGACAAATTGTCCTGCCATGGAAGAGTAGTCCAGTTAAGTATTTGAGTATGAATAGGAAAAATAGGTTTTTGGCAGTACATTAGCTTTGCTGGCATATACCCCATTGTTCTAGTACATGTCATTCTATCAACCCATAATGCAAATGGTAGAAATTTTGGCTAACTCTTAAGATCACCATTACAAGCTTTAGAAATTGCATTTGTAATTGGAGAATGCCCTCTTTCTATTTTCCCATTAGCCTTGGGGTTATAAGCAGTGGTAAGAGCCTAACAAATTCCATGCCTAGCAAAGAAATCTCTAGCTTCTTGAGCATCTAATTCACCCCTATCAGCCACTACTTTCTCAACATAACCAAATTTCGATATTACATCCTCAAGTAAAAGTTTAAGAACATTGTATGTTGTTTTAGATCGTAGGGCTCGTGCTTCTACTTGTTTTGTAAGGTATTTCTGTGCAAGTACTATATACCTCATTTTATCTGTACCTTTGGGCATGGTCACTAGGTCAACTACCCATTTATAATGTATACATGGTGGATACGCAGGATATAAAGGATCCCTATGCTTAACTGATGAGTTGATTTGACATATATCACAAGAATTCACATAGTCCTTTACATTAACATAGATTCCTAGTCACCAATAACTTTCTCTTATCTTCTCATAAGTAGCCACAAATCCCTTATGTCCAGCCCATAGAGTATCATGCATATGTTTCATGACTTGCTTTTGAAGTTGTCTAGTTCCTAGTACTCTTTGTGGAATTTTAATCTTTCCCCTTGCATGTCTCCAAATTAGTCCATCTTTTAAGAAAAAATTGAAAACTCATTTCCTAATATTCTTAAATATTTTTGAAGCTCATGTAGGTAATCTAATCAGATTACTAAGATATCTTCGAATGTCTTGCCGATGTCCTTCATATTTCATCAATGTTAAATTGTTCATAGACATATGCTTGGGATTCATAATTAATTGCAGAAGTATCTAGTTCTGGTTCATAATACATATCCTTGGAGCCAACAAATGTCTCCTTATTACACGAAAGTAATGGTTAAATAGAATCTTCCACAAGAGAAATAGCATAGGTAACCGAAATGAATTTAATCTATGGATGATAAAGAAAATAGCCTTGGCTTTCAGACTTGTATGTAAGAAAAATACATTTCATTACTTTATCATGTAATTTCTTGCATTGTTGTTTAGGCACTAATGCACATGCTAGGCAACCAAATAGACAACCTAAAATATGTAGATGAATAACAGATGTCTTTTGACCATGCTAAGCCTTATATGGAGTGATAGACTGTAGTGCTTTAGTGGGACACCTACTATGTATATATGCTACGCACAACATAGCCTCAAGCTAGAGACTATGTGGTAAACCTGACTCTTCACCATACACCTTGCCATCTCCATGAGTCACATGTTCTTCCTTTTAACAAATCCATTCTATTGAGGTATATACAACACTATACACTCATATTTTATCACACATCATGTTCATGATTGAAAATAAAGCACGAGAATCGAATATCAAGCATCTATTCAAAGCTTATTTGGAGGTCGACGCATCCAAACGATGTATAAGTACTTCATTTAGATAAGGCCACTCATAAAGGTTACCGAGGGTATTATGGATGCAAACAAAATCAAATATGAGTGGCATGATTTTTTCCGCATGTGAAGTATAATATTTGACCCATCATGCTTTGGGGGCGGCAGGCATCAAAAGGGGGGGAGGGGGCGGCAGGCATCATGCTTTGGGGGGAGGCAGGCATCAAAAGGGGGGGAGGGGAGGGGGTCACATACCATGCAGAGAGCGCATGCTAATTGGTAAAAGGTATGAAACCCCAAGGCCATGCTCGATTAAAAAAAGAAAAACACTTGTAGAATCAGATTTCGAAGAAGGTCTTGTGATTTTTCTTTCTAGTTTGTGGCAGATCTAAGGAAGCAGGAGTTCTACTTCCAAAATCCGGCAGGAAGTTTGAGAGAAAATAAATCTACATCTTGAAGAAGAAGGGGGGGCTACGCCAAGAAGGGCATTCAAGGGAGATTGGAGGAATGCTACTGTGGGAGGAGTTTTTTAGTTGTGATGTAGATGGGCAGGGCCTCAGAAGGGAGCACGATGAAGAGCTCCAGTGACGAGGTATAAAGTCATTGCTGAGAGGAAGACAAGTTTTCTACATAATCATCTCGAAGTCTAGACTATGGGAAAGAACTAAGGATACAATCGTGTATAGATGTCATTCTACATGTTGAGGAGGAATGCACACGCTGTGTTCTAGGGGGGGGGGGGGATTGGTCCAATATGTATGAGAATGATATTGCTAGTTCATTAGCGAGAGCACTTGGAGGTGAATATGTTTGAGATGGATTAACATTAGTAATCCACAAAAGAATTGATGTTGTCGAGAAGATTTAGCAAACTAGGAAGTCTACCCAAGTTCTTAGAGATAGAGGATTCCAAGCTGCAATCGCTTCTTCGATGCAGAAGTTGGGCCCTTCGAATTCCTAATGTGTCACGAAGCATTGTTTTGCATGTTACAGGACCTTCTGGTTGGTCTTTTAATTATAAGTAAATAGATCATGATATCAAACACAGAAGGAAGGTTGGACTGGACGGAGAAGAAAGAGGAGGAGATACAATATATATGAAAAGCTTACCTGAGGAGAAGAAAAAAAAGAAGGCTCGAAGGGACAAGAGAAAAGAGGGTCGACATGTTGTAATGGGGGAGTTTTTTTTTCTCGGAGGTGTGTGGTTGGACCATGTGAGATTAATTGTATTGTAGCTCATATATAAAGGAAAGAGGGCATCTTTGTACTAGGAAAAGTGAATGCTTGATGGGCTATAGCCGTGCATGGAGTCAAGGGAATGAAGGTTCGATTCTCAGAGAACCTAGAATCTAATGTGTGCGATTGGGAGATGTATGTGCTACTTTGGAAAGACGAAGACCTAGGACATTGAGGGACTTTGAATGGTATATTGACTCATGCTAGACTATGTTGATTTGAAATTCTTCATCCTCTGTTGGAGAGAACCAGATAAATAAATAAATAAAGCCCTTCCTATGATTGAATGGAAAGATGGGTCACACAAGCTAGCTTGCATTTGCATGTGAGTATAGTACTGCACCTCGATAGAACTTCGATAAGTTGAAACTCCTCGGCATAGATATTAACACATGCATCCCATTTGTTTTAACTGGGAAAACTACACATACTATTATGCCTAAATTTTAATTGTTCACGTGTTTAATAAATGTAAGAGCTGAGAGTTGAAATGGGACTATCTTAGTGCTACCACTACTAGTGTTCTAATACTAAAAGAAGGACTATTACGAGTATTCCCAAAGATATTTGTTTGCATGAAGATGAGGTCACTTCTGTTGTTTTCAAAATTGGTATTGCCTCAATAATATTTTACAGTTCTTTCTTTAATGTCACTAAGAAATTGTTATACTAAATTTCTCAATTATCATTTCGTTCATGAGAATAAAAACCATAATGTATATGCCTCACTTGGAAAATAAGTCCAATTAATCTTTAACGGATCTTTTTAGCAACATAGAGACATGCAGAAGCATGGAGTTCTACCATAGCTGGTTTGGTCAGAACTTTGAAACTGAAAAACACAACAAATGTTTATGGGTTCTAAATATGTAACTTAGAGGCAGAAGGGAGGAGAATTTCTTCTTGTTTGTGGGGTACATAATTTCAACACGTAATTGGATATTGTATATGTCCGTGCTCTAGAGAAAACCTTTTGACATGATTTGATTTGCTCTATTTGTAGCGATGTTCTAGTTTGGGTAATTTCTGTGTTGTTTGCAAAAAAGGGTGAGAATTTGTTTCATGGTCCTTAAGTTTAGCAGCAAGAAACTTAAGGGAAATATTGCTTCTTCAAATCGTGAAAACATACTTATGTTTTATGAATATCGTAGAATTCAAAACCCGAAAAGTGCATTTATCTAGAACCATTACAAAAACTTCCCTCGAAACAATGCTTGGTTTGATAAGAAGAAAAAGGGTGAATTCTCATATTATACCCTTTTTATTCGTATTGAAGTTTCATTAGGCTATAACAATTGCACCATGCTCATCGTAATTAGAATGGGAACAACTAAACATGAGAAAGAATTTCTAGTAATCTTGAGAAGTTTAATGTGACTATGAAACTTGGTGCAATATGTAAACATTAACTGCTTAGTAAATGGTCAACTTCGTACCTTTCCCCTCCTTGCCACGAGCCGACGACATATCTGGTGCACCCGACGTGAAAGGAGGGGCTGAGTGAAATATAGACCTTGCAACTCGATCAATCGATTTGATGACTAAAAATTGACGAATCTAGCACATCAAACATGAATGATCTTTTAGCTGAGTTCATACGCTTTCAACAAGAGGATAGGCATCAAAAAGCCATCTAGTCTCTCCATGAGCAACTAGTAAAGAGGTGTGGATTTTTCAATGGCAAAGATATATCTAAGTTTTGCAAAGAGTATGAACTCGAGTCCAAATACCTAGGTGTTAGATTGACTCCTATGACAGGTATGGAATTATGCAAAAACTTTGCCTATGTGTGTGAATAGAGTTTATGCGATCAACTCATGCAAATAAACCATATGACATGGTCACAATACAAAGTGATGCTCCTCAAGTAGTTCATGCTAGAAGACATAGACAAAGTGACTCGTAGGTCCTTCCTGAGGTGGGTTCATATGCCCAAAGACCAGCCAATTCTAGAGATCAAAAGAGAGTTTGAGGGTCAATATGACGATAGCACGATAAGAGGTGCATAAGTCATGAAAATGTGTCATTTTTTCTTCGAGCAATCGATGTTAAAGCCCGAGTGCAACTGATTCCACTTGTGCAAGATATAAACTCAGAATCGAGGCTCACAAAGGATTGGACACTTGTTCATGATGCTATAAGAAGATATGTTATAAAGCACCAAATGTTTGAGAAACTATGAAATGATTGGAAAATGGATCTTCATGCAGATATAGCCAAAGCACAGATTTCATGCATGCCAAACCTTGAGAATAATGTGCAAACTCAAAAGCACTTAAATCTGATAAAAAAAGAAAGAAGTACAATAGGAAACCACATAGATAATCATATTGATGTTCGTCAAGAAAAACCAATAATAATAAATCATACAAACCCTAAACCTTTAAGATTTCATGGGAGAGTGGATGGCTTTGCAATAAATACATCTTTAAGTGTGCCAAAAGCACAAACCCTAATGAGGCAAGGAGTAAAGGAGCTAGGAGAAGCTTACCAAATAGCAATTAATTTTAAAAAAAATCAAATAAAAAATCAAGATACTCAAACAAGAGATCAATATGATGCTTCTTCTCATCCAACAAACTCCTCACATCTCAGAGGAAGTAATTATATAAATATTAAACCAAGATATACAATAATTCAAAAGCCAAAGATGTCTACAATGTCTCAAGATGAACATGAAGAAATTTTCAATAGAAATGATGTCAATAGAAATGATGTCAAGATGAAGGAGATGTTAATAAGTAGTCCTCTAAAAATTGATATGCATGGCAAACATGATGAGTGTGATGCTCGTCATGAGGATAACTCAATTAGAGATAAAGTTTCTGATATTCCTATGAGCAATACTACAGTAGATATATGTGCTGAGATGCAGGACAATGACCGTACTTATACGATAGAGGATAAACCACTCATTGGAGTTCTAGAGAGTGATACGTATGTAGATGACGCCACACTCCATGAAGAGGGTATGAGAACGCTCATGAGAAGGATGAAAATAAGTCGTGGATTGCTCATTCATACAGTGATATGTATGCCAATAACAATCATGCTGAGTTGAGTTCCTATGAGGATGATATTGAGCATGAAATGTCAAATGAAAAACTCATAGAAATGCATGACAAATCAGATGAAGAATCTGTACCGAGTGAGGGAGACCATGAAAAGATAGAAATTTATGAATCCACTGAACAGGCTAGATTTAGCCACTATAAATGGAATGAAGAATTAGTTGATTCAACTATAGCTGTAGAAGGATCTCTGTGTGAGAATGCACTTGACCAAGAGTCGATGATTGATGAGATGGATGAGCTGTTGAATGAAAAATTTCAATTGACATCGAACGACATCCAAAGCCCTAAAAAGGTTTTTGAGGATGAATATAAAGTATATAAACATTCTTACATGAAGGGGGAGTTTAGTGATTTAGATGAACATTATTTTCTTAATTTTGATGACATTGAATCACTTCATGAGGAAGGGTGAGTGGCTTCAAAAAGTGATGATGATGGAGAGTTCTTGGAATGGCTGGAGAAAGAAGAAGACTTCATCAGTTCTGGAAGTCAGTTAGAAAGGAATGATTTTACCATGGAGAATAAAGATGAACACTTCTGTTTGAAGTGGGATTCAAATGATTCTATTCAAAAAACTCATTTTAACAAAGATCAAAACATGATAGAAGATAATGAAAGGGATAAAATTCTTATAAATGATCTCAAACATGAAATAAAAGAAAATACATGCTTGCAAAAAAATTTTGATTATGACTCAAACATATGCAAATTTCAAACTTCATATACATGTGTTCCTGACTCTACACATGATGAACTTGAAAGAATCATAAATAAATATAATTATTCTTAGATAATTGAAACATGGATGTCCAAATTCTTTGAGAGTTATAGAGACCAAACAAGTCACCAAGAGATAGACAAGCAATTTGTTGAGAAAGATGGATGGACACTCCAAGAAATGAGTAGATACTGCCAAATCCTGCTTTGTACCAGCCCCTTGTAGCTTCAAAGTTGAGTTGTAGGCCCTCTTCGCTTTCCAATGACACTATACAAGCGCCTATGTACTTTGGATATGATGTGAGAAATGATTGAATCAAAATAGACTACTTCCAAATTGAAGGATCAATGAAAACCTTCTATTTTTGTTCACACACCTGCTACTTATTATGCTCAGTGGGTCGAGTACAGTAGGAATTAGAAAACTTCCTTCTATAGCTTAGTAAGATAATGATTCCAAGTAGAATCACTTAAAATGATGCATTGTACATAGAGCAATCAATTTAGCATTTGAACCATTACCCCCGATATTTTAGGACCTCTACAGAGTTTGACAAGTGAGTGCTTCGACGTGCTTTTCTCCAAATTGTCTAAATAGATGGTCTTTAAAATCTGTGCACACGTAGAGAACTTGGTGCTGATTCGAACAAGCTATAGATCATTGAAAATGATGAAGAAATGACTGAGATATGAACAATACAAGTTGACTGTAATGAATGACTATGAGAGAGAGAGACCATAGATGAGAAATGTAGATCTATTGTATTAAAGAACAATGTTGTACAAGATCATAGGCTTGATAATCAATGCCTAATGATGGTGAGTAGTATAGGATATGAAGTTGATATTAGTCGATACATATGCCAACTGAACTTCCTTTCTCAAAAGCTTTTCTCTTACATAATGATAATGGACCTCTATATCTTGGTCCTAGCATGATATATATGATTTGCGACAAGATGTAATGAGCTTGTATTATCTCCAAAAATCACTGTTTTGATGTCTCAGCATGATGAACACTTCTGTTTGAAGTGGGATTTAAATGATTCTACTTAAAAAACTCATTTTAACAAAGATCAAAACATGATAGAAGATAATGAAAGGGATAAAATTCTTATAAATGATCTCAAACATGAAATAAAAGAAAATACATGCTTGCAAAAAAATTTTGATTATGAATTAAACATTTGAAAATTTCAAAGTTCATATACATGTGTTCTTGACTCTACACATGATGAACTTGAAAGAATCATAAATAAATATAATTATTCTTACATAATTGAAACATGGATGTCCAAATTCTTTGAGAGTTACAGAGACCAAACAAGTCACCAAGAGATAGACAAGCAATTTGTTGAGAAAGACGGATGGACACTCCAAGAAATGAGTAGATACTGCCAAATCTTGCTTTGTACCAGCCCCTTGTAGCTTCAAAGTTGAGTTGTAGGCGCTCTTAGCTTTCCAATGACACTATACAAGCACCTATGTACTTTGGATATGATGTGAGAAATGATTGAATCAAAATAGACTACTTCCAAATTGAAGGATCAATGAAAACCTTCTATTTTTGTTCACACACCTACTACTTATTATGCTCAGTGGGTCGAGTACAGTAGGAATTAGAAAACTTCCTTCTATAGCTTAGTAAGATAATGATTCCAAGTAGAATCACTTAAAATGATGCATTGTACATAGAGCAATCAATTTAGCATTTTAACCATTACCCTCGATATTTTAGGACCTCTACAGAGTTTGACCAGTGAGTGCTTCGACGTGCTTTTCTCCAAATTGTCTAAATAGATTGGCTTTAATATTTGTGCACATGTAGAGAACTTGGTGCTGATTCGAACAAGCTATAGATCATTGAAAATGATGAATAAATGATTGAGATATGAACAATACAAGTTGACTGTAATGAATGACTATGAGAGAGAGAGACCATAGATGAGAAATGTAGATCTATTGTATTAAAGAACAATGTTGTACAAGATCATAGGCTTGATAATCAATGCCTAATGATGGTGAGTAGTATAGGATATGAAGTTGATATTAATCGATACATATGCCAACTGAACTTCCTTCCTCGATAGCTTTTCTCTTACATAATGATAATGGATCTCTATATGCTTGGTCCTAGCATGATATATATGATTTGCGACAAGATGTAATGAGCTTGTATTATCTCCAAAAATCATTGGAGATGTAGTATGCAAACCTAAATCTGTATACAACAATCTGATCCATATGGCCTCTTGAGTAGCATTGGCCAATCCTCTATACTCTGCCTCTGTAGAAGATAAAGCAACAGTATGTTGCTTCTTTGAAGACCCTGATATAGGTTTGTTACCTGCAAAAGATAGGTACCTTGAGGTACTCCTTCTATCATCTTTGCAGCCTGCCCAATCTGCATTTGAATATATCTTGATGTCCAAGTTTGCGGTATAAGAAAAGTATAATCCTTGATTTTGAGTGCCCTTAAGGTACATCAAAATCGTCTTGGCAGCTTCCAAATGAGCATAGACTGACTTAGAACAATTACTCCATAAGCAATATCAATGCTTGTCAATGTATCATAGTTCAAGCTCCCCACTATGCTTTGGCAACCCGCAATTTCCTCAAGCACATCTCCTTCATGAGCACTTAATTTTAGGTTTACCTCCATTGGAGTACTTGCAACTTTGGCATGCTGTAAATGAAATTTCTTCAACATGTCCTGTATATACTTTCTCTGAGTAATATAAATTCGAGAGTTAGAATAGACTAACTCAAGTCAAAGAAAATAATTTAGTGATCCAAGGTCACTAATTTTGAACTCCTGCATCATCTGAGTCTTAATCTATTTGATGTCATTAGCATCATTACCTATGAGTATGATACCATCAACATATACACATAGGTATATTACCTCAAAATTAGTTCTTTTGATAAACAGAGATGTATCTGCTTTGCTCATGATAAATCCTTCATCTTGAAGGTATGTAATCAGCCTATGGTTCCATGCCCTAGGTGCCTGCTTCAATACATAAAGAGCTTTGTTCAATTTACATACATATGTTACCTTGCTTGGATCCTCATAACTAGGAGGTTAAGACATGTACACCTCCTCTAAAATCAAGCCATTTAGAAATGCACTTTTTACATCCAATTGATACATGTTCCAGTTCTTTGATGCAACCACACTTACCAATACCCTCATGGTTGGTATTTTGGTTAGAGGGGAGAAGGTTTCTTCATAATAAACTCCTTGGGTTTGTGCAAAATCCTTAGCCACAAGTCTAGATTTGTACCTGCTTATTGATTCATCAGAATTGCTTTTGATCTTATAGATCCATCTAGAATCAATTACCTTCATGAACTTCTTCTTTGGCACTAGGTTCCAAGTATCATTCTCCTTTAGTGCTTCAATTTCCTCATCCATAGCTTCCTTCCATTCTACCTTGGTCTTTGATTCTTCATATGATGATGGCTCTTCAAATGACAAGTCTTTTGCAAGGTAAACTGAGTGATTAGTTACTAAGAAAGTGTGATATCCATATCTGATTGGCTTCTTGCTCTCCCTTTGTGATCTTATGATTGTTTGGTTGGATGATTCAGGTATATCCTCCAATTTCTTCATCTTGACTTTGTCTTTGGACTTCCATGCCTTGAACTCTTCTAAGTTGATGACGTCATTATCATCTGAGTTGATGTCTTCAATCTGATTAGGCTTCTCCTTAGTGAGGCTTGGAAACGCCTCTTGCAAGTCATAAGGTAGCTTTACTTTCCTGCATTCACTTTCAATCCAAGAGTCATTCTCATCAAAGACAACATCTCTACTTACCATGAATCCTTTGTTTAAGGGTTGTAAAACCTGTATCCCTTCTGATTCAAGTCATATCCTATGAAGATGCTCTTCTCTGCCTTAGGGTCTAGTGTACCTCTTATCTGAGAAGGGATATGCACATAAGCAACACATCCAAAGATCCTACAATGGCCAAGTGAAGGCCTTGTACCATACCATGCTTCATATAAGATCATCCCATCAAGAGATTTGGCAGTAGATGCACTTTCTGCCCACAAGAAATTAGTTACTGTTTTCTCATTTAACATTGATCTAGTTGTTTAAAAAATTAATCTATTTCTCCTCTCTACCACCACATTTTGCCTAGGGGTATATCTTTTTGTAATTTCTCTCTTGATTCCTCTATCCTATAAAATGTATCAAACTCATTTGAGAAGTACTCACCTCCCCCATCTAACATTATTCTCTTTAGGTTTCTCCCTGTTTGGTTTTCAACAAGTGCAAGATACTTCTTAAAGCAACTGAATACTTCATCTTTGTGTTTCATAAACTACAATATAGTCCACCTAATGTAATCATCCATAAAAGATACATAATACCTTCATTCATAAATTGAGGGATCCTTACTTGGTCCCCATACATCTCTATGGACAAGCTGTAGGTAGTCCTCATGCATGTCGCCTTTCCTTGAGAAGGGTAACCTGTGAGATTTTCCGAATTGACAAGAACCACATTTATAAATCATGTGTTGCTTGGATACATTAGGTATCCCAAGCACACATTGATCTCTACATATTTATTTTAAAGTTCTTTCACTAGCATGCCCTAATCTCTCGTGCCAAATTTCAAGCTCTGAGAGTGTTTGATCTTTGTAACTATAAAGTGCAATATTCCTTATATCTTCAAGTTCAAAAGTGAATAATCTACCTCTCTTTTCTCCTTTGGCAACTCTCTTGAATCTATGTTGAGGATCCTCCATAAATGCTCCATATTGATTGAACCTGACCTGCAAACCTTTTACCATAATCTGTCCAACACTCGTCAAATTCTTGGTAATTGTAGGTACATATAGAACCCTGCTCAATCGATTATTGTTTCCATCAGAGGTCTTAACATTTCCTACTTTAGTCGCTGAGTGCTTGGTGTCATCACCTCTTTGTACCTGGTGCTTACCCTTTGGTTCCTCAAGGTCAGAGAGAAGAGCTACATTGCCTGCCACATGGTTTGAGCATCCTCAGTCAATGTAGAAGAGATGGTCATCATTTATACCTAGTTTTGAAGTCATGTTCATAATCAGAAGAGAATCTTCTTGCTCCTCTGTGTAGTTGTTGTAATCGATCCTTGATTTGTAGCCTCTTGATGGTGATTGAGTCTTCCTCTTGATTGTGTATATCCACCTCGTTGATATCCTCTACCTCTCTAATTCTTGAAGTTCGTGTAATACTCATCTATAGTATTATTTGAGAATCCACAAATATTACATGGTGAGGCATTATAAGGTCTTCCCCTACCTTGCTTACCTGCTTTGCCCCTTCCTCTTGAGGTTCTACCTCTCCCTACATAGTTGGCTTGGGAGGTAGCTCCTTCATCGTCAATCTTCTTGTTCTTCCCTTTCTCTTTGGAGTTACTTTTATCAGTGTATAGGGCAGAAGAGTTGTTACCTCTTAATGAATCTCCATTCTTTTTGAGCTTGGCTTCATGGGTAAATAGTTGCCCCATGAGAGTGGTAAGGTATGGAATCTGCATGTCCATGTATAAGTCCATGGCAATTGTGAAGCTCTCCCATTTATCATCAGCTTTAATACCATTGATTACTTGTCTTACAATCTACTCCTCTTCCATTTCTTCTCCTATTCTTGCCAATTGATCTGCTACATCTTTGACTTTGGTCACATACTCTTAGATGTCTTGCTTGGGTTGCTTTCTTTGAGTGGTAAATTCAATCCACAATTGGTTCTTCCTAGCTCTTTTGTTGGAAGAGAAATATGAAGACAATGTTTCCCAAGTCCCTTGGGATGTCTTACAGTTCCTAATATGTGGAAGAAGAAAATCACAGATTGAGTTGAGTAAGTAAGACCTTGCTAATGCATCCTTGGCACACCATGTGTTGAGTCTTTCATGCTCGTGTCTTGTAAGTTTTCCTTTGCTTCTGAATATGGGCATCTCCTCTCCTGAGATGTATCCATAGAGGCTCCTTCTTTGCAAGTATGTCTTCATCCTCAAGGACCATGCTTGATAGTTGTTCTTGTCCAATTGATAAATGAAAGAAGGAAAACCATCTCCCATTTTACCTTAGCTTTGCTCTGATACCACTGTTGAGAAAGATGGATAGACACTCTAAGAAATGAGTAGGTATTTCCAAATCATGCTTTATACCAGCCCCTTGTAGCTTCACATTTGAGTTCTAGATCCTCTTAGCTTTCCAATGACACTATACAAGTGCCTATGTACTTTGGAAATAATGTGAGAAATGATTGAATCAAAATAGACTACTTCTAAGTTGAAGGATCAATCAAAACCTTCTATTTTTATTCATACACCTACTGCTTGTTATGCTCAATGCTTCCACTACAATAGGAATTAAAAACATTACTTTTATAGGTATCTAATAAGCTTAGTAAGCTAATTATTCCAAGTGGAATCACTTAAAATAATGCACTATACATAGAGCAATCATATTAGGAATCCAATCATTACCCATGAGTCTTTAGGACCTCTGTAGAGTTTGACTAGTGAGTGCTTCGACACACTTTTCTCCAAAGTGGGTGAATAGATTATGAATGTGACTATGATTGATACGATTCAAAGATGTCTATTTTTCTAAACATAGTTTTTTCGGAGAAAACCTAGCCATGAAGATGTATTGGGAAGTAAGCCCTAGAATATGTAAAAGTAATTTTTGTAAATATAAATATGTAAGTACTTAATAATTATATTTTGATTTTCTGAGATCGATTAAGGTAAATATAAAAATAATTACATAAATAAATAAATATATAAATGCATAAATAAGTAAAGAAATAAATAAATACATAAATGAAATAAATAAGTAAATAAAAATAAAAAATAAATAAATATAAGTAAATACATAAATAAATAAATTAAAACATAAATAAACAAATAAATAAATAATCAATTAAATAAATAAAGACATATATAAAAAAATTAAATAAATAAATTAAATAAAATATGAATATATAAATAAATACACAAATAAATAAATATATAAATAATAAAACAAATACATAATTATATAAATAAATGCATAAATAAATAGAGCAAGAAAATGCATCCAATTTTCAAGAAAATGAAAATTTTTCAAATAATCTTTTTGAATATGATGCTACGGATGTGTTTTCTGAGTATATGAGTACATATGAAAATTTGGAGCCAATTGCGAATCAAGAATATGAATGAATTGTAAGAAGAGCAATGGTTTTTGAATCTTCTATACATACCATATTAAAAATAGATATTCGTGAAGTGTTATGGATTGCATGTGTACATATGAATATTTTGGTTCGATATTTCTTATCATGTGTTCAGAGTTTGAATGTCGGAGAAGATCAAAGGAAGGTAATGGAAATGGGAAGTGAAGTCAAGATCAGAAAGCCTTATCTTTTTTCTTACCTCTCTTTTGAACCAGAATCTTTTTTCACATCCATTTTTCAAATGCATTGCACACCAAATATGCATGTAAAAATGTATAGAAAATGTGTCTTTTGAATCCCATAGAAGCACGTCCACGTGCACAATTAGATAGGTAAATATCATTGACAAATAATAAATCAAGTTTTAAGTGAATAAAAAGAGTAGTTTTGAGTAACGAAGAGTATTTGTATCTGTAAGAGAGTGGAGTTGAGAGTAATGTGAGCTTCCTTGCTTAGATACCATGAAACTTTGATTTTTGCACCATTTTTGTTTTCCCTTTATGCACCTAACATATGAATAACTAAAATGTAAGAGCACGAGTACATTTGAACCCGTAATTGCACGGTTGATCACACTTGTAATGCATTGTATATATATATATATATATATGAAGCTGGTGAGTTCAATTTTAGTGCGAAGCCTCGATGCTGAGTGCCTGATACCTCTCTTATTTGCACCATGCCATTTTAGCATGCACCTAGAGTATGCATGTATAGGGCCCACTTCACGGTCACGCATAGGCACATGTGTTTGATAACCCATGCACTTGATTTGCTTAAGAATTCATTAATTCTTGCAGATACAAAGATTGTTGTTCATGTGTCCGGAGGCCCCACAGGTTTAGAGGGGTGGATATGCTCCCGATCCAAAGTTAAAGCACGAGAACCAAATATGAAGCATCTCGTCAAAGCCTATCTAGAGGTTGACGCATCCAAACAATGCATACGTACTTCATTTAGATAAGGCCACTAGTGAAGGTTACCCAAGGTATTATGGATGCAAACAAAATAAAATATGAGTGGCACGGTTTTTTCCATATGTGAAGTATAATATTTGAGCCATTATGCTTTGGGGGCAACAAGCATCAAAAAGGGGGCGGGGCACATACCATGCAAAGAGTGCATGCTAATTGGTGAAAGGTAAGAAAACCCAAGGCCATGCTAGATTGGAAGAAAAAAGAAGTTCTAGAATCAGATTTAGAAGAAGGTCTCTCGATTTTCCTTCCTAGTCCGTAGCAGATCTAAGAAAGGAGGGGTTCTACTTCTAAAATGGGGCAGGAGGTTCGAGAAAAAAAAATGTTGTTTCTTGAAGAAGAAGGGCATTCCAGGGGAATTGGAGGAATGTTGATGCGGGAGGAGTTTTCTAGTTATCATGTAGCTGGGCAAACCCTCAGAAGGGACCACCATGAAGAGCTTGAGTCATGAGGTATAAAGTCATTGATGAGAGGAATACAAAAGCTTTCTTTTGCATCATCATTTTGAAGTCTAGAATATGGGAAAGAACTTAGTACACATCCTTGTATAGATGTCATTCTACGTGCGGAGGAGGAATGCACACACTCTCTTCTAGAAAGGATTGGTCCGATATGGAATGATATTGCCAGTTCATTAGTGAGAGCACTTGCAGATGAATATGTCGGAGCTGGATTAACATTATTAATGCAGAAAAGAATTGATACTATGGAGAAGATTCAGCAAACCTAGAAGTCTAGCTAAGTTCTTAGAGCTAGACGATTCCAAGCTGCAAACGCTTCTTCGATGCAGAAGTTGGGGCCTTCGAATTCCTAATGTGTCATGAAGCACTATTTTGCATGTTAAAGGATCTACTGGTTGGTCTTCTAATTGGAAATAAATAGATGCTGATATCAAACACAACGGGAAGGTTGGACTAGACCAAAAAGAAAGAGGAGGAGATACAACATATATGAAAAGATTACCTAAGGAGAAGAAACAAAAGAAGGCTCAAAGGGATAAGAGAAAATAGGGTTGACATGCTACAGTGGGGGAGGCTTTTTTTCTCTCTAAGGCAACTACAAGGTTGCAACAAAAAGGGAAACAAGTGAGATCAAAAGAGTTCATTCGCGTGCTAAGCACTAGTTTGCAGTAGAGATTAAAGATCAAGCGAGAAAGACAGAATAGCTCTTGAAAGAACGAGCCAATAAGAATGCATGTGAATGGGTAGCTATTGAGGTTAGGCAGATGGTTGTTGTAGAGAGCACAAGAATTGAGTGTGTTGCTATGAAAAGGGTTACTGTTGAGGTTTGGGAAAAAGCTGAAAGAGGGAATACAATCTGCTTGATTTGGAAGGACATAATGCAGACATACTTCCAAAGGAATGCCCAATTTGATGAAGAAATGTATATTGATGGTACTTCTTGATTATGAAATTCTTGAGCTGAAAGAGCCGCTTGTGATCATGCTAATGTAGAAGGTCGTTGAAGAGCAGAAAACATTAGACTTTGTAGAAAAATGCAAAGAGATCATCACATACTAAGATGGAGGTCATCACAATGATTTTCAAAGTTGTTGTCAGTAGTCATTCAAACAAAGGCAGTGATAGTGCGAATGAACGAGGTCTTGTTCCTCAAAGAAGGGCATCTTAACGTGGAACAATGTTAGATTACCATTGAAACATAAGCATGAGAAATGGTCAATGGTGTACCCTCTTTGGAGGACTTTGTCCATGACTGTTGGCTTCTCGAGACTACAGATGTCATGCCTAAAGGCAAACACCTATAAAAATCAAGTGTGCTCCATACAAATCTGAATAAAAGGAAAGGAGAGCGAGAATAGCGAGGGAAGTTTTTTTTACAGCTTTAGAAAATGATGGCTCTGTATCATAGGATTTTCAAAAGAATCTAGACGGTTTTCTTAATATAGCGGAGGCTGAAGTGCTATCATTCGCCAGATGCATTGTCAGAGTATTCAGGTGAGGATCCTTCACAATGTCCGTTTGAACAAGTTGTCACAATACTTCTCCAATTTTTGAGTAAGTTTAAATGAGCACATGAGGGAAATCTGAACTTTCCTGAGATTGAATGAAGGAAGGCATGAATCTTATTTCTAAGGGTTTTTAGCATCTAACTGGAGTGGGAAGAAAAACGGTCATCTATGCCAGCTTCTTTGGAGCATTTTTAAGTTCAAGCTAATAGCCTTGTTTAAAGCCATTTAGCAAAGAAGTTAGACAGAACTATCCATGCCATTTCACAGAACTGTTGTTGTTGATGGATGGAGTGATTTATTTGGGAGGAGCTTGGTATTTTGTTTTGTGTAATTGGACCTTGTCAGATTAATTGTGTTGCAGCTCGTATACCAAGGAAAGAGGGCATCTTTGTAGTAGGAAAAGTGAATGCTTGATGGGTTGCAGCCATCCATGGAGTGAAGCGAATGAAGGTTCAATTCTTAGAGAACCTGGAATCTGATGTGTGCGATTCGGAGACGTCTATGATGCTTTGGAAAGAGCAAAGACCTAGGACATTGAGGGAATTTAAATGGTATATTGACTCATGCTAGACTGTGTTGATTTGAGATTCTTTATCCTCTATTTGAGAGAACCAGATAAATGAATAAATAAAGTTATTCTAGTGATTGAATGGAAAGATAGGTCACACAAGCTAGCTTGCATTTGCATGTGCACCTTGATAGAACTTTGATAAGTTGAATCTCCTTGTCATAGATATTAACATATGTATCCCAGTTTTTTAAATTGGGAAAAATACACATACAATTATGCCTAAATTTTTACTATTCACATGTTTGATAGATATAAGTGCCGAGAGTTGAAACGGGACTATCTTAGCGCTACCACTACTGGTGTGCTCATACTAAAAGAATCACTATTAGGAGTATCCCCAATCTACTTCAATGTATATGCCTCACTTGGAAAATAAGTCCAATTAATCTTTAACGGATCTTTTAGCAACATAGAGACATGCAAAAGCATGGAGTTCTACCATAGGTGGTTTGGTCAGAACTTTGAAACTGAAAAATGCAACAAATGTTTTTGGGTTCTAAATATGTAACTTAGAGGCACAAGGGAGCAAAATTTCTCTGGTTTGTGGGGTACATAATTTCAACATGTATTTGGATATTCTATATGTCCATGCTCTATAGAAAAACTTTTGACATGATTTGGTTTTCTCTATCTGTAGTGATGTTCTAGTTTAGGTAATTTCTGTGTTGTTTGCAAAAAAGGGTGAGAATTTGTATTATTGGTTGTTCTCAAATCTTACTAAAATCCTTGAAGTTGAGTAGCAAGAAACTTAAGGGGAATATTGCTTCTTCAAATCGTGAAAACATAGTTATGTTTTATAAATATCATAGAATTCAAAACTTGAAAACTGCATTTGTCTAAAACCACTACAAAAACTTTTCTTGAATTGATACTTGCATTGATAACAACAAAAAGGGTGAAGTCTAATGTTAGTCCCTTTTATTGGTATTCAATTTTCCTTAGACCAAAACAAATGCACCATGCTCACCGTAATTAGAATGTGAAAAACTAAACATGAGAAATAATTTCTAGTACCCCAAAGAAGTTTAATGCGAGTGTGAAATTTGGTGCAATAGGAAACTTTAACAGCTTAGTAAATGCTCAACTTTGTAACTTTCCCCTCCTTGCCACAAACCCGATGACAATGTTCAACTAGAAATGCATTAAAAGCAGGAGACATATGTTCCCCCCTTCGATAAGAAAGGAGGGTGCCCATTGTTGGAGGATAAACACTCCTATGTGCACAACAAAAGCAAATGAACCCTCCTAGGATCCTAAAATTTTTCAAACATAGGCTCTGTATTGTCTGAGTTTCTCTCGGTATATGCAAAGAATAATAATAAAATTTTTGCAACCTTAAACTAGACTCTAAGATCTTTCAAATGAGAGTAAAAGCACTCCATTTGGACACTGGATGATGCCTCAACCAGCTGCAACAAAACACATAACTTGATCTCTTCACAGAGTATGAGCTAACTAGACTGACACTGTTCTGGACATTTCTCTGCACATGTAAAGGCATTGAACTGGAGACTTATAACAGACAAAGTAGAACTTATACGATTTCCAACAATACAAAAATCGTTGCAAATGGATTCTGGATGAAGGAGAAACAACAATTACAAGGCCGGGGGGTCTGCCAAAAACATCTAGATAGATAGAGTGTGTAAAAGTGAAATTTCTGCAAAATATGTAGAGAACAGCTAGTAGGGGATGTGCTTAAGAAATGGGGCAGCTTGGGCACATATTTCCACGACTCTAAGTCATAATACAACTCATTAGAGGTTGTAAAGACCACATACTAACATCTATAACCAATCAAAAGCATATACATGTCAAAAGTGAGGTCCAATCACATCAAGAGGTGAGCTAAATCTTCTCTAATCAACTTCTTTCCATTATGGACATAATTGGATGCCTCCAACTTATGGAAATCAGCCTCCTTTGATTGTGGATGATGTGGAAGGTTCAATTTGGGGCATGTTCCCACACTCTTGAGCTTGAAAAACTTTCAACACTCCCCCTCAAGCTCAAGTCTTTTCCTTCATTGCTTCAGCCTATGTCTCTTATGTTGATTGCTTCCTTAAATCCTCCAAGCTTTGTACCTTCAAGAAACTTTGTCATCATGTCTGCAACCTGCATTTTAGTGTTCACATACCTTATATCTAGCTCTTTTTCCATCACCTTTTCTCTAACGAAGTGGTAATGAACCTCTATGTGCTTGCTCCTTGCAGGAAACATGGGATTGTTAGCTAGATAGATGCTTGAAATGTTGTCTCCATAAAGAGGAAACTCCTCCACTTCTACTTCCAAGTCCTTAAGTAGCTTCTTAAGCCATAATAGCTCACATGTAGCCAATGCTAAACCTCTGTACTCAGCCTCTGTGGATGAAAGAGCAACAGTGGGTTGCTTCTTAGAGCTCCAAGAGATCACTTTTGTACCTATCATGAAAACATAACCCGATGTACTCCTTCGATCATCCTTCTACCTGCCCAATCAGCATCACTATATCCTTTGACACTTAGATCAACATCATATGAGTGAAATAGACCTTCGTTGATGGTGTGCTTGATGTAACGAAGCACCTTTCTTGCCGCCATGAGATGATCATGAGTAGGTGCATGCAAAAATTGAGAGAGAACACCTACTACATATGGAAGATTAGGTCTAGTGAATGTAGCATAAATTAATGAGCCAATTATGATTCTATATAGTGTAATCTTCTATAGCCTCTCCTTGACCTGCAAACAACTTTGTATTGGGCTCCATGTGCTAAGAAAGTGGCTTACAACCACTCATACCAAACTTGTATAGCACATCCAACAAGTATGTTCTTTGAATCAAGAAGATGCCATTTTGTGCATAGATTACCTCTATTCCCAAGAAGTATTTTAGTGTTCCAAGATCAGATATCTTGAACTCCTTCCCTAGCTTTGATTTGATATCTTTAATACCTACAATATCACTTCCTGTGATGATCAAATCGTCCACATAGATATCTTACTCTTGAAGACCTTCTTTCACTTCCTTTAGGTGTGGTTTCCATCTTCTTTCTTTGTTTCGCCACTCCTGGAGTTTGAATTTCTTCTATCTCTTCATCTTCCAACATGCTCTCGTCCACATAGCTTCCTTCTTCAACTAAAATCTTCTCTTTGCCTTTGAATTTTCTTTCTTCAGAGCTGGTCTCTCTTTCCCTAAGCCTTCCACTCCATGGTGAGGGTGCCCTTGTGTTGCATGAGTTGCTTGGACCACTTAAATCCATGCTTTCTTGAACTCTATCATCATTCTTCAAATCTATCTCACCTATGTCTTCAACCTGCAATGGACTTGTGCATGCATACCAAGGCTTCAATTCATCAAATACAACATCCCTACTTACCTTCAGCTCCTTGGTGATGGGATTATAGCATTTATACCCCTTTTGTTCCATAGAATATCCCAAAAAAATACACCTTTCAGATTTGGCATCTAACTTTGACCTCAACTCTTGAGGTACATGTACATAGCATATACAACCAAAGATTCTAAGATGTGAAATGCAAGGTTTTCTTCCACTTCATGCTTCCTCAAGGGTTAGATGATGTATACCTGATGTAGGATATCTATTCATGATGTATGTGGCTGTATATGTAGCCTCTCCCCAATAAAAATGCGGCATATTCATTTCATTGAGCATACACCTTGCTACCTCTTCTATGTGTATGTTCTTTCTCTCTACTAACCCATTTTGTTGAGGGGTATACCTGCATGTAAATTGTCTTTTGATGCCATTGACCTACAAAAATTTAGAAAATTCATGGGAGAAGTACTCTCCCCCTCCATCGGATCTCAAAGTTTTGATAAACTTGCCAGATTCCTTCTCCACGTGTGCTTTGAATTTCTTGAAGTAGTGGAACACATCTGATTTGTTTCTAATGCAATACAACCACACTTTCCTTGAAAAGTCATCAATGAAGGTTACAAAATACCTATTTCCAGCAAGGGATGCTTCTCTTGTTGGGCCCCAAACATCTGTGTGAATGAGGTCTAAAACATTTGCACTTACATATGTACTATTCTTGAAGGGCAGCCTTGATTGTTTTCCTTGTTGGCAAGCTACACAAATTTCATGCAACATTTTAGATGTAAAATTTGGTAGGCCTCTTACCAAGCTCCTCCTTTGCATGTCCTTGAGCTTTTGTAGGTTGATGTGACCTATTCATTTATGCCATAGATCCAAATCTGCTATCCTCTTGTCTCCATATGTGACATACATTGAATGGTGTGGTTGATTTATGTCCATTGTGAACATACTCCCTTGCTTCTTTCCTTTTTCAATGAGCTTGAAACCGGCCTTTGGATCCTCAAAAAAACATCCTCTTTCATTGAACCTAACTTGATAACCTTTTTCTACCTTTTGGCCTACCGAAATCAAGTTTTTGGTAATAGCAGGGACATGTAATACCTCTCATAAGCACTTTGCTCTTTGATTTCCTTCCAAACTGATATCTCACACATGTTGAATGGTATGCTCTAAGTTATCACCTGTTTCCACATTCCCTTGATGCCTTGGGACCTACAAATTACTAAAAAGATCCTTTCGACATGACATATGATTGCTACATCCACTGTCTACATACCATACATCTTCACTAGCTTGAGTTGTATCTTCACCATACCTCATGGAAAGTAAATAATCATTCCCTTGGCTGGATGATGTGTTTGCATAATTAGCTTTTCCTCTATAATTGTTTTTGTTGCTTTGATTCCCTTGTCTTTGAGCTCTATGATAGCATTCATTTGCAAAATGACCGGGCTTACTACATTAAAGCATCCATTTGAAGTGGGTTGTCCTCTTCCACCAAATCTTGCACCTCTTCCTCTATTTGTGGCTCTTCCACCTCTTTGACGTGCATTTTCTTGTTGTCCTTGACCTCCTTGGTTGCTTTGATATCTTCCTCTTCCTCTTGTAGCACCTCCGTTGTGTCTTCGTCTTCCTCTACCTGCATACAACAATTGCCCTTGGCTATCCTTGGCATTATGACCACCAAGGTTCATCTCCTCTCTCACCATGAGAGTGATTAGTTGATCAAAATCAGGACGAGAGTCCCTTACATACGCTGAAGTTGTGAAAGCCCTCCATTTTTCATCATCCCTAAGTCCATTTAGGGTGTGGGCGACAAGATCGTCATCATCTAGGGCACAACCGATTCACCCTAGTGCATCTGCAAGCTCTTTGACCTTTAATATGTAAACATTAGCACCTTGAGAGGGGCTTTTCCTAAGATTATTTAGCTCATTCTTGAGCTGAATTTTTCTAGCTTTTGTGGAGGTTGAGTACAATCTCTCCAAGCACTCCCACACCTTCTTCGATGTATCCAAATCTTGAATATGCCCTACCATAGAGTTGCTAATATGCTGAGATAAAATGAAAATGACCCTTTTGTCCCTTTCATCCCACTCTCTTACTGCTCTTCTCTGGTCATTGGTTGGACTTACCTCATTTATGTAGGGTTTTGGCTCTCCACCACTCACAAGTCCCCATAAACCTTTCCCCATCAAAAAATTGCTTATTCTAAATCGCCATGGTTGGTAGTTTCCTTTTTCGAGCTTCTCAATCTGAGCATTGAGATCAGCCATGGTGCCTCCTAGCTCTCTTGAACCTTCCCCTTAATGTAATGAAGTTGAAAAATATGGCTTTTACCTCAAAAAAATATAGCTACTCCTCTTGATGAAGTTTCGTCTTTGATTTGATGATGTATTTGCTTCCCCTTCTTGTTGACGTGCCGTTCTTTGCTTCCTTCATTCAAACTTTGATGAAGTCTTTACTTAACTTCAGTAGCTCCTTCTTCTCTCTTTGATACTCCAGTTATAGCTCTGATACCACTATTGGAGGACAAACACTCCTATGTGCACAACAAAAGCAAATGAACCCTCCTAGGATCCTAACATTTTCCAGACATAGGCTCTGTATTTTCTGAGTTTCTCTCAGTATATGCAGATCCTAATAATGAGATTTTGCAAGCTTAAACTAGATGCCAAGATCTTTCAAATGCGAGTAAGACCACTCCATTTAGACATTGGATGATGCCTCAACCAACTGCAACAAAATAGATAAGTTGATCTCTTCATAGAGTATGAGCTAACTAGACTGACACTATTCTGGACATTTCTCTGCACATGTGTAGGCACTGAACCCGAGACTTATACAAGACAAAGAAGAACTTATAGGATTTCCAAAAAGACAAAAAACATTGCAAATGGATTCTGGATGAAGGAGAAACAACAATTACAAGACTGGGGGGTCTGCCAAAAACATATAGATAGATAGAGTGTAAAAGTGAAATTTCTGCAAATTATGCAGAGAACAGCTAGTAGGGGGTGTGCTTAAGCAAGGGGGCAGCTTTGGCATGTATTTCCACGACTCTAAGTCATAATACAACTAATTAGAGGTTTTAAAGACCACCTACTAACCTCTTTAACCAATCAAAAGCATATACATGTCAAAAGTGAGGTCCAATCACATCAAGAGGTGAGCTAAATCTTCTCTAATCAACTTCTTTCCATTATGGGCATAATTGGATGCATCCAACTCGTGGAATTCAGCCTCCTTTGATTGTGGATGGTGTGGAAGGTTCAATTTGGGGCATGTTCCCACACTCTTGAGCTTGAAAAAACTTTCAACACCCATTTTACATGTTCATAGATTTTGAGCCAAAACCAGATACTGCTTGAATCACATAAACACTTTCCACTTTGTTTTCATAGGATATATGCATGTATGCCTAGAAGAATCATCAATTGAAGTCAGGAAGTAAAGATAGTTTACAAAGGAGGGTGTCTACACAGGACCAAGCGACAAGTTCTAAGTAGCTTGAACTAAACCATCTTTTGGGAATGAGGAGCTTTACATTTTGCCCAAAATATATCCTTCACAAGCATGTTTTCTAGGTGCGTCATGTTTGGGCAAAGAAGACACCAATTGAGATTTTTGAAAGCGTAAAGTCTAGCAAAATTCAGATGACCAAAGTGTGCATGCCAAAGCTTTGGATCTGATATAGCTAGAGAATCATGTTCAGTGCATGCTAAATCATTCATAATTTTTTCATAGTCTATTAGCTTATACAACTTATGACATGAAATGCTAGAAGCAATAATGACATTGCCATTTGACAAATCATGAACTATACATCTCTTATCAACAAATTTCACAACCAATCTTATCTTGGCTAATGCTGAGACTAATAAGAGGTTTTTCTTGATCGCTGGCACAAATAAAGCATCCAGCAATATAAAGAAACTACCATGAGTAGTACTTAGAATGATCTTACTAGCTCCCATGACAAGATAAGAGGAGTTGTTGGTGCATGTGACAATATTCCCTATAGGAGAAGGTTCAAGTGAAGTGAAGAAACTACTATGTGAGATAATATGTTTGGTTCCCCTACAATAAAACTACCAAACATTTGATTCTATTGCATACATATACTATTCACACGAAGATGATTCATAACTACAAACAATAGTAAACACCCATTCTTCACTCAGCACGTGATTAGTAGGCTCTATTTTGAATGTAGATGCCTCTACAACAACCATTCCAACCTCTTTTGTAGCCAATTTTGGAAAACTCTTTATGACATTATTATTTCCTTTAGAGTAGGTGCAAAACAATTTCATCTTTTGTGTTCTCTTCTCATCTCTATTATCCTTCTTTAAATCTGGCGAATCAACAAATTTATGATTACTAGTAGATAAGCTTCATTTTCCTTTGGCCTTCTACCTAGCCACAAAAGATTGATTTGCAACATGCATAATGGAAATATTATGCCTAGAATGATCTTCATGCAAAAGAACAGAGACTAACTCCTTAAATGTTAAGGCAATGAATCTAGAAGACCATTAAGAATAGTCTACAGAAGTGATCTGACCGGCAAGACTTCATCAACAAAAATCAACTACTCCTTCAAATCTTTGATCTTTGTCAAAAAAGTGTCCAATGAATCTCCTTCATTCATTGCTTCATTCTCCAAATGTTTTTGGAGGTAAGCAACACGAGCCTCATTCCTTGCCTACTATAAAGTGGTAAGTGTATCCCAAGCATCTTTTGATGTTCTACAAGAGCAAACATGAGGAATAATGACACGTTTGACACAGAAAGCTATTAATGCATGTGCATAAGCATCTCTGCCATCGGAAAAGAAGTTGCTCTATAGTAGGTAAAGTAGGAGCTGCAACAAAAATAGAAACATGATGAGTATCACTATCTTCAATGCCATCTACATCACCTTCAACAATATGATATTTTGCAACACCCTAGATAATATTCCATAGTCTTTTTAGAACCAGTACATGATGCACCATATAAGCCCATAATGGGTAACAAGCACCATCCAAATTATCCTCAAAAGATAACATACAAAATACATTAGTGCTTTCATCCATGGACATTGATGAAAATTCCCTAATGCAGAAAATGATAGTATCTAAAAATGTTGAACACAACTAATCTATCGAGTTCTCCTAAACCTATAGAAAATTTCAAGGTGCTTATAGTGGCCAACCAAAACCTATAGTATCTTTCTTCATTCACCTTGCACTCAACACTATCGATATCCATCATGAAAGGGTTCTCTTTGTTTGACTCCTTCTTAAGAAAAATGCTCATCTCTTTAGTAGGATTGTCTAATTCTCTGGACCACCGCTTTAGAAAAAGATCTTCATGTCTCAACATGCTCCTGATTTTTGAGAGATCCTTTCTTAGAATTTACTCTTCATGTCTCAACATGCTTCTGATTTTTCAGAGTCCTATCAAGTATTGGGAGTGGCCTTTGTTGACCTCTTCATCAACATGCTTAGGAAGTCGATAAAGATCTTTGCTTTGAGCTCAACAAATGCTTTGAAGGTTTTTGTGAGTCCTAACCAAGTTGTGTTGTATCTTCATGGCAATCTCCTATTGGACCGAGGGGAATGAGAGGGTTGTGAGATTGGCATGAAAATAGGTGGCTTTCTTGAGATTAAAGTATGGATTGAAGATATGCGCAATCGGGTAGTGGGCAAAGGCAACAAGATCCACACATTGAGAGAGGGAAGGGTGGGGCACTTACTTATGATCTTCTCTGTAATATAGCTTGTGTCAAGTTTGGCTTTCCTCAGTCAACTCTAGATTACAGGTTTGACCAAGAGAAACCCACCTTATCTTTGATCTGGATGATAATATCTTGATTTTGACGTTAAATCGAGTTACTAACTCCAATAGCCAAATGGGCAGACCAATGACTTCATAACAGAAGGTAGATCAGCAATACTTCAGTTCTCCTTGCACTAAAGTTCATGACAACTTTTACAAAGATATAACTCCTTTCTTCCAATGTACTGAAAAGGAAAATAAATAAAACTCATATTATGCCCTAAGATCTAAAAAAGGCTAGATAAACATTTACGGCTTCGAAGATGTGAACATGAAAGTTCAATCCTAAGATAACGTGAAATCTCACTCAAAAGATGTTTGCTTCAAGATCCATTATGAATCCTTGCGGTCATTCATTTCAAAGCGTTTCTCAAAAGGAGAATATATGAAGAAAAAGAAGCCGTCATCCTCATACATTGTTGGATAAACACTTTGATCCTCTTATATTCATCAATTCTAAACCTTTAAATATTCCACCTGAGAAAGCTCGCCATTGATGCTTATCTGAGTTGAGGCATTTCCAAGCAACATAGAGATCCTCTTAATGAATTTCTTGATGCAGCCAATGTCCCCCAAAGATTGGAGAATGAAGTACCACTTGATTTTGTCGTAAGCTCTTTCCAAGTCAATCTAAAGGAAGAGGACATCCTCAAGAGAGTCTTCAACAGAAGCCAAGCCTACCCACGCATGAGTGATAGCCTCGATGGTGCTTGCCTTGATGAACCACTTCTGATTCTCACTCATCCATTTTTGAAGATGATAAGCAATGTGATTAGCAATAATCTTAATGAGAATCTTGTAATTGGTTCGTAAAATCTTAATGGGATGCCAATTTTGTATGCTATTCCTGGTGCCTTTTCATGAATATACTTGATAACGGCTTCATTGCATTCGTGAAGCGTGCCGAAAAATATGGCCTCTTGCCACACAAAATTTAATGAAATAGTCACCACATACTTGAAGGTATTGAAACACTAACTGGTAAGGCCATCCAAACGCAAGATCTTGCCATTAAAAAATGCATTAATAGCTTCAAAATCTCATTTTCCGTAATGGGAGTTTTAAGAAGAGAGTCATATTTTGTGTAACTCTTTTAGTTCGAACCATTAGGAAAAAAGGTGAACCCTGCATGGGCCTTTTAGCTTAAGGAGTGATTAAAGATGGACCAATGAGAAGAGGGTGGTGGCCACAGTCTAGTCCCTTAATCACATAGGCTAGGCATAGGCTTCCATGGTTTTTGTGTGGTCAAAGAGAAATAAACCACCTTGAACTAGTGGTTTTAGTTAGTTGAATGGTTTTGAAAGACTAAGGAATGAATTAGAGCCCTTGGATTGGCTCAATGATCCAAAGGCTATGGTTGAGTTGCAAAAGTCAAGGCAATATTCAACATGGACCCTTGGATTTGAAAGAAAAGAAGGGTTGAGATGTATTCCATCTTAGAAAATGCGCCTTTTATTGTGTGCCCTTGATTTCCTCCTCGAATCCAACAGTTTAGCTTGAACTATGCTGATTTTGGGCACCCAAATTGCAGACCATTGGATCAAGAATTGATCTAATGGCTAGGATTCAATCTCTAAAAGGCAAATGCGCCTTTTCACCTCCATCCTTGGATGATGGCCTGATCGGACGGCCTAAATCCTTCACGTTTTTCTTCTCAGCCCCAAATGTGGGCAACCGTCAGATCATTCTCTAATCTCACGGTGGACATCACTTGGAGATTTGATATCAGCCCCAAACGCGGGCAGCCATTGGATTCCTCATCATCTAAGGGTTGTAAAACATGCAAAGAGTGGCCTAAAATTTCATGAGATGTTCTCTCTCTACTGAGCCATCCCACGCATGCACAAACGTTTATGCCAATCCATTGAATCCTAACCATTAAATTGAAGTATCCAAGGGCCAAAAATTTCCTTTTTAAAACTCAAATAGAAATGTCTATCAAATATTATTTTATTTGATAATACCACTAGTGGTTTTCTCAGGCCCTGTAATCTCTTAGATTAAGCCTTTTAATCCCTAAAAATTAGGAATCCTTACAAGGCCCATGCAGGGCTCACCTTTTTTCCTAATGCTCTAGAGATGGCCACCATGCTATCATGTCTATGCGGTGAAAAAGTGGGGAAACCCCCAAAAGATGGGTGAAGTGATTGAATCAAAACATACTATTTTCTGCATTCATCTTGCACTCAACACCATTGATATCCATCTTGAAAGGGTTTGCTTTGTGTGACTCCTTCTTAAGAAAAATGCTCATCTCTTTAGTAGGATTGTCTAATTTTGGTCTTTCAAGTATATTGAGAGATTCTATTTTAGAATTTACTCTTCATGTCTCAGCATGCTTCTGCTTTCTGAGATTCCTGTCTAGTATTGAGCGTGGCTTTTGTTGACCTCTTCATCAAGATGCTTAGGAATTTGATAAAGATTTTCCCTTCAAGCTCGACAAATATTTTGAAGATTTTTGCGAGTTCTAACCAAGATATGTTGTATCCTCATGGAAATCTCGTACTCGAACAAGAGGAATGAGAGGGTTGTGAGATTGGCATGAAACTAGGGGGCTTTCTTGAGATGAAAGTATGGCTTGAAGGTAAGCACAATCAAGTCGTGGTCAAAGACAACAAGATCCACACGTTGAGAGAGGGAAGGGGGGGGGCACTTACTTATGATATTCTCTATAATATAGCTCGTGTCAAGTTTGGCTTTCCTCAAGTCAACTCCAAATTGGAGGTTTAACCAACAGAAACCCACCTCTTCTTTGATCTCAATGATAATATCTTGATTTTTACCCTAAATAGGGGTATTAACTCCAATAGCCAAATAGGCAGATCAATGACTTCATAACAAAAGGTAGATCGCCAATACCTCAGTTATCCTTGCAGTAAAATTCATGACAGGTTTTACAAAGATATAACTCCCTTCTTCCAATGTTCAACAGAAGATATCATCAGCAGTTTGTAAATACAATTGTTTATGTAATGAATGATGGTGAAATGAGTTCAGAGAACAATTGTACAATGGGATGCATGCATGCATAACTGATTGAAGATACATATTTCTGTTGTGGATTATGAGAGATGCATACTTGAAGCCTCACAAAAAATAGCTTCTCTTTTTCTGCTGCAAGAAGCTTCAGAGCTTTAGCTAAGCGGTCTTTGGGATGGGATTGTACGTTTTTTCAGTGCAGACAATGGAGCTGACGTAGAGCTCCAAGCATTGTGTGAGGACTGATGGGACAGGCCAAAGCTTTGTATCATGATTTTAGTCATATTTCATGCAACATAAGTGCTTCTAAAGAAGCGGATAGCTGATTCTTCGAACATTGGAATGCTCTCTCTGTTTCAAGTGCCTCAGTTGTAAGGGAGGTAATGGATGAAAAGAACTCTGAGTATTGTATTGTAAAAAATTCAAACCCTATAAGCATCTTCATTTTGTTTCTGTTCTGAAAACGAATCCTTTGTATGTGTGTGTGTCTGTGTGTGTATAAGGCTTAGCGTTGTTCGTGTTTATTTATCCAAATTTGTTTTCTCTCCAAATTTGTGTGTTCGAGCTTTGAATCTACTGGGGCTGTGATAAAATTTCTTATACGCAATTTTTGTTTCTTTTTTCTTTGAATTGTATCGTCTGAGTAAAACTGTGACAACATCTATGCCGACGAAACTTGGAGCATCGGCTACCTTAATCTCAATAGTAAGGAATAGTTAATCTTCGAATATGGTCCAGAGATCAATAGTCTTCACTTGCATGTACTGGATAATATCTCTAATATTATTGCTAAAGGATTTTCGTGTCTTTGGACATTGAAACGGATGGTTCAACTCATTTCTTCTGTCAAAGGTCAAGAGTTCAATTCTTTCAATGCCTTGTGGAGCTCACAGAGAGGAATTAATTTCAAGCTAAGGAACCAAGGCTCATTTTTAATAAAAACGTTGATTGAACTCTTTCTCATATAAACTTATTATTATTCACCTTCTCATTGGATTGTGGCTATCAATTGAAGTTATTTCGAGCTGGATAATGTTTCTATCTTCTCATGTGAATCAATGGTTTATAATCACCTTCTCGCAAAAGTGCATCCTTAACTCGAGACCCGACCGAGCTTTGTAGCTTAGATTTTACATACACCATAGATATCCTGTGTGTAGACCCCAAACTCTACACCGAGCTTTTTGGTAGTGAGTCAATGTCATTAATAATTTTCATGCCTGCTAGGGAAGTATCAAGAAAGTGCATAAGATCATGTGGAATCTTCTTAGATCTGGCACTCGCGAAGAAGGCCATACATTCACTCCCTTGAGTAGAATCATCACACAATTTTCATTTTTCGTAGAGGATTGGGTCTCATTCTTGTCAAACAGAGGAATAACGTCTCTACTTGGTTTAGTCGGATTTGTCGACACAGCAGTGTTTAAACATATATCTGAAGCTTGCCATTGTTGTTGATACGAGGAAAATATTGTTGATACAAGCTGAAGCATCTTAAAGTTCAAACATTTCCACACTTCAATGGGATCCAAGTTGCATTCAGAAAATGGAGAACTATTGCACGTAAAGCTTGCTTTGTGGGTCATTGAACGTGACGTTGTTTTTTAGTTCGGAGGAGAAACACAACCAATAATGCAATTGAGGCATTTGTTTTACTTTAGACATCTTTTAATGTTCTTTTCAAGCGATACCAGGAGAAATTCATTCTTGTGGATATAAAGAAAAGGAAAGGTTTCTCCAAGAACAAGCCATCATATGAAACAACAAAATAGAAATTTTAAATTATAGAAATATAAAGGGACCTTTAAATTACTTTCCAAAATCGAAACTGCATGGATTACCGATCGTATTTCTTTCGCAACTCGCATGAAAAGAATTACTTTTATTGGCCATTCATAAAAGCTAAGTCAAAGCAACGTGGTTGATGAGATTCTTGTCTTTCTCTCACCTATAAGAGATTCTACCACTACCCATTGTACTGTTCTTTCACTATCTGAATAAATTATGCTCCTAGTATTCCTCATAAATTGAAAAAATGTTGGTATAAACCTTGATAGTTCGAAACATATGGTAGTGTACTTTTTGGTTTTATTTCCTTCTAAATCAAAGATTTAATTCAATCTCAAAAGAAAAGTACGCTTGATCTTAAGATAGCTAGAAAGCACATGGGTGCTTTTATTATACCTTACATCTGGGGTCCACTTGCTCTTAAGATTGTTTTACTCAAGAACAAACACACTATGATGTTTAAAGGGGTTGGGGTACTTTCACAATTGTTTACCTTTTTTTAATGATTCCTAGGTATCTTTCTATGGTGTGGTCATTAGTAGTCTACCAAAATCTTGGAACAGAGCTTTCCCTCCCAAGTTCGGATAGGGCTTCGATTATAATCACATTCCAATACGACATAGAACAACCTATGAACTCTCTCAGATGATCCTTGCAACCAATTTAGCAAGACATCTAGTTACTAACCTTTCTCCACACAATGGTGCTCCCTTTGGCAAGGGAGGAAGAAGTGGTTCATGTCCTCTCTTCCTTGATAGCCTCTTTTAGTCAATGCGGGCAACATCAAATATGTTAGCCCTAGCATTGATCCATATGATCAACAATCCTTTAGAGCATCTTGATAGTTCCAAACATTTAGGAGTTTATTTTTTGTTTTTATCTCTTTGTAAAAAAATTCTTTAATTCAATTTCAAAAGAAAATTATATTTGATCTTAGTAGAGCTACAAAGAACATGGTTGATTTTATGATCCCTTGCATGTGCGGTCGACTTGCTTTTAATCTTGTGGTACTCATGAACAAACACACTATGATGTTTGAAGGGTTGGGGTACTTGAACAATTTTTTACCTTTCTGCCTATGATTCCTAGGTATCTTTCCATGGTGTAGTCTTTAGGAGTCTAGCCAAAGCTATGAGCACACATTTCCCTCCCAAGTTTGGATAGGGTTTTGCTTTTAGTTGCATTCCAAAGAGAAATAGAACAACCTATTGCCTCTCCAAGGAGAACCTTGCTACGAGTTTATAAAGACATTTACTTCAAGCGCTCGACTATTTTTTCTCCACACTATGGTGCTCCTTGGACAAAAGAGGAGAAGTGGCTCATGCCGTCTCTTCCTTGATAGCATCTTTAACACTAGGCCAACTACAACACATATGTTAGCCCTAGCATTGGTCCATATTACACAGTAGAGAGATCTCATATCATCGGCAATCAATTAGAGCACCATTTCTGCTTGATATTTTTATGCACCTCAAGATTCCTCTTTAGTCTTGAAAAATGTAGGATATTATTGCTTTTGATTCACTTGAGTTCATGCAGATGAAGAGTCTCTTGAACAATGAGAAGGTGTACCTTTGACTCGTCCCAATCTTTGGATGTACATCTAAAAGAACTCGAGTCATCATAGTTAAACCTCTTGCTCTGAATATGTGTGTGCTCCTAGATAATTTGGAATCCATCTAATAGGCCCTTTATCTAAGCTAGACCCCTTGTTCCTTGCTTGGGTGACTTTGAGTAAGGTTTTTTGTAGCCATAGCTAACACGCAAAATTTTTTGTGAGCACTCTAGATTGCTACAAGTGTTGAGCATTGTTCATGAGTCATATCTTGCTCACTTCTTATAATCTTTGGCTGTTTAGAAATTTAATTAAGTTATATAAAGTTGGTTAAAGTTTTGGATCAATTCCCTGCATATTCTTACAAAACCAAGTTCAAGAACGAACACGTCTCTATCTATGTACACATAGTGAAGACCGAATTTGGGCTTCCTTGAAGCTATTGGTTCTTCGAGTAGGACTAACCGAATTAAGCAAAATACCTTGCATTGAAATGGCTTCAAAGTCTATTTCTTGTGTGCAAAAGGTATTGGGTTTACTATGTTTATTGGCAAAGATTCTATCATTTAATTAAGTAGAGGTTCTCTAAAGTTTCTTATGAGGACACTTTAACAAGGCTATGTAGGAAAGTTGCAAATTTTGTGAATAGTGCTATAGGAGCTATAGAACACATTCAAATCATTCAAGAGGACCTTGAGAGGAATCTAAAGGAGTTTGAAGCAAGAGGGGTTGTTGGATCAAACTCAAAGTCACACACCAAGTAAGGGGGATCCTACTAATGAGGAAGGAAGACATAAGCATCATCTATTGGATACATCTTAAAGATCCTGGGTAAATCTTTTGTTATTATTCAATTCCTATAGATTAAAGGGATCAAGGAGAGTGCATGAGAAGTCACTATGTCAGAGTATAGCATGCATATCGAGAAGTTGAATAAGAATAATATTAGCCATGAAATTTTAGGATCTCTAGTTAATTTATGGGAAAAGGATTATGGGGTCTCATCAATGGCATAGATGCAAGACGTAGATTAGGAAAGAATAAAAGTCTTGATCAATTACGGAATTTGAAAGAGTGCAATGGAAGGGCTAAGAGAATCATCTTCATACGTTTAGAGCACATTAGCAATATTATGATTGGGCATATACAAGACTTAGATACTAACATGAAAGGATGGGAAACACTAGAGAGAATCTACTCCACCAGGACTAAATCTAGGAAGATTCACTTGAAGAATGAACTTAAGAACTTGAGAATAACCCCTATTAGCAACATAAATGATTACATATTGAAGATAAAAAAAGCCAGTGATGCATTAGGATATAGAGGCTCTGACATCGATCATGATGACCTTGTTGCATATACCTCAAAAGGTTTTACGACATCTGTGTATGTGAGAGATGCTCTTCCACATTTTGAGAAGGTGGTGGCCTTGATGGTCACTACAAAGATGAATATTGAAGGTTCAAAAGCAAATGATAATGAATCTTAAGCCTTCTATGAAGTTAAAGGCAGGTGAAGGGGAGGGAAACAAGGTAGAGAAAGAGGAAGACAAGGCAGAGAATTGAATGGTGATTCTTATCAAATGGAGTGAGCAAAAACTTCTCATCTACAAAAAACTCAAGCTCAAAGGAAGAGGAGGAAGGTCAAATAAGAATAGAGATAATCAGAATTCATTAGGATGCCTCATTTCTACTTCAAATGAAAATGAAAGTATGCTATCCATGATGCAAATGAGTGCTTAGAATACACAAGGACCAAATATGTGGTACATTGATAGTGGGTGTTGCAACCACATTATTTGCAACAAGGATTTCTTCTCAAACATGTTTGTGCCATTAACCAAAGGATATGTAGAAAGAGTTGATAATTCTCTACATGCTATTATACACATAGGTGATGTTATGTTAGAAGGTTATCATAAAACCAAGTGTTTGAAAGACGTGATTGATTTTCCCACAATCATAAAGAAAGTTTTTGTGCGGCAAATGGTTGAGAGATGTTTGTAGGGGCAAGTTCAATTAAAAAGGATGCTTTGTGAAAAAAGCCTAAAGAATGGTACTGAATGATAACCAACATCTAAAAGGAAGGAATTTTCTTCACCTTGCATGTGAATTCTAGGTTCAATCATAAAACTTACTTCACATTTGGAAACAAGAAGGTGGCTAAATCTGATCTATGGAACAAAAGGTATGGACACAAAAATACTCACAGGTTGAAGGACATGAAAAAGAAAATTGTTAGTATCAGTGTTAGTTAATCTATATAATCAGAATCTCAAGCACTTGTGTGAAGCTTCTCAGTCAAGAAAGCAAACAAGATTACCATTCAAGAAGAAAAATTATATGAGCTACCATTCACTCGACATCGTTGATAGAGACTTTTGGGGACCAGCAAAGGAAAATGAAATTGGAGGTAATAGCAATTTTTTGAATTTCATAGATGATTGTACAAGGATGACTTGGATGTATTGTATGATGCATAAATAAAAATGTATTTAATTATTTCAAGAAGTTCAAGCTTATGCTTGAAAGAGAATGTGATAGGTGGAACACGTGTATTGGGTCATATGGAGGGGGAAAATACTTCTCTCATGAGTTTTTAGATTTCTTGGAAACGAATGGTATCATAATACAAATCACATGTAGCTATATAGTGTAGTAGAAATGAAGAATAGGTATATTGCATAATCTACCATGAAAATGATGAAGGAGATGAGTTTGCCTAATTTTTATTAGGTTGATGCAGCAAAACATAACTATTTACATCATGAAAAGAGCTCCCACATGAAGTATACATGCAACTACACCTTATGAAGCTTGGTACAAGATAGAGCAAGGTGTTTCACACTTGAGGTCTTTAGTTGTGCTTGATATGTGTTTATTCCAAGTGAAATAAGAACCATTCTTGGTTATAGATAACAAAGGTGTGTCTTTATACAATATGGAGGTGAGTAGTAGGGTTGTCGGTGCTATAAACCCACAAAAAAGCAGTTCAAAGTATCAAGTGATGTTTGATTTGATTAATTGTTACCTTGGTATGCCTCAAATGTATCTTTGTAGGATAATGAAATTGAAGAGAAGATGACAAAAGGGGATGAACTAGAAAGCATGGTCCTTAGTGAAACCAAATAGTCAAGTTGTCAAGTATCATGGCATAGAAGCAGCTTTACACCTATTCAATTAAGTTATGCAAGAAACAAGGGCAAAGTTGAGATTAAAAAGAAAATAGGAGAAGATGAAGATCTATGGATTGAACTCAAATCAGAACATCATGAGAAGAAAGGGGGGGGGGGTCTCAAAGATCAACAAAAATAATGCAAATCAATAGAAAAGGTGAGATAAGAAAATCTGATAGGTTAAGGTATCCACTTCCAAGACTTACCTATGATTCATTTATGATAGGAGATTATGCTTATATGAGCAAGGTTATTGAAGAAACCACGCCTTGAAAAAACGAACACATGGAAGGACTCGCAAGAAGCTTTGAAGGAGGAGATCAAGGCTTTGAAAGAAAATAATACTTGGACTCAAGTATCGAGGAAGAAAGATATGAAGAAAATTGGTAATAAGTGGGTTTATAAAGTAAAGACACATTCAGATGGAAGTATTGCTAGACATAAAGCTAGGCTTATAGATAAAGGATTTTCTCAAACTTATGGATTGGACTATCGAACGACCTTTACCCTTGTGGCTAAGATGACTACTATCAGAGCCATCATTGCAATTGTAGCAAACAATAATTTGAAGATGTTCCAACTTGATGTGAAGAATGCATTCCTCAATGGAGAACTAGAGGAAGTTATATACATGGACCAACCATTTGGGTTTCAAGACAAACTCAAGGATGGCCATGTTTGTAGGTTGAAGAAAGCATTATATTGTCTCAAGCAAGCCCTTGGAATCAAATACTTGTGGAGTATCTAATTAGTTGTGGATATAATCAACGGAAAGCAGGTCCATCATTGCTTTAAACAAAGTAAGGTGAACTCTTTGTCTACTTGTGTATGTAGATGAACTAATCGTTATAGAAAACCATGAAGAAAGTATCAAGGACATGAAAAGGAAGCTTGCTAAGGAGTTTAAGATTTCATAGATCATTTGAGATCTAAGGTGCTTTCTAGGTATTGAAGTAATATATAAACACTATTGCATTTAGCTTATGCAGAGGAAGTACATTTTGAATGTTAAGAAGAAGTGTGGACTTAAGGAATGTAAACCATTGAGCAATCCTATGGAAGGTGATAAAGTGGAGGATCCAGTTCTAAAGATCTATAGGTAGATCACTAAACTATGTGAATATTACCAGACCAGATCTAGCATCTTAAGTTGGTGTGATTTTTCAATTCATGCACACACCTAGAGCCCCGTATTTAGATCCAACAGAGAGAGGTAGTAAAGCTAGAAATAAGAAAACTAGAGGTGGCACGTATTATTGTTCTTGTAGAACATTCACGGTGACTTTCCTCCATGGTTATTATACCAAAGAAAAATAGTCACAAAGTAAGAGTATGCATTCATTTTTGTTCTTTAAATAAGGTGACTATTTAAGATGACTTTCCTCAACCATTCACGGAACATGTACTTGCAGAAGTAAGGGGACACACTTTGTACAGTTTTCTTGATGGTTTTAGAGGCTACAAAAAATATTAATTCATCATGATGATAGGGAAAAAACAACCTTTTTTACTCCATGGGGCACTTATGTTTACACACGCATGGATTTTGCACCCGCTTTGTTTAACAGAACAATGTATTTGATATTGGGAAAATGGTTAAGAACCTTTTTGCACAAGTTCATGGATGAAGTTTTAGTGTTTTAGGGCATAGAAAAGAGAGAAGTAGTACAAGATTTCCATGATCACCTGCTAAATGTCCTTTTTTGGTCACTAAAGGCACTCTTCTTGGTGATGGAGTATGGACCGAAGGGATAACTATTGATCCAAAAAAGGTAAGTGCTATCCTCTCCATGCCTATTCCATGGACTCCAAATGAAGTACAAAGTTTTTTAGGCCATGTGGGATACCATAGAAGATTTATATGGATGTACTTAGAAATAGCTAAACCTTTGTCAAGGCTTACTAGTAAGAAGATTCCTTTCTCATGGAGTCGTGAAGTTGAGAAAGCATTTTGTGAACCAAAGTTGAGGCTATATACTGCTCCACTCTTAATTGTTCCCAGCTGGTCATTATAGTTCCATGTACATGTATATGCTAGTCTTCATGCAGTTGGTGCAGTCTTGGCTCAGCCATCATGACACAAGGTAGTTCAACCTATCGGCTAGGCTAGCAAATATTTTACCAAAGCAGAAAAAAACTACAACACTACAAAATGAGAAGGTTTCGCTATTGTATTCACTCTTCAAAAGTTTTGGCACTACCTCCTAGGTGTGCATTTTATTGTCATATCTGATCATCAACCTTTGAAGTAATTGATTAACAAGCCTAGAGTAGCTAGAATGGTTTTGCAATGGTTGTTGCTATTTCAAGAATTTAACTTTGAGATTCATATTAAGCCAAAAAAATAGCTCCACATGGCGGATTAGGTGTCAAGGAGTGCTTTGAGTGAAAAGGCAATAGGTATTAATAATGAACTGGTGGATAGTAGTCTCTTTCTTGTAGCAATTCAAACTGATTCGTATGATAGAATTCTGCATTTTCTCACTCTTGAAAAATTTCCAATACACTTAACACCAATAGACAAGAGATGACTACTCTTTAAAGTCAAAGCTTACTCACTTATACATGGAAATTTGTATAAATATTGTAAGCAAGGTATCTGGAGAAGGTGTATTTATCCACAGGAGGAACTGAAAGTAATTCAAAGCGAACGTAGGATAAAAAAATTACTCTCATCAATTTAACTGTTTGAGAGAAGAGCCGCACATCAGTAAAATACTAGTCAGACTCCAAACCAATGAAGGAAAAGTCTCACTACAGAGTTAAGACATCGAAGGTTCATGTATATTGAGACGGTTCCAACGAAAACGAGTGATTACCAAAAAAGAAAAACTACATCTGTATAGATTTTGGAAAAAGTAAAGAAAACCCGATGAAAAGTTTTCTGTGCTTGGTAACCTTCATTTCCTGCCTCTAGTTAATCACGGAAATTCATACCTCAATAGATTCCGAATCCGTAGATCCATAAGTTTTAAAATACCTATTAAAATCTCTCAATAGCCAAAGTTTAAGGTTGAATGAAACTGAGATGCGTATAGTTCTTGTAGAATCTTATTAGAACGACGAATATTCTTAAGTCAAACTACTTCAAAATCCTCCCTTTATTTCAGCTCTCAAGGTCCTTTTTGTAGTCTAAATGGTGAAAATGATAACAGTAACATACTTTCCATAGTAGTTTTACGAACTAGCCAAGCGCACCCAAATCTATGCTCTCTTTTCATTTTTTTTATACTAAACGTGGCATTATAATTTTAGCATGTTGATGAGGAAACGATTGCAAATTGCCTTGATTCTTATTTTCGTGTCCATCAAGTACCGAAATCGTTAATCTTGAAGTCCTTATTACCATGAAAAACTCGAGAAATATATGCTAGGATTTGGGTTCTTTTGAGAACTTTCCTGTAAAAACCAGTCCTGGAATCGAGGTATTGTCTCATTCATGATCAAGCATAAGAACTGAATTTTCTCTTATTATTCGGTTTCCTCCTGACATTCTCGACCTTTGATACTTGGTTTATTATGGACCTATACTGACTAATTTGGATCCACATGGAGCCTTACAGAAGAAAACAAGGGTATATTCACACGTTTTTCAAAAGAAAAAGGGTGAACTTCTACGTTTAGTGGTATCAATGAGTTCTAAGTCTGAGCTATGAAAAGACTACCAACTTGTCTGAATTTGTATACTATTGCAATATTATTGGGATATGGAGAGGTTATTATTGTCTGTAGAACCAAACTTTGAGATGTTGTTAATATTTTCCCTTGTTAAATAGGCCGAATAGTTGGATTTAACTATGATCCGTTTTAACCACCATTATAAAGGAAAATGTTGTCAACTCGATTATACGAAAGCCACCTTTCTTTTAAGAAGGCAAAACATCTTCTAAACGACTTCCTTTAGTTTAGGTTTCATAGCAAACTCCTCCTGACAAAAAAACTCCTTGGAAAGTAAAGATTCGATTCCCTTCGCGCTTGAAAGCTTTCAAGCTTGCTAAATATAGTCAAACTTTCTATCAAGTAGTTCCTTCAAAATTACTCCCATGAATTTAACTGTTGGAGAGGAGAGCCGCGCATCAGTAACATACTTGTCATTCCAAACCAATGAGCGGAAATTCTCATTAAGGAGTCCAGACATCGAAAAATAAAGAAAAAGAAAAGCTTTCTGTGTTTGGTAGCGTTCATTTCCTTGCCTCTAGTTAGTAAAGCCGTAGCATCAGTAACATGCTGGTCAGACTGCAAACCAATGAGCGGAAATTCTCATTACAGAGTCCAGACATCGAAGATTTATATATAGCGAGACGGTTCCAAACGAATCGAGTGATAGAATTGAAAAATCTACATCTGTATAGATTTTGGAAAAAGTAAAGAAAAACACAAAAAGAAAAGTTTTTTTGTGCTTGCTAACATTCATTTCCCTGCCTCCAGTAAATCACGGAAATTCAAACCTCCATAGATTCCGAATCCGTAGATCCATAAGTTTTAAATACCTATTGCAATCTCGTGACAGCCAAAGTTTAAGGTTGAATGAAACTGAGCTGCGTTTAGTTCTTGGAGAATCTTACTAGAACGATTAATCCCCCTTAGTACTTTTTGGATATATTCTTAATTCACACTACGTCAAAATCGTGCCTTAATTTCAGCTCTCACGGTCGTTTTTGTAGTCTCAACGACGAAAATGATCGCACACTAACATCCCTTCCATAGTAGTATTAGGAACTAACCAAGCGCACCCAAATCTATGCTCTCTTTTCATTTTGTTATCCTAAAGGTGGCATTATAATTTTAACATTTTGATGAGGAAATAATTGCAAATTTGCCTTGATTATTATCTTCTTGTCCATCAATGTATCAAAACTGTTCATCTTGAAGTCCTTATTACCATGCAAAACTCGAGGAATATTGGCTAGGATTTGGGTTCTTTTGAGATCTTTCCTGTAAAAACAAGTTCTGTAATTGAGGTATTGTTTCATTCATGATCAAACATAAAAGCAAAAGTTTCTCTTATTATCCGGTTTCCTCCTGACATTCTCGACTTTTGATACTTTCTTTATTATGGAACTGTACTGAATAATTTGGATCCACATGGAGCCCTACACAAGAAAACAAGGGTATATTCACACGTTTCCCAAAAGAAAAAGCGTGAACCTCTACCTTAACTAGTATCAATGAGTTCTAAATTTGAGCTATTAAAAGACTACCAAGTGGTCCGAATTTGTATACTATTTTGATAAAATCGTATATGGAGCCGTTATTGTAGTATCTAGAACCAAACTTTGAGATATTGTTAGTATTTATCCTTGTTAAATAGGCGGAATAGTTGGATTTATCTATGATTCGTTTTATCCACCACTGTAAAGGAAAATCTTCCAAAAGACTTCCTTTAGTTTAGGTTTCATAGCAAGGAAAATCTTCCAAAAGACTTCCTTTAGTTTAGGTTTCATAGCAAGGAAAATCTTCCAAAAGACTTCCTTTAGTTTAGGTTTCATAGCAAACCCTCCTGACAAAAAACTCCACTGAAAATAAAGACTCGAGTCCCTTCGCGCTTGAAAGCTTTCTAGCTTGCTAAATACTAGACATAGATATGAAAGTAAGATGCATTCATAAAATATGGATTTATGCAAAGCGAAAGTATGCAAGATACTAATACTTCTAGATTTGTGTACTACTATTCCGAAAAAGCACATTCAATAATAAATGGAACATCCTCCATACCCAATATCCTTTGAGCACTATTCTCATTTTGTGAAGCCCTATCTGGTATTGAGAGTGTCCTACATTAACTTCATAATAAGTCTCTGAAAACGATTCTCTCTTCTAGCTTCATAAAGGTCTTGAGGATTCTTTTGAGTCTCTATTGAAATGTGTTCTTTTTTCATGACCGCCACCCTCCAACACCTATTCTAAATTGAGGGAAAAGAGAAGGTTGTCGGATTGGCATGAAATTGAGGGGCTCTCTTGACATGACCATAAATTTGTAATCCAAGAAGAAGCAATCAATAAAAGGGATCACATACTTGGATTGCTTCTTGTTCCTTTATTTTTTAAGATGCTACAAAATAGTTACAAGATCCTTGCTAATGTCATTTCTAATAAAAATTCTTGTCACTTACAAAACTAGATTAGTGAGGATAAGAAAGGTTTTCTCACGGGGAGATCCATCCTTGAGGCTATCATTGATGTTTGAGAAGGACTGGTTTTCATTGAAGAATCTCCTTTACATGTCCTCTTCCTTAAGAGTGATTTCAACAATGCTTATCATGGACTTGAATGGGATGTCATTCCCAGTCTCTGAGAGACCTGGGCTATGTCCAAAACTCATTTAGATGATCTCAACATTGCTAGGAAGTGCATAAGAGCTCATAAGCATCAATGACAACCTTTTTCAAGATATTTGATTAAAACTTTCTATGAGGCAAGAATGCCCCTTGGTCCTCTTCTCATCACAATCGCTTTTGATCATCTCAGCTATTCTTGTATAATCACATGCATCTAAGGGATAGAACCATTGGATTTCTGGGTGTGAAACCCTTGGGAGTTATTGTTTATTGATCCCTATGAGATGGGTCTTGAACCTTAGGGCTAATTCTCTAAAGTTGAGTACCTTAGGCTTGTTTGGAAGCTTCTCCTAGCCACTTGGTTTGTACATGCAGCTTGTAGAGTCTTCTTATAGAATCCATGTGATTTCATGTGATTTCCTAAGCTTGGACACCATGTGAACACCTTAGGGACCCATGTGATAGAAGGTACAAGTCCCTTTCAAGAGAGGTACCCCTTTGGATTTGGGGCTATATATTCGAGGGATTAGTTGGGTGGAAAGTGCATATTTCCTCCTAGTGTGAGCTTCTCTAGTTAGTCTTCATTGTTGATTAAGTTATCTAGTTGTGGAGGCTATGGAGAGCGGCTTTTGGCTGTTATATCTAACTGAAAGGCTAGTGATGGTGTTTCTCTCAAATAAGGCTAGTGGAAACAGAGATGTGTGTGCTCGCAAAAATGCCAAAATGTTTTGCAACAAACAAAACAACTATGCATTTGTAGTTGGGACCTCAATTGCTATTGTGGCTGCTTGTGCTGGTAATCATCTTTGTCGTAAAGCGCTACTGGAGATTAGCAAAAGGCTGCAACAAAGCGATAAAGAGTTTCCGGATGAGGTACAATGAGTATATGGCGAAGCTCTTTGGCTCTGATACCACCATTAGGGAAAAAAATGAACCCTGCATGGGTCTTTTGGATTAAGGAGTGATTAGTGATGGACCAATGAGAGGACGGTGGTGGACATAGTCCATAGCCTATAAATCACTAGGCTGAAGGGGGATGAGGGGACAGGATTCCCCTATGTTCAGGTTTTGCCTCTAGAGAGAGAAAGGAATCTCTTAACTTACCTAGACCCAAAAATTCAAAATTTTCAAAAAGTTATAAAACTCATCATAACACCATTTAATGGTCCCCCAGCCACTTTTTCGGATCAAAAGTGCTATTTTTGAGTTCTAAATCAAAATCCATGCATGAAGTGAAGTGAAAAAAGTGATTTTTTCAAAAATAACTCAAAATGCAACTTTCTCCCTAAAAAACCTCACATTTTCATACCCAGGTCCCAAAAAGTCATCTCTTTCCACTACTTTCTCTCCCTTGCACACCATTGGAGCTCGTGCATCTCCATTTCTTTCTCTGTGCATCATCTTTTTTGAATTCCTACTGTCACTTCCATAGCCTGAACTCCAATGGAGAAACTTGAATCTCATACATGTCCAAAAGATGAGGTTATCGTGATAAAATGTCACAATATCAAGGCTACAAAAGGAATTTGGTTAGGACAGGAGTTCTGCAAAGGTGCATGGGTGTACATGCAACCCTCTCGTGTTGGTCCTCACTATGTAAGAGATCGTGGAAACTTGGATCTTCATTGGAAAGGGAAGTTATAAGGCTTCAAAAAGCTCAAAAATGGTGAAACTGTTGCCATTGTACAGCATGTTTTCACAATGTCAACCATGAAATTGGAAAACTCAAACAAAATCAGATATCGTATCAGCTGTAATTATTACTCATTGACTTTTGTCCAAATTTCATAATATACCAAGCTAAGTTGTGTAGTTTTTTATTGTAGACATATTTCCTTCTACCTTGGTGGAAGAACAACCACTTCATAGTCTTACAGGTACTTTCCAAGCATTGCATGCAGATGTTGGGTCCATAGTCTTTCCACAAGCCAGTACTGCTCAGCTATTACGTGAGAGAGTTTTCTTTTACACACATACATATGTTGTACCCTCTTCATCAAATGATTTTGGCAGGTTAGAGATTATTAAGGTAGATTTTCTTTTAAAGCTCGACTGGCCGCAACCTAATGTATGGACATTAACATCATTGAAGCATATAATGGTGATGGACATACACAACTCTTTGAAATTTACAAGAGTTTCAAGATCTATAGGATTACATTGGTGTGTTCCTGTTCATTGTTTTTTACATTTATTTCAGATATTCACAATTCTAGAGACTTCAACAATGTTCATGTTAAAAGATATCACGTATGAGCAGGTAGAGGGTTTGCTAGGTGAAAATTGGGGACTTGTAGAAGGATGCACCAAAGGGGATAGATACCTTTGTAAAATTGGTGCAACATGCATAGGATTTCGATACTTGAAACATCATACTTCATTGTATATTAGATTCTATTATGATCGTTGGATGTGTAAACTTGGTGAATGGATACCATGACAAAGTTTTGAGGGTTTTTTAATTTCATTTGAAATTAAGATAAATCTTTCAGTAAATCATCATTGGACTCTTGCCAATGTGGGAGAACATCTAGTAATCATGGGATTTGAGGATCCGGATCAATCAAAGTTCAGAATACAAGGGCATAAGGTAAGTAGCATATGGTATTTTTTCTTTTGTTTATACAAATTCTATACTCAAATATGTTCATTTAAAGTTTTCTATTTGTCTGCAGATTGGCAAGAGGTTGGAGGATAAAATTAAAGTCTTTCCTAAATGGAGTGTGGATGGAACTCAACTTTCATTGTCATAGCTCAAGAACTATTTGAGTGCTAGAGTGTACACACAACCTATGCTCCATTTATAATCCTTCATCTACAACAATGTATTCAACATGAAAGACATGTAGCATGTAAAATTTTTTGATCTCAATATGATGTACAATTTGCCAAATCTTTGATTTTTCCAATGACAATTTATTATAATTTTAAAGTTCTGAGAATTTATTTTTTCTATTGTGTAGATGTGGTTTTTCTTATTCTAGTTAATGATTCTGTTCAATCTTTTTTATGAGCCAAAGTTTTTTTTTTGAGAGTTCTGTGCATGATTGTTTTATTTGAAGGTATTATTTTTAGTTTTAAAATGGATCCCACTCACTTTAAAATTTTAAAATTATTATAAAAAAACATTATTATCTCATTTCTCACTTTTGCAACCAAGAAGAGCAAGAATCACTTGCAGAGCAGGCACACAAGCTAGCATCACGCGCAATGGCTGCCGCATCCTCCAGTACCCTGCAACCCAAACGTCCACGTGAACTCTTCAATGAGTTCAAAGGTCAAAAACACTTGTATGACCTATTGTCTAGAGTCCCTGATCTAGACAAAACAATTCAACTGAACTCTGTTGTGCTCAAGGAAATCATAGAGTTCCTTGAGTACATCTTGCGTTTCTCTATAGAAATATCGCCTTATGAGGGTAAATGGGTCCCATGTGACCTTCTACTCTACATACACAGAGGCGATGAAGCCTTCATGAAGCACCTTAAGCGCTTCATGGCAATTGTTGAAATTGCAGGGCACTTACTAGATGACTCTGTGCCATTAGTAAAAAAACAATTAACAAAAAGAAGAGGATGGGTACAAAGTACCTTTCCTACATTGCAACAACATATTTTATCATTAATGAGGAGCCCGAACCTACACCTGTTGAGCTCCCCAACCTTGTCATTGGGGGTTTTGTTAAGGAGAAGAATGAGCCTCAACGAGAGGCCATAAATTTTGCCAAAGAAAGCATTACAATTCACCAAGAATTTCTTGGTGGTGTTGAGGATAAACTACGTGTGCACTCAAGCATGGAGGAGGCACCCCTTCAAATCTCAACCCCTTTGAGCCCACATTACTAGAGGTGGAACTTGAATATCTCTCCAGCAACGTTGTGGATGGAGAGGAATTTATTTTACTTCATGACATTGAGAAGGCATTCGGTCTACGTCTAGATGAATGCTTGAGTATTTTCTCCACAATGTCAAATGTTCCACTTGACAACACGTCTGACATACTTGAAAAGAAGTAAATCCCACTTGGGGATTCTATGGTAGGCACCACAGCAATGGTGTGTGCTGATATTTTAAAAGATGAAAAAAATTCTAATACGGAGGAGGAATTCAGTGCAACACGGGAGAGGATAATGAAGCAAAAAATTCCTACATCCCTCGTAGCAGAGCAGAGTGGCATGGCCCACTCTAACATTGATCTTGATGCCCCTGGAAGAGGGGAGGAAGAAGACAAGCTTCATGATGTAAGTGGTAATTGAACTAAATAAATGGATAATTTAAGTTAACATTGTAAGAGCTTTTATTCTCATTTTTTCTTAACAGGAAGCAATTGAGCTCGACAAGTTCGCAGCAAGATCTGGTGGGGATCGAGCTTCTTGCGGGAGTGGTTCATCCTTGGCAAACTACATCGGAAAGTTGCCAAAGGATGATTTTGTTATCATACAAAAAGAATACAGTCTGGATGGGCACTTCATGACTTGGTGCTTGAAGGCCCTTAGCAAAATTTTGTGTTTATGTACAATTACCCAAGGCACTAATTGTGTCATTTTGGTTAGGAAATCCTTAGTTGTAACTACATTAGGACTTAATTTTAGAGCAAAAGTATTACGGAAAATAGGTATCGCCATGGGTCTTGGAATGCAAGACCCCCATGTAATATCAAGATCAGGATTGACTTACCAGCTGCCTCAATCTCTCCAAAGGAGAAAGAAAGTTGTAGAGAAATTGAAGGTAGCTGAGAAATGATGTAAATGTTTTGATAATACAAACTTTTTTTTTCATCATTTGTCTAGTCTTGTATATGAATGTGCTAATAAATTGAACTTATATTCTCTCCACACATTGTATCTAATTTGAATTCTTTGTATTGTCCCTTTGGTCTTTTGTATACTTATATGCATAAAAAAGGCCAAAAAAGCCCCAGCCATAGAAACACAGGAAACAGCCATGCAAAAATTTTGCAGGGTTGTTTCCCGCATTTTTGTGGCTGGGGCTTTTTTGGCCTTATCTGGTGTTTTTAGGGGCTACAAAGCATAGAAAAGTATGTAGTTCTTCATTATCACTTGGTTTTGGTAGAATCAAGACCAAAGATTACCAGTAGGGTATAACCTCAGCATTAACTAGACCAAAGATCTTATCCATACCTTTTATGCATACAATGATTACCTGTAGGGTATAGCCTCTGAATTACTAGACCATTACATCTCTACCATACCTTTTATGCTTACACAAGCCCAAAATATGCAAAAAAACCCCATCCACAGAAACGCGAGATTCAGCCCTACAAAAATTTTGCAGGGCTGAATCCCGCATTTCTGTGGCTGGGGTTTTTTGGCATGGAAATGACATGTGGGACATCAATACGTAGAAAAGGAACATATCAAGTCACAAAACAATAGGCAAGTGCATGCATGTTTAACTGAATCCATATATAACTCACTCAAAGAGAGAGAGAATGAGAGAGAGAAAAAAAGACAAAGAATATAAGTTAAAACAAAATTTTCTATTATCCAATGTATTACATCGCAAAGTAGGCCTATCATAGGGTATAATATACACATCATGGGTTATTTCCTCTAATTATTCTTGCTAGCTGAATGTCCTTTGGTTGTATGGTTACTCTCTTGGCATGGATAGCACAGAGGTTAGAGTCCTCAAGCATGGAGATGAGGTAGGCCTCAGCTACCTCTAGAAGTGCTTCAAGTGCTATCCCTTGTATTCGTAGACCTGCTTGGTAGCTTTGTAGTTCCTCTTTCACTAATCTTGCAAAAGATCTTCGTGGTATGAGTAGTTCAACGGACTTTTGGTAGTGTCGTATCTCTGCAAAAGCCCTGTAGTGCCTCCTTCGTCTTTGTGGAGCTCTTGTGTTGGGAGGTATGTTTGGCTGGCATTGAGGTCGACGTCATGGTTGATAGTCTTTTTTTCTTCGATGTACACAATGTGAGGGCCCAGCTTCATCTTGCACATTTTGTTGTCGATGTGGTTGTTGACTTTGCTCTCTTTCCTCCTCTGTTGCTATTTGCCCTTGTCCTTGTGGAAGTGTCTTACCTCCATGTGTCATCCAATGGCTCGTTGGAATTTGCATATCATTCCATGGTGGTTGATTGCTGCTTTCGTCATTCGGGGATGACTCCTCTTCGCTCTCTGGTACACTCCTTCTTATCAACTTCTGTTTGGGTCTTGCCTTGATGGGTGTCCTTGTTGGTGGCTCATCATCTGAAATGGACTTTGATCTTCTTGGAGTGAAATACTCCTGTCTATTGGACACTTCATTTTCTCATGCTGAATTGCTCCCAAGTAGTGTGCCATCATGTGACACAAGTGCAGATGTGCTCTGGGAACCACTTCGTGGTCTTTGGGTGGGTTGCAACCATGATGGGCGTTGTGTCCCTAGATGATGGCTAGGAAAGAAGACGTGATCTTTCCTTGTAGATTGTTTGGTGCGTGCCATTCTCTTGAGTTGCAAAAAGTGTGAAATGAAGTGAGTTCTCTCTATTTATAGAGTTTTCTAAAACACTGTTTGTTCATACTAGAATGGACAAAACCTATTTAAAACCATTCAGAATAGTATATATTAAATAATAACACATTGAAACAAAGATTACAATAATCATAGGTTTTACCAAATAATGGGAAATAACGAATTCACTTTACTTCCAAGCTGAGCCTTCTCGTTGTCTCCTGGCATGCCACTGAGCATGATGAAGAGGACCTAACGATGAATTCCATTTCTCACTGGCAATGTTGTGTTGCATCGTTCTTGCAAGTTTTGCCAATTTTGAATCCCTAAGTCATTCCACAAAAACATTTCTTGAGAATGTAGTGTGGTAAAACCAAATAAACATCTCCTCCATGTAGTTTGATTGCATTGGACCACCACCATGTCGGGTGTTTTTGAAGTAGACACCCCTCACTTTGTAGTGTGACTTTTCCATTCCTTGGGTACTGAAAATCTCTAATGACCCATATCGATGCATGAAAAAAGCTCCATGTGCAAACAAAAAATGCTAAAAATTGTTAAGTACATTGGAAAAAGGTAAGTGCAATGAACACTTGTAGAAGAAGATTACACTTACAATGTATTGCGTTATATTGCTCTCTCCCCAAGATTGAATGAAACACTTGGTGAACTCCACTAATGTTTCTTGAAACATTTGACGTTGAATAGCACTAGACCTAGTCAGACCCATTAAGCCTACCAATTTATCAAAGCTCGACCAAACTTTCTTTCTCTTATTACAAAGATCAACTTGAGAGTCATTGTCTGTTGTGATCATGCATAGGTATTTCCAGAGCTCATACTGTTCATTATTTTGAGTGCTAGTACCTCTTCTAAAAAAATGTCTTTCTTTATTCCATGTCATTGACACTTGTTGCAAGCTATCTTGAGATTCTCCAACGTTCTTCACAACTAGGGTTACATTTCCACCATGACAACCATTTGAATTAAGAAGTTCCTCCAATTTCTTTATATCTTGAATAGATTTATCAACATGCTTCATGGCAAATGCGTATTCTATATGGAGCTTTAATAGTCTATCAAAAATTCTCATGAAGGCATGGAAGGTGCAAAAGTGGACATTGACTAAAGGGAATGGAATAATGGGATTCCAATCCTTATCTGACATGTCATGATTAGGTGTACCTAACATGGGACACCTCATTAAAGGTATATCCCATTCAACAGATGGAGTTGCATCTGTGTCATCAACTAAATCATCTTTGTTGTTTTCTTTTCTCTTTGTTCGTTTATAACCTCATGTGAAATATGGACAAGGATAGAGAGTAGATGCACCTTGTTTGCACCCTAACATGCATTGGATAGTCTTTGAGTCTGCACCTAAGTGCCACTCTACTTCAAAATCACCAAGGCTTTCTATAGTGATTTTGGCACCATGAATTTGAGAGGTTATCACCTCTATGATCCATGGGGTCCTACTGAAAATCCATGTAAGAACATCATTGGACTCTTTAGGTACTTCAATAGCACCTAACCACCATATATCTTTCTCGAATTGGACACTATATGTAAAGTGATGGGTAGATTCTTCACTATCATCAATAATAGCATGGGCCATAGCTTCATTCATGAGTGTCACACTAAGTCTCTCCATACGGCGTCCCTTTATGGTTTGACATTCGTCTAGCTTCAATACAAACTTGCGTTTGGAACCACAATCTACATCAAATAACAAACATTATATTATTAAAAATACTATGAATGTCATTATCAAAACAATGGATATACCTTGAATTGTGGATTTGTAAAATTTAACCATTTCGTTTTGAAGCCTCTCCAAATTGACAAATATGTTGTTGTACTTTGTGTAGATGAATCCCTTTCTAGATGTGTTTTTGAACTCTTTCTTTGATGTAGATGAATGATAAATGGATGCAGCCATAACATCTTCTATATGCAGGTAATTGCAGAGTATTGGCTACATCCTCACTGGTCATCTTCTTCTTCAGAGATACCTTGTAAGGGCATGGAGAAATGCTCTGGAAAATACCTTTGTTTTGTAGTGCCTACTTCAAGAGATTGTTCAATGCAGTGTACGCTCTAGTACTAACACCTGCTTCATCACATACCATTTGTACCTCACTAGGATTAATAATATCTTCTAAGTTTCCTGCAAAATCTTTAATCACTGGGGTTTTGATGTGATTTCCTATTGTTGAATCCAAAATCATAAGCACATGTTTGTTGCTAAGACAAGAATTCAGAAACTTCAATTGATCCTCCATTGTTGAGGAAGCACTCGCATCTTCAACAAATGACCTGCACAATAAGAAACTCAATCTAAAAGTCTTTTAGCATAAATAAACAAGGGAAACACATACCTAAGTGCGTAAACACATCCCTTCCATGCTCCACCACCAGTTGAAAGAGCTCGAAAGGATGATAATGGTCGTTTCCTATATCTCATCCCAAGTGGAGTCTCTTTTAGTTGTGTAAGATTGGCTTTTAACTTTGTAATTGTGCTCTCCTTTTCTTCCACATCTTGTTGGAGTCTATTATTGTGCTCATCCAAATATTTGATAGCACTTTCTAAAGTGTGTATAGCACTCTCTAAACTGTGTATCTTGAAATGGTTGTGATGACATTGTTGCATCCAATAATTTGCTATAGATGTACAATGGTTAGACAATCGCTTGCAATAGCCTAGCAGTCCATCTTCACCGCAACCAAGGAATTGTAGAAATGTGGAGATACTATGGAATCTAGGATGAACATTAGCCATTGGATCCAAGGGATACAAAGCACCATTGACCCAAAGATCAATATTCTTCTCTCCAACTACACGTCATGCATTTTGAGAATCGATGTCATCGCTACCTCTAGTTGTTGGTGCAAATTCTGTAGGAACACAAACATGTACACTCTTTGTGTGAGGAGCACGCACTGGTGCTGGTGTCATGTTCATAATACATGTGAGCACCATGATGTTCCAAAACTCTAGCACCGAATGGGAAGAAGCACAGAGATGGCTGGAATGGCTAGTATAGTAGCTGTGTGCAAGAAAAAAGTGTGTTTTGGTATGTGAATAGGTCAAAATGAATTTCTTCAGTATGTTAGAGGGAAAATGAGCTTTTTTTCAAAAATTCATGTTTTGGGGCAACCAAAGTTACGAGTTTAATGATGTGGCACTTAACTTTTGGAGGCATTTTGGAAAACATTAAAAATAAGACTAAAAACATTCAGTTCTGACATATACATAAGAGTATGGGCCATTTTGAATAAAGAATAGCTGAAAAAGAGACTTTTTCAAAAATCTAGTTTTTATTTTCATAAAAATGGATGGATTTGATGAGGTGGAAAGTGGTTTTTCTCTCTCTCTCTCTCTATGTGTAGAAGAGAGAGAAGATCCTAGCTCAGCCAAAAAAAAAGCCTACTTGAGCCTACCAAAAAGTGCTCTATTAAATGCAGTTTGTCCCCTTAACAAAGTACAAGATTAGGCTTAATCCCTAAAAATTAGGAATCCTTACAATGCCCATGCAGGGTTCACTTTTTTTCCTAATGCCTTGTGAATACACAGCTATGGCACCCAAAAACTCAGACATAGAGAGAAAGGACTTCTGAAAAATCTTCGCGCGTCGGCGGCGGTGGTGTTCACGCTCACGGCTGTGTTCAGTTTTTGTTTTTTTTTTTTGGTTTTTTACATACACAAATGCCACATCATCAATTTCAGCTGCAAAAAGAACTTAATGTGTACTCTACTTCAGAGGTGTGATGCATTCTCTGAGGATAGATAAATAGAGTGCCAATAGAATTGAAAAGACTCCGGCAGCAGCTTCTCCCTGTGAATCACTCTAGATGCTTTGTTTTGCCTTGGGTAGATGCATGCGTACAGTTTTGCATTCTGGCAAGATTCTCCATCGATAGGCGAACTCCTTTCATCTCTCTTTCTCTCTACATTATGCACAGAGATCTGTACATTATGTAGAGAGATATTTAGTCTTCTATTTGTGCTCCGTGTTTGGTTATGAGCGACTTGACTTAAAGGTTCTCTGCTTGTAACTTTGCATTATTAGAGTTCGCATCTAAAACTGAAACCAATGCAGCCCTGCTATCCTTGACACACGGGCAATATTTTATGCTTGAAATCAAAATAGAACGCACTTGGCTAACCTGTTTGAATGTCGTACTACTTCTACGGTTCTTCAAAAAAATCCTCCTCACTAGGTCCTATGATTTGGAAGGTTGGGCTTCGTGGTTTCAACCTTGCTCTCCTTATCTCCGGCCCCAACAGTCGGCATCATGAACAACCATATTCATCTTCGCAAGTGCATTTTCTAAGTAGCAAAACACCCAATTTGTTCTTTGCCTACTAGCAACAGAGGAGCTGTTCTTACTATGCATCTGTGCATCGACTTGATCCCTGTGATTAGATATCCATATTGCACAATGGATTCCACGTTGCAATACTAAGATCTTTTGCTCCATAATTCTGTTCTGAAATAGGTCTCCATAACTATGTCGTGCGACAGGTTAGCTAATTATCTAGCATGTTGTTGCTTCTATTTCATTACTTCATAGAAAGCATAGCTCTCCTGGCATGTGTATAGCCTTTCGCTTTGCTGAAGACCTCTATACATATAGAGAGAATAATCGACAACAGATGATTACAATGGTCTCATATTCTCATGCCTTTTCTGAACAGTCTTCATGATCATATGCTTCTTTTCTTTCCCATAAATATTATGTTTGCGTAGATCCACTCTCCATCTCACAAAAAGGTAAGAGAAAATTGTGCATGCAATGGAGCTAGACTTGGAAAGAGTTCATAAGTCCTACAAGACTCAAAACTTTACTCTAATTCATAATACATAAAAAATACATAAACTTAATGGATCATCGTACTACGAATTTGCGGACACACTATAGGAACGTAACGATGAAACTTACAACAAGTGAAAAAATATGAAAAATAGAAGTAGTGCTTATAAGCACTTTTATTGTGTATATGAGGAAAGGGAGGGCGGGAGGTAACAAAAAGAATGATATGAAGATCTACAACAAATAAAAGAAAACTAACAAGAGCCAAGATCTTAAGAGAGAAAGTTAAAATAACATATCCTTTGATATCATGTTGAAATCACAAAGAAACTATTCCTAATCTACTATCAACCAATCCTACAAAGGGGTGGAGCATGGAACGCTCAATAATGCATTCTTTGCAAATTTTGAAACACTATCTTATGAGATTTGAGGTATTAATCAAAACCGATCAACAAGCTATTAAGCATTTATTAAATCAATCCTTAACTTCTGATCGATATCTTAAATGGGCTTCATTCATTCAAAAATCGTTTAGCCGATGCTCTTTACCTAAACAGGGTAAAGCAAATGTTGTAGCCAATGCTCTTAGCCATTTTCCTTCACGTTCTTTTATTTTGCATAATATTCTACCATCTAAATTTAATCTTTATAAGAAATGATTTCCACTTATGCATCTGATTTGTATTTCTCACATGCATGTAATGAATTCAACAATGGTGCACCTTTAACTGATGAACCTTTTACATTTCATCATGGGTTACTTTATTATCAACATCGATTATGCATAGCCCAAGCTTTTAAAGGTTTTGTCATCAAAGAAATGCATGGACCATCTTACATGGGTCATAAAGGCATACATAGCCTAATTTTTGCTTGCAAAGATTTCTTCTTTGGGCCACACATGGAAAAAGATATTGCACATGATGTTTCTCAATGCATTGTATGTCAAAGTGTAAAACATCATCATGGTAAACCATTTGGATTATTAATGCCAGTTTCCATTCCGAATGAACCATGGGAACAAATTTGTATGGATTTTATCATAGTTCTTCCAATCACTTCATCAAATAATGATATGATTTGGATAATAGTTGATAGATTTACTAAATATGCATATTTGATTCCTTGTAAAAAAAAAGTTTGAACCTTAGGCTGCAAAATTATTCATTAAATGCATTTTCCCACATCATGGATTTCCAAAAGCGATGTTATTTGATCGTGATGTTAGATTGTGTAATCACTTTTGGGTTGCCTTATTTCAACATTCTGGTTCTAAAATAGATTTTAGCTCTATATTCATCCCGAAATTAACAGACAAAGTGAGGCTACAAACAATACTATTCTTCATTTATTTCATTGTTATTCATTAGATAATCCCACTAACTGGTATGACAAGTTGCCATTGATTCAATTTTCTTATAATAACACTACACACATCACCACTGGATGTGCACCTTTTGAAATTTCACTCACTGAAAATGATATTCTTATGGTTGATTCTATTGCTTAAGATCACATTTCTATACTTCACAATGTTCACGAGCACATAAGGAAAAGTAAAGACCACTACACACATACTGTCAATACAAAATGATTAGCCAATGCATTAAAGAAAAATGATCTTGTATGGTTGTGTATCATTAAAAGACATCTCAAAAATATTGTGCAACATCCTAAAATTAAACTCGCACCATGCTATTATGGATTGTTTTGTATTACATAGAAAATTATTGATAATGCATTCAGATTAGATATACCATCTCATTGGAATATACATAACTCTTTTCATATTAGTTTACTCAAACCATTTAAAGGAACTTTACGGCTCACTCCACTTCTTGATGACCCTCCTTTAATTGAAGAACAATCTAAAATCTTAGTTCCTTAGAAAATAATTGATCATGATGTCACTACTACATGCACATGTACTCAATATCATCGATATTTAGTTAAGTATGGAAATCACTCTATTGAAGAATTTCAATGGATACACAAAACACAATTAACACCTCATTATGACCACTTAATTTCTACATCTCATACACAAACACATTAATGTTACTCTTCCATGAACATTTCCATGCATGTGTTTTTACATAGAACATGTTTATTTTTGTTCAGTGATAGAACATGTGACTGGCCGACTATGTTTATTTTTATTTTATCAATTGATTTCTATTGCATTCTCAACTAAGGGGCATGATATGAGTTATGGAATATTTTGAACAAGGGATTGTTGGAGTGTTAGTTTATTAATGTATTAGTATATTTTGGTATTTTTGATAGAGCAACTAAAGGTTCATGCGGGCATGAAATGATGGATATCAATAATCCGATTTCTAATTTATAAAGTTTGTAAATTGACCCACGTACAAGGTGATATTTTTAGAAATAGTTAGTAAAGTAGTGGTTAGAATAAAGGTCGTTGTAGAGCATAATTAGTGATATTAAAAGAAAAGGCTTTTCACAAAAGTTACCAGCTTTTGCTTTCATACATGCTTTTTGAAGCCACTCTCATGTAACCACTATTTTGAGATAATAAAAAATTCTTATAAATACATGCACTCCGTGGATTGCCAAAATAGAGAGTGTAATGTTCTTCAATCCACAAGCATGTGTGCACAACCACCTCCATCACCTAGATGTGTATAGTTATCTCCAGCACTTAGCAAGTGTAGAGAATCTCTTTCCTCTAAGTAGATAAAGATAGCTATCTCCCTCCTTCAATCTCCATCCTTCAATCAATCGTAAAATTCTCCTCAAGGCAAGAGCTCAAAGATCCTTGAGTGATGATATGATCACTTGAATTGATCAAGTGCTTTCTCTTGAACAATGTTTATCAAGTCTTGAGCGCAAGCCTTTTTATTTTTAACTTTGAAATTGCAATTGTACAAGGAAGGGCATAGTACCCATGGGACCCCCCTTATCCCACAAGAATAGGGGTTTACATAGCTGGGTTATACTGCGGTCACATCTACCGCGTAGCAAGATAAACGATGGCAAGCCTTCATTCTCCTCAACTGTTGTTGGATAATAATTCTGGAGTGATCTTCAATTCAATGTTTGAGGTGCTTATATAGTTTCGAAAAAGCTTTAACGATCATAATAAAGCCATCGCGAAAAAAGCTAAAGCAAATCTTTCGTAAGTGCAGCGCCGGCGTCACTTCGAAAAGGTAAAACAAATCTTTCGTGAGGTGCGGTGCCGGTTTCACTTCGAAAAGGTGAAAACAACTTCTTCGTAATGCTTTTTTATTTGTACGTTTTGCTTTAAGTTTTTGATCTATTTTGTTTTATGTTTAGTTTTCTTTTATATTATTTTAACGTTTTATTTACTTTTGCTTTAGAATTCGATGATTTCACATTAGAAAATTTAAGGGTTCACATGGATTACATACATACTCGTAGGTTCATGCGCACACATATACACAAAGGTTCATGTGCACAAACACACATGTTTACAAATTTATGCATATGATTTTCCACATGTGTGCAAACATACATGCAGAATTTTATGGGTTCTAAATGAAGATTGCCCAAACATATAAGTTTGTATATCATGTGAACACTCTAATATGATCGAATTTCCAAATGTGTATCCTTAAATGGGTTTAGCTCCAATATAATGTAAAGATGTTAATCTTTACGACAACTCTTGGAAAATGAAGAGAACATGTGCTCATTAACATCATTCCGAAAGTTTGTGTCAAACAATGTGAAAATGATCATATTCCTACTAAGGGTATGCTTTCTTCACTCGAACAGGCTGTATACACCTAGATTGAATGTCCCTTGGCAACCAAACAAGATATTGGTGGGGCAATCTATAAGGGTGCTTCCCATTCCTTCAATTCGCTTTGTCATCCATGATTTACCTTGAGGGGGACATTAACCAAGATGTATCGTGTATCGTAGAGATTAAGTACCGTGTATCATTAGTGCTTCGGGTATCTTGTATCATGATATCTTGTGTATCATGTATCGCCACGATCATTGTGTATCGTGTATCATGTATCGTTTCTAGTCCGCGTATCATGTATCGTGTATCCCTTGTGTATCGTGAATCATGACCTTGTTTAGATATAATGTATCGCTAGAAACTTGTGTATCGTGTATCGTGTCTAGTGGAGTATCGTGTATCAAAGAATGCCAAGTATCGTGTATCATGGAAAACAGTGAACAATTTGATAGTTTCAGGAAATAAAGTTTAATTTGGACCAAGTAAAATCCTAGAATAAATACAAGTCTTGGAGACCCACAAACCTGACTCAGGGATTAAGTGAATGAATCTGTGCTCAGGACGTGTCCTAGGAAGCCGACGTAGTGTCATATCATTAGCAGGAAGTGTAAATCTACCTAGTACAAAATCCTATTATTCAGACACCTCTAGAGATTCAGATGAAGAAGCTAGAATGGCCTGTGAAGATATGCATAGCTCTATGCCTTTGGCAGGATTCATGTCCATCATTGAAGCAGAATATAGGACCTCTCTTGAGTATGTGAACACCAATCAGCATGATTTAACCATCTACATAGATGGGTTAAATAGATCAGTAGCACGAATGAAGAAAGTGAGCAAGTTTGAGATACTTCCTTCACCTTCCATAAAGTATGAACGAGGATTGTATATGGAGAAAAGGGGAGTAATCTATGCGGTGACAGACTATCATTAAACCATAAATGAACAATGGGAAAATGAGGACATAAATCTCCCTAAAGGGGATAATAATGAAGATAGGATTTCTACACCCCGAGGTAAGTGTAAAGTGAGCAGAGTTTGGAGAGGAGACAAGATCTGTCAGGATGATATGTTGAATGATGTGTATATGGTAGCCACGATGGATAAGTTACTACACTACAAGAAAAAGGGGGGTGTAGCGACGCCCCCGAATCGAATTATGCGACGAAAAAAACGAAAACCGTCGCTTATGCGACGAAATCGTCGCATAAGCGACGGTAAAAATTTTGGATTTTTTTTTTTGGCCAAGTCTCATCGCATTAGCGACGATAGCGTCGCTTATGTGACGCTACATCACAAGCGTCGCTTATGTGACGCTACATCACAAGCGTCGCTAGTAGCGTCGCTGGCTAGCGATGCATTTAACGACATTGGCAAACTGCAGAGCGTCGCATATGCGACACTCTGGAATGTTAAAAAAAAAATTCAGTTCTCCCGGCACATTTGTGCCGGGCCTTGAACGCGAGGAAGAGCTGTAAGACCGAGAGAGAGAGAGAGAAAGATCGCGTGCGCGAGGGAGAGGGAGAGGGAGAAGCGAGACCGGTTAGGTATGCGCACACACACACTTACACACACACATATGTAGACACACATTCACACACATATACATACATGCATTCATATTGCATATGCAAATGCATACATACATACTTACATGCATATGCATACACACACACATATGCATACATACATACTTACATGCATATGCATACATAATGCATATGCATATGCATACATAATGCATATGCATATGCATACATAATGCATATGCATACATAATGCATATGCATACACACATACACATACACATGCATACACACATAGACACACATATACACACACACATATGCATACACACACACATAGAGAGACATACACACACATACACATACATGCACACACATACACACATAAACACATACACACACATAGACACATACACACATAAACACATACACACTCATAGGTACACACACATACACATAGACACACACACATATAGTATATACACACACATGCACACATAGACACATACACACATACACACATACAGACACATATACACACACATACACACACATATATGCATACACACACATAGAGAGACATACGCACATAAACACATACATGCATACATTTGCATACATAATGCATATGCATATGCATATAATGTGCATACATACTTACATGCATACATAATGCACATGCATAGATACATACACACACACAGATACATACACACATAGACACATACACACACATGAACACATACATACTCATAGATACACACACATACACATAGACACACACATACACACATAATGATGCATACACACACATACACATGCATAGACACATACAGAAACATGTACACACACATACACACATAATGATGCATACACACACATACACATGCATACACACATACAGACACATGTACACACACATTCACACACACATTCACACACATTCACACACATATACATACATGCATACATATTGCATATGCATATGCATACATACATACTTACATGCATATGCATACACACACATATGCATACATACATACTTACATGCATATGCATACATAATGCATATGCATATGCATACATAATGCATATGCATACATAATGCATATGCATACACACATACACATACACATGCATACACACATAGACACACATATACACACACACATATGCATACACACACACATAGAGAGACATACACACACATACACATACATGCATACACATACACACATAAACACATACACACACATAGACACATACACACATAAACACATACACACTCATAGGTACACACACATACACATAGACACACACACATATAGTATATACACACACATGCACACATAGACACATACACACATACACATGCATACACACATACAAACACATATACACACACATACACACACATATATGCATACACACACATAGAGAGACATACACACATAAACACATACATGCATACATTTGCATACATAATGCATATGCATATGCATATAATGTGCATACATACTTACATGCATACATAATGCACATGCATAGATACATACACACACACAGATACATACACACATAGACACATACACACACATGAACATATACATACTCATAGATACACACACATACACATAGACACACACATACACACATAATGATGCATACACACACATACACATGCATACACACATACAGACACATGTACACACACATACACACATAATGATGCATACACACACATACACATGCATACACACATACAGACACATGTACACACACATTCACACACACATTCACACACATTCACACACATATACATACATGCATACATATTGCATATGCATATGCATACATACATACTTACATGCATATGCATACACACACATATGCATACATACATACTTACATGCATATGCATACACATGCATATGCATATGCATACATAATGCATATGCATATGCATACATAATGCATATGCATATGCATACATAATGCATATGCATACACACATACACATACACATGCATACACACATAGACACACATATACACACACACATATGCATACACACACACATAGAGAGACATACACACACATACACATACATGCATACACATACACACATAAACACATACACATACATAGACACATACACACATAAACACATACACACTCATAGGTACACACACATACACATAGACACACACACACATATAGTATATACACACACATGCACACATAGACACATACACACATACCCATGCATACACACACATATGCATACACACATACAGACACATATACACACACATACACACACATATATGCATACACACACATAGAGAGACATACACACATAAACACATACATGCATACATTTGCATACATAATGCATATGCATATGCATATAATGTACATACATACTTACATGCATACATAATGCACATGCATAGATACATACACACACACAGATACATACACACATAGACACATACACACACATGAACACATACATACTCATAGATACACACACATACACATAGACACACACATACACACATAATGATGCATACACACACATACACATGCATACACACATATAGACACATGTACACACACATACACACATAATGATGCATACACACACATACACATGCATACACACATACAGACACATGTACACACACATTCACACACACATTCACACACATTCATACACATATACATACATGCATACATATTGCATATGCATATGCATACATACATACTTACATGCATATGCATACACACACATATGCATACATACATACTTACATGCATATGCATACACATGCATATGCATATGCATACATAATGCATATGCATATGCATACATAATGCATATGCATACATAATGCATATGCATATGCATACATAATGCATATGCATATGCATACATAATGCATATGCATATGCATACATAATGCATATGCATATGCATACATAATGCATATGCATATGCATACATACATACTTATATCCATACATAATGCACATGCTTACATACATTGTCATAATGTATACACACACACATAGACACATACACACATAATTATGCATACACACACATACATATGCATACACACACATATGCATACATACATGCATACACATACACACACATAGATACATACATACACATAAATACATACACACTCATAGACACACACACATACACATAAACACACACACATACACATAGACACACACACATATACACACACATACACACATAGACACATGCACACGTAATGATGCATACACACATACACATGCATACATAGACACACATAATAATGCATACACACACATACATATGCATAGACACACATGCATACAAACATATACACACATATACACACACACATGCATACACACACATATACACACACATATACACACACATATACACATATACACATACACATGCATACACACACACATGCATACACACATACAAACACATATACACACACACACATACACACATAGATACATACACACGTAATGATGTATACACACATACACATGCATACATAGACACACATAATAATGCATACACACACATACATATGCATACACATACATATGCATATATACATGCATACACATACACACTTAGACACATAGACACACATAGATACATACATACACATAAACACATACACACTCATAAACACACACACATACACATAGACACAAAAACATATACACACACATACACACATAGACACATGCACATGCAATGATGCATACACACGTACAAACGCATACATAGACACACATAATGATGCATACACACACATACATATGCATACACACACATATGCATACATACATGCATACACATACACACATAGATACATACACACACATAGATACATACATATACATAAACACATACACACTCATAGACACACACACATACACATAGACAACACACACATATACCTACACACATACACACATAATGATGCATACACACACATACACATGCATTCACACACATACACATGCATACACACACATACACGTATATATATTGATTTCTAACCATTTTGTTTTATATGTTAGGTATTATGGATCCCAGTAGAGAGAGAAAGGTGAAACTCACTCTCATAAAAAGTCTTATGAGAGCAAGAGTTCCGTCAGATACTCTAGGGGCCATAATGCGGGACTACGCAGAGATGTCCGATGAGGAGCTGGATTATACGATCCAGATGCTTACGCGATCAGACGAGGGCTCTTCTGCGGATCCACATGCAGGAAGAGAGCTATCTGCTCATAGGTATGTTTTTTTTCATAAATTTTTTTAATGATATTATAGCACATATTTTTATTTATTTCTATCTATCTATTTTCAGGACACCTATACCACCTCCAGCACGTGATAATAGAGCAGAGACATTGCCTATGAGGACATGCATAGGCACGTTAGGACTAGAGTGCGACATAGAGCCAGAGGGGAATATTGTATACATAGGAAATGGACTGGAGTTCAAGAGGAGAATGCGTGCACTATGCGACTCTTACCTGCGCTTTATCCACTTACCGTGGAAGTAAGTAAAAGTTTTACATATAAATTGAAATATATATCTTATGTTTTTTATTTTTGTAGTGAGCATGATGAGAGGGATAAAAAGTACGTGCTCAGTTCACTTGAGACGGAGTTTGGGACACGGTGGTCTCTTAAATGGTGTTTAAAAGAGATGCGGACACTTATGGCGCATCGTCGTGACAATGCACGATATGTATGTATATGAGAAAGAGAGAGAGAGACAGAGAGAGAGAGAGAGAGAGAGACAGAGAGCACTAATCTCGATATTAGGGTTTTGAAATCCCTAATTTAAAAACTCTAATTCAACCTTTTAGCCATATGTTTGAAGTATATGTACACCTCCGACGTCCTACTAGAGAGATGTCTCTCCTCCCAACCTTATGCCTCTATATATAGCTACTCGAATCAACGAGGATCATGATTCATAATATATGTAAAGATATATACACATCATGTAGATAGGATACATAAATATAAAATGGAGTAGATATATTATGCATCACACATACATGCCTAAATGCACACATAAATATATATATACATATTAACATATTTACATGTACATATTTACACATACATGTACATGCTTACATGCACACATAAACATATACATGCATACATATTTACATGTACATATTTACACATAGACACATATACATATATACATATATACATGTACACAATTATAAACACTTGCATATATTACGTACATGAATACATGAAAATTTTACATAAATGCATATGCATATATACACATATTCATATTTAACACATGTATACATATATCACACACATGCAAACACATACATATACATGAAATACATATATATGCATACTAACATATGTATACATATAATACACATAAATACACACACATATGCATAGATACATGATAAAAATTTACTCCTCGAAGATAAAGCTATATATAAAATAATTAGGCATACCCCCGAGCTTCATGTTCTAACTTAGAAGAACATGATTTCATCTCTCTAGTAGGATTCATCGTTATTCAAGTTTATAAAAAAAACCTATTATCTGATATCCATTCAGAAGCTTCAAGTTATTGATCGATAACTAGAGTAGAATCTACTATCTAATCTGCTAGAATCCTCTGTTTTACGTAAAGAATCAATGGCTTTGATTCTAATATGCTGTCCAAAAGCCTACATATTAGTGAACATTCGAGCCTGCAAAATAAATTAAATTAGTAAATAGAAACTAACATACATATATGAAAAAAATAAAATATATATTTTAATAAAATTACCTTTCGTTCACAACCTATCATTAACTCTCTTTGCTCATCTGAGATTTCTTCATTATTTGCGTTGGCGCGTTGCAAACGACTAGTACCAGCAGGATTTCTGGGGTATGCAGTACACCTCTTGTATGTCAATGATGAGCATCTGAACTTTAGGATACAAAGTGGAAATCATGGTGGCTTGAGAGGATCACTTTTATACAGCTTGTTCAAAGAACTTCAGGTATATGACACTGAAGTTTTTTGAACAAGCTGTATAAAAGTGATCCTCTCAAGCCACCATGATTTCCACTTTGTATCCTGAAGTTTAGATGCTCATCATTGACATGCAAGAGGTTTACTACATACCCTAGGAATCTTGCTGGCACTAGTCCATTATAATCAGATTGCTCTATCTTGAGAAAACCTTTGTGCATGCGATTCATCCAGGTCACCATTGTATTATGTGAATTATTCACAGGAGAAAATCCTATTTGAGTTAATTCATGTGCGAACAGATAAGCTTATATCTCTTTTCATTAGAAAATCGTTGAGTGTCAGTAGAAAGGTTGTGGGTTTACAACGTGGGCCCATCAACAAAGGAGAAGCATATACAAGGGACCATTAGCAACAAATTATGTGAATTATTCATATAATTTGCTGCTAATATTGGTCCCTTGTATATGCTTCTCCTTTTTTGATGGGTCCACGTTGTAAACCCACAACCTTTCTACTGACACTCAACGATTTTCTAATGAAAAGAGATATAAGCTTATCTGTCCGCACATGAATTAACTCAAATAGGATTTCCTCCTGTGAATAATTCACATAATTTGCTGCTAATGCTCCCTTGTATATGCTTTCTGTCAATGGTGCACACTGACATCTCACCCATATGCATGCCTACATGTAAACAAAACCTCATTACAACTCAGACAAGACGGTGGTGGAGTTCCATCTGATTGATCAGAATCTACAAATAATGGTATTTGATATTAATAATTTGATTATCTACGTAAATAAAAAATTCACATATACATATTTACACATACACACATATTCACATATACACATTTATACATACACACATATTCACATATACACAACACATATTATTGTGGGATAAATGCATGTATTTTGTATGAATGAGTGTATATGCATGCATGTGTGTGTACGTATATATGTGGATATGTATATGTGTGTTTATGTTATATGTATGTGTATGTGTATATATATACATATATGCATGCGTATATGTTTGCATGTATATGTGTATGTGGGTATGTGTATGTGTATGTGTATGTGTATATGTGTGTATATATGTGTATGTATTCTGACTTTTTTTTCTGTTTGAGATTAAATTAACAGGAGATATTGTATGGTTGAAAAAAATAAGAGGCGAGCTAACATACCACCTGAGTCGTGGCAGTTTTTTCGTAGACAGCTATGTCTTCAGGAGTCATTTCCTCAGCAGAAGGTACACAAATTAATAGTTTATATTTATAATTTTTAGATATTGTAGTAATTTTTTAATTTAATTTATGTATTTTTTTCCTTGAATAAACAGGCTGCTGCAAAGAAGAGAGTGGAGTCGGGCCACACATCGCACTTAGGCCAAATGGGCCATAATGGTTTTGTAGCTACGTTTGTAAGTATATGTGTTATTGTGAGTATATTTTTTATTTTAGTTAAAATGCAAGCAACTAATGTTTTTTATTTGTTTCATTGCAGCGAAAGGATTATGGCCGATATCCTACGAAACACGAGATCGAGTATGCTACACATTTTGGATATCGGCGTTTGAGCGAGTATATACAAGAACATCCTGATGCCTTTGTGAGTATTTTTAAATTTTATATAATTATTTTGTTGTTATGAATGTTTTAATTATTTTATTGATTTATGTTTGTTATATGTAATACAGGAGTATTATGGGGAGACAAATATGGATGAGGTGGAGAGACAGACACAGGAGGGACGATCTCGATCGTCACAGGGTGATCATGAGGATGAGGATGAGGAAGATCAGGATGATCATGATATTGCTGATGATGATGATGATCATGATGATGATGATTAGGATTTTAGTTGATTATGACATTGGTTTATATGTATTTACATTGATATATATATATATATATATATATATTTATCTATATATTTTTCATTTTAGTCATGTTTTGAATTGTGTGTATGGTATTAAGTAATGAAGAGTTTTGTTCTATTGATTGTTATTAATGTTTATATTAAGCATGTGTTTTAATACTTTAATTATATAATTCATTCATATGTGTGTACCTAAGTGTATATGTATGTGTGTGTATATGTATGTATGTGCATGTGTATGTGTGTGTATATGTATGTATGTGCATGTGCATGTATAAGTGTATATGTGTGTATGAGTATGTGCATGTGCATGTGTATGTGTGTATATGTATATGCATGTATATGTATAACTCTATGTGTATGTGTGTGTATGTGTGTGTATGTGCATGTATATGTGTATATGTGCATTTGTATGTGTGCGTATATGTATGTATATGCATGTGCATGTATAAGTGTATATGTATGCATCAATATGTGCATGTTCTTGTGTATGTGTGTGTATATGTATAACTCTATGTGTATGTGTGTGTATGTGCATGTATATGTGTATATGTGTATATGTAGGTATATGTATGTGTGTGTGCTTCTTCATCATGTATAAGTGTATGAGTGCATATCAATAAGTGTGAGTATGGTATGTAATGAAAATAACACAATTCAAATGATCTACAAATAATAGAAATTGTACTTACAATTGTGACCCATAGTTTTTGCTTGGTTAGCTTCTTGAATAACCTGCAATAACGAGAGAGAAAAGAGAGAGAGAGAGAGAGAGAGAGAGAGAGAGATCTAGAGAGAGAGAGAGAGATCTAGAGAGAGAGAGAGAGTGAGATCTAGAGAGAGAGAGAGAGTGAGATCTAGAGAGAGAGAGAAAATTCAAAGAGAGAAAGACGTAGAAAGAGAGAAATAAAGACAGAGGGAGACAATAACAGAGAGCTTAAGCAAAACAACAATTCTGCATATACTTGCTTCAGCTCGTAAGCGCAGCGCAATTGAGAACGTTGGAGAGCTCTTCGATCGGATGCGTGAAAATGCCGATTGCAGAGCCTCCAACGTTTTAATTTTTGTCCGTCAATAGATCGTCGTATAAGCGATGCAATGCGTCGTCGTATAAGCGACATTCGCTTAGCGTCGCGTATACGACGGTGTGCACCGTCGCTTATACGACAGTGTGCACCGTCGCTTATGCGATGCAAAAAAACATCGCTTAAGCGACGCCTTTGACTAGCGTCGTTTAAGCGATGTTAGGCGGGAGCGTCGCAAATACCATCGTTTTTTGCGTCGTATAATCGACGGTCCGCGCTCGACGATAATTCCGACGCAAGTTGGAATTTTATAGCGACGAAATTCTGTCGCGTTAACCGTCGCTACACGCCCGTATTCCTTGTAGTGCTACAAGCCCCTTCATCTTTGTGGGGAGAAGGTAGCAACCCTATCACCATTTACGAGCTACAAGATCCAAAGGATCTCTCTAGAATCACCTATCTTGATGGGAATATGAGAAATTACTGGCCTATTTCAGAGGTAGAGAAATCCCGATTAAGATATCAAGGTATTCCAATGTTTCCCCACAGAGACCCAGGAACTACCTCCCAGAACCCTCAAGGAACATACCAAAGCTATGCCTATCAAAACTTAGGGCAGGCTCAATAACAAAACATTTCTATGAGGACTAATATTCATTTTTCAATACCAGGAGCCAACCCCAACTACCAACCCCCAACTAATGGAGAGCTAAGAAATAGAAATCGTGTTTCGGAAAGACCACCCATAGGTAGGGGAATTGGAGCTCAAGTGAGACATCAGGTCATTCCTATTATGCCTAGACCACTAGAACCTTGTAGAAGATTGTGACCAATTTAAGTGGCCAAATGTATGAGGAGCCATATAACCACATAGTGGAATTCAAGCAAGTGATTCATGCTGAACAAGTGGAAGATTTCCTAGTTTAATATGAGTCATTTGGTTTGACCCTTAGGGGTACTGCTTTGGCCTGGTTCCAACCACTTGAACCCAATAGTTTCCTCAATATGGAACACGTATTTCACGAAATGCTCAAAGAGTTCATAAAGACTGGCATTAAGAGTAACTCTTCATCTTTGATTTAGAGTTTCAAACAATCCCCTAGGGAGTTAGTTCGACTAATAGCTAGGGGGTTTAAGCAATATGTGGATAGATGCCCCACAGAAGAAAGGCCTACACAGCAAAAAATGATCTCATTATTTTTGGAAGGATTAGTCAATGGATCTCTAAGAGCACTAGTCTATGTAAAGAGATTCCAAACATTGAGTGAATGCTTGAAGGAATGTAAATACTTAGAAGACAACCTGTCAGAAGACTTGAAGATCCCCCAAACTAAGAATAAGAGTGACGATAGTCCTCGCAGCATTGCTAGTTCGAACAACAATGTGGAGGAGATTGCAAACTTAGTGGCCAAGAAATTAGGTGTGCAAGGACAAAAGAATTACCCCAATCCCCCAATGAGAATGCCAATGCTTAGGAGATGTGTACACTATGGAGGAGATCATCCTTCTCATGTGTGCAATAAGGGAATTGTTCCACCAACCCCATATGGTTACAACTACCCACCTCTACAAAATAAAGCTCAATATTGTAGTATCAAACAGAAATATATGAATCACAAAACTAAAAATGTCTGTTACAATAGACAACCTAGACCTCTTGAACCACCACAATTCGGGCCATATGGATACCCAACTAGAGACCAAGGGAGGGAAATTCCTAGATATACTCAGTATCAGAATCCACCTCCAATTCAACATCCCTTTGAATACCTAGGATGCAATCCACTAGATCTAGTGTCAGAACAACAACCACGTCATCCATAGAATGTTGTTCCAATGAAATTTTCCCAAGTGTAAGAGGACATTGAAAGAGCACTAGTGCCGACCGCTTCATTAACTGGCCCTGATAGCCATAATCATTTCTATGATCAAAAGTAGGTGGAATACTATACATGCAAAGCTGACTCTATGAACTATGAGTAGACTTCTGAGCAACACCCTTATGGACAAGAGGTTTATGACAACTCATATGGATATGGAGATCAATATGCTACATTAATGTACACGAACCCTAGAGCTGAAGCACCTTCTAGACCTTTGATTAGACCTTCAATCCCTAGAGGACCCTGTTATTGTTGTGGAGGAGACCATTTCATTAGGGAATGCACTTTGCCTTACCAACCACCACATAATGTTTGGGAAGGTTATTGAAGTGATTGTGGGAAAGAGCATTTGACTAGGAATTGTCTCAAAAACCCTAACAAAACAAACCAAACAACTGAACTAAACGTAGTAGAAGTGGTAGAGTCTTCTCGAAGTGAGAAGGAATATATGGTACCATTAAAGGCGATTACAAGGCAAAGAGCTAAAGAAAGTCCGGAAAGGTTAGACTCAATTATGCAAGAAACCAATATACCAGAAACACCGATGCCTCAAATAGGGGCGGATTTGGAAGAATTTCAGGAGAATTCCAAGGTAAAATGAACTCGAATATGGAAAGCTCAACGAGAGAAATTGAGAAAAAAGTGGGATCAAAAGGAGGAAGTGAAGAGCAAAGAAGAGCATATCAACCTAAGAATCCTACAACTAGTAAGGATTCTATTAAAGTAGAGAAAGAACAATAGAAACAACAAGCGAGGTGTTAGGTGGAATGTGTGCATTTCATTAATAAGTGGTTGCTCATAATAAAAATCCCTATTCTAAGGGTAATTGAAGGGTGAAAGAATAGATCTCAAAGGGTGTGAACATTCCCTTGGACAATATATATATATATATATGTAATTATCTTGATTAATGAAAGATATGTGCATTCATGGGATTCTCTAACTTCCTCTTATCTCGATTCGCATGGTTGTCTTCATCACACATCTATATGGCAACGAGTATGTGAGCACTAAGCATGGGATGTTGAGGAGATTCTCTCTTTCTATTGTAGTGAAGCACAAAAGCACTGTACACCTTTGGCGACCATGCACGACAGCCCACCTCCTATCGGATTCCAATCCGGATGCTCCAATCATTGTTGATAAATTCACCAGGCACTGATGATAGTTGTCATGGGTGGCGAACTAACAACACGATGGCGCACCCAAGACGACTTCCAAATGCATGACACAATTGGCAAAGAAAGCATGTAGTTGCAAGGACAATTATTCCAATCACTACGGGACTCATGATGCATGTGATATGGCCCTTCACGAAGCTATGCTTCTACTCTAAGGTTATGAGTATGCTCTCTACATTTTTAGAGTCTAGCTTCATTTTGGGCTTACAACAAATACATAAATGATGAAGAGGTACATATTGAAGGGTGAGTATGTGTCAAGCCTCACAATTGAAGCTTGCAAATGTTCCATATTTTTCAACACTCCCCCTCAAGCTACAATTGGGATTCCATGCTACTCTCCAATTCTCCTGCTCTTCGTCCTTTTGCTTCTACTGCCCTTGTATCTTTTCCTTTAATAAGTTGGTGATCTTGCTTCTTTGCTTTGGCTTCCTTCCAGCTTTAGCTTTGCTTCATTTTCTCTTTGTAAGAGCTCTTCTTCAATCCCTATCAAGGAACATGCTTCATACAAACTCTTAGAATGAAATGAGATCACCTTAGTTGTACTTATCCTTGTTGCTTCACTCTCTTCCTCTTTGATGTCCTCTCTTTGAGAATCTCTCTTCTTCTTTACCTTCATGGCTTCATGGCTTCTCTCTTTTTTGCTTGCTTCCCTTTGATCCTCCTTTGTCTTTGGATCATCTTTGACTTTGTCTTTGGGTGCACTCTTTACATCTCGTTTCAATGTCGTCATGGTTGTCATGCTTCCTTTTTCTTCATGCCTTCTTTTGTGCATCATGGCTGCTCTTTGCCTTCTAATGACTCCTTCAATGTAGGTGGCTCCTCCTACTGCTTTGATTTACCTTTGATGGCTGCTCTTTCTCTTTCTTTAGCTCTTCCAAATCTGAAATTTGGTTTGACTCCACCTTCTTTTCTTTGGACTCTTCTTCGATCTTCCAATCCTTGCAAGCTACCTTCCCCTTGCTTCATAATCTTTTCTTCATTCTTCATGGCTGATTTTAGGCCTTCAAAAATCAACAATGGCTTGATCATACATGAAATCATTCATGAGTTGGTTTCAAGCTTTCTTCATCACCTACAAGAAAACACAAGAAATTGTGAATGTGATCAATGGTGCCTCTTGCACCTAACAAGGCTTGCCATTCCTCTTGGGATGGTTTTACTTGCCTTGACATAGGCTTGCCATTCTTTTTTGAATGGTCTTACTTGCCATAGGCTTGCCACTCCTCTTGGGTGGTCTTACTTGCCTCAACCTTTCACTAGACCTTCACTTGCTCTTTGGTGCTTCTTGCACCTAACATAGGCTTGCCATTCCTCTTGCGATGGTCTTAATTGCCTTCAAATTGGCTTGCCGCGTCTCTTGGAATGCTCTTAGTTGCCATAGGTTTGCGACTCTCTTTGGTTTTCTTACTAATCTCACCCTTTTGACAACACATTCACATGATTTATGCTTGAGACTTACCACCACACACAATATGGATTTTTCAAAACCTTTAACTCAGCCCTTAGCATTGCAAATGGTCTTCTTTACCTTCCTTTGCTTCAGCCAACATGTCACACTTCTGCATGAGTGACTCTTCCTTCTATCATGACACTTGATTGTGCTCTTTGAGCCTTGGGGAGTATCTTCAAGTCCTTGTTGAGTCTTCAACACTTCTTGGCAGCCCTTCTTTGGAGTCTTCTACTCCTCCTTTGTTGGGAAGCACAATCCTAAGCTTCACCCTTGTCCACCTTCAGCTTGGCTTCCAATGTTCAAGTCTTCAAACTTGAAGTGGTTGACAAACATGTAACTTGGGCTCCTTCCTTCACTTTGGCTCCATGCTTTGTGTCCTTGCATCATCCAAGCTTTGCCTATCTTTTCTTTGGCTTGTGCAAATGGGAGAATTGCATTCACTTGATGTATCTAAACTCAAAGATCAAATTCTTTTAGTCATCATAACATAGGCATACACATTTGCTTTTGGAAATTTACCTCAATGATTTTTATTCACAAAAAGATACATCCACAAACTTCATACATGGAAGCCTTGCATCTTACCAACCTTTTTTTGGCATCCAAACACATTTAATCTCAACTCAACATGACCAAACTTCAATGCACGAATATCATGATAACAAAATCACATAAGCATGTATGCAAATCATCAATCATTTGAGCATATATTCAGCTCACATTATGCCAACTCATATGGCTACATAAACCTGCAAATGTTAGCTTGTATAGGCTTTATAAAGTAGCCTATTACTCATCCACACATTCTAAAACATGTGAAAAAATTCACCTTGACCACATTTGCATACATTCTTGCATTATAGACATCAATAGTCAACTCTTAAATTCAATTTATATTCAGCCTACGCATGGCTGTCCAAAATTGTCATTCATCATGAGCATAACCTTCACAAGCACACATACATAAGCATAACCAGTGGATAAGCATATAATGCTATCATCAAGCTTAAATAAAAGATTAAACCTTCAGCCATGTACATAATCAAAACTTGCACTTCATTCAATTGAGTGCAACACCTCAAACATGCATACAATGTTCATATGCAACTCTATGTAGTTGCTCATTCAAGATTCATTCTTGAATCTTCATCTCCTTGTATAAGCTGGTCATACATCCTCAACCAGGTGATTAGTATCACTTATAGCATGCTTAAATGATCAAGAATCTATAGTAGAGAGTAGAATAAGAGAGTGTATCACCTCAAATAACATAAAGCAACAAAATTCTTTTACATACAAAAGCTTCATCTCCATAGCTTTCCAATGAGCATGATAGATCCAAGATTTCCTTTGCCATCTCTGCATTTTCTTCAAGCTCTCTTTGTGTACCCATAGCCTCCACTCCCAATGTTGTGCAACCAAAGCTCTGATACCAAAATGTGGAGAAATTTTACTTCAATACACTCCAATACACATAGTGGAAGTTAGAGAACCTCTTCTAGAATTTTCCCTATAAGACACATGCTTACTAAAACCTGATTCAATCACAACTCTAAGATCAAATGGATATGAAATTTTGTCCACCACGAGTAGAGGCTTATATCTTTCTACCAAGATATAGAACACTCCATTTGGGGTTCATTTAACTATGCAAACAACTGATCCAAGATAGACTACCTATCACCTAAAGTTATGCAGAAAACTTAGGTTCACAAGAAATGTTCCCAGTAACTAGTGGAGAAAAATCTGATAAGGATATTTGCAATACAGAGTGTATGTGATATACGCTTTCCAACAAGATATGATATCCACTAATTGGATAAGTACATATAGAGATATCACCTTCAAAAGGCGGCTATGTACAAAAAAGGTATGTGCAAGGAATACCTTTGTACCTTCTAACATAGAAATGAGGTACCTTCTGATCTATATTGGTGCGAGAATGACCAGAATGTGCTTCTACATCATCTCCTTGTCATCTCCACAAAGTTTCACACTCGAAAAAGCTCTATATATAGAGCTATGGGTGTGGGACTTTTCACCTACCCTTCATCTTCTCTCACCTCTTGACCTTTCACTTCATGGCCTTTTTCCTTCCATTGCCTTGGGTGACATTTGGTGCTCCATATCACGTCATATGGATAAGGTCACGACTTTTTTGTGTATTCCATCTCTCCAAATATATTTTGGCTTTTATATAAGCCATAAATACAATTGTCCTTTTTAATTGAACACTCTACTCTAAGGTTATGAGTATGCTCTCTACATTTTTAGGGTCTAGCTTCATTTTGGGCTTACAAAAAATACATAAATGATAAAGAGCTACATAATGAAGGCTGAGTATGTGTCCACCCTCACAATTGGAGCTTGCACATGTTCCATATTTTTCAACATTTCATCCTTTACAAGGTTGTTGGAGTCGCTCTACACCGACATGGTGCCATTCAATGATTAGAGAGATATTTGTGCAAATTGTTTCGGCTTTAGTCATAGGTAATTATATGGGCACATTTTCGTTTTGATTCTGACATTTATTTCTCTTCCGGCCAACATCAGAAATTGCAAACTAGCCTTATCCATCGGCTTGTCATTCCTTCACACCCATAATAATTTTCCATCTTCAAACTTCATCCATAGTGCACATGTAAAAATGACAAAGCCACTTTGAAAGTGATGGACCTAAAAATGAATGGCTAAGACAAATCCCATATGACAAGTCCATTATTCATCAGAGTTTGCCAATTGCTAGCAAATTTCTTACAATAAACAAAATAATAAATAACTACTATTCAATTTTAGACCATGATGAGATCACCATTTGATGCATGACAACACCAATTTTATCTTAACTCCTTTTGATTCACGTATCTCTCATTGTGCATGATCTGTGCCATACATTTTAGTGCATTATTCTCGGTTCCTTGCTTGATTAAGGGAACACATGTGCAGTTTTGGGGACAACTTTCCTACATCCTTAGTAAAGTAAAACGTAATCCACTTCTTACATTACCTTATGGGTGCATGGTATGGATATTATGGGAATGAATTGCAATTTTGTTTCTACATTGATTATGAGCATGAGCATTCTCAACGGAATTGTACAATTCTAGTCCTCCGAGCATGCCATAAATACATAAATGAAGTGATACATCAACAATACATAATTGAATGATGCATGACCATATATATAAGTGTGCGGGATTGCCTCTTATGTCAAAGTGAAGATAATTTCCTTAATAGATGTTTTTGGGGTCCAATTAATTCTTGATTGGGTGAATGTAGTTCAATATGTGCTAAAGATGAATTTGAAGCATTTGTTACATGGGCCCCACTTCACGAAAAGGTTCTTGCTAGTCGTTAAATTGGAACAAACCTTTGATATGGAATTTGCCTTTATAAAAGGGGTTTGGAAAGAGAAAGGAGAGAATATGACTCTAACACATGACTATAGTATTATACATGCATGATACATGAAAGTTTGGGGGAACTGCAAGAAAGAATTAAACACACTACATACATTATATTTGATGAGTTACCAATTAAATTTAGAGTGTATTGTAAAAAGAATGGCAAAAATAGTTCATGTAAGTATAAGCCCATCAAATCCCAAAATAATGAAAAGATTCCCATGAGGATACATTAGCACATGCACTAAAAGAATATGATATAATATGTGTGAATCCCACATTTTGCTCTAATGCTAATTCATCGCATGAAAAAGTTGACCCTAAAAATAATTTCATTGATGAGCATACTATGACATTGATTGGTGATGATATACATGAAACTATTTTGTATTTGGATGAGCATGGTATTTCACATAATGAAGTATGTCAATATGATATGCATAGAAATGAATTCTCTACAAAAAACAATTTGATGCATGATTATGAAATCCATATTATTCTTGCTCCACATGTTGATGCTCCTTATGAAGAAAAAAATGAGTCACATTTTGATTCCTTGCATGTTGATGAGGACAAAGAAGATACATTTGCTCACTTTTTTAGTGAAAATGAAAGCATATATGATGTTACATTACGTAATCTTGATGCTCCACCTATTTTTGATATCTATGATGATGATGATATGGTCACATTGCATGATGCAAAGTATGATTCATTACCCATATTTGATGTACATTATGATGATGATTTGAATGCAAAAGAATGCATTGATAATGCACATTCACATACTTGCATGGTAGCCACATATGAGCATGATTTCATATTGAATGATGCTATGAAACCCATGTTTGATGCATATAAGGGGTGTGTTTGATGAAGGAAACAAAGATAACAATATGCTCTCCACCTTTGTGATGCATAGTAAATAAGGGAATGATGAAAAAACATTATTTATGTTTGCATATATGTTACAAATTTGATTGAGGATTGTGGGGAGCATTATTTGTCATTCAAGGATCATCCTAGCCACCCAATTCACTTTATGATTCAGTTCTATTTCACTTATGAAGGAACATTACCTCATAAGGAAAGCATGAGTAGGTTTCCAAAGCATATCATACAAAAGGTAGCTTTCAAGTGTGACACTCTTTGTTTGCTTATTGATTGGGTGGATGCATATCGGATGGATATGATGAATAATAATCCATGGCCTCATTCTTATGTGAGTATTATCTCATTGTTACGATTTGGAGATTTATGATTGATTCATTCCCTCATGTACAAATGATATTCATGTTTGGTGGAAGTGTTTGCTTGTTTATGCATATTCTAGGTTGCCAAAAAGATACATTTATATGGATCATTTTGATTGATGATGTTGAGCAATTTCATGTGCAAATCCAAAGTTTGAAGTAAAGCATGGAGCATGATAACATGAAGCATGTTGATATGGAGTATTTTGATTATGTTAAACTAAAGATTGAAGATTCTCAACAAAGCATATGGAATTTCATTACATTGTATGACTCACTCTTACAGAGTCAAACTCAGATTTTGTATCTTATGAGATGGATCTTATTGTATCTCAAAATGTACTCACCAATGATGTATTTCACCCTTTACAAAGAATGTATATGATGTTGAGAAATCAGCCAACTAGTTTTTGCATTCTCATATAGAAACATAATTAAGGAAGGGGGGCTTTTTATATATATGAGGAGTATATTGTATATCTTGGCATACTCCGAGGCATTGTACTTTGCCCCTCATATATGTAATTACTACGGATATGTATGGGCATTATTTTACCTTCCATACCATGGATTTGGGCCATGCACTCTGGTTGGTAGATAATGTTTCATAGGTTAGAAGCATTTAGAAAGACTAGGTTTGGTATGTCATGTATGGGTTCCAATCCACCATGCATGGAAGAGTTAGATGGCATGTGTGCATTTCATTAATAAGTGGATCATGATAATAAAAATCCCTATTTTAAGGGTAATTGAAGGATGAAAGGAGAGATCTCAAAGGGTGTGAACATTCCCTTGGACAATCTATATATGTAATTATCTTGATTAATGAAAGATATGCACATTCGTGTGATTCTCTAGCTTCCTCTTGTCTGGATTCGTGTGGTTGTCTTCATCTCAGTCTTGCATGGTGACGAATACGTGAGCACTAAGCATGGGATGATGATGAGATTCTCTCTTTCTATTCTAGAGAAGCGCAAAAGGACTATACAAGGGTCAGTTCTAGCTGACCAAATACCCAAAGATCTAGCCATGTGGATAAAGGCATATCAATCGAGGATCAAAGCAGGACCAAGTTTAGAAGAACACAAAGTAAGTTATCCGAGAGGAGATTTGGAAAAAGAAAGGCTAGCAATTTGCAAAAGGTTGATTGAAATTGCTCAAAACACACTAGAGAAACCTATCCAAACCTTCCCAAAAAAAGAATACCTGATAGAGAATTTCAAGATGGTTTAGAACCACATGACCTTTTAGAAGACATGAGGATTGTAGAGAGAGTTGAAAGCGTAACCACTGGAAACCATGAAAGAAGTTTTGTGATCCACAAAGTTGAAGCTAATTGGCTTGAGGATCTATGTGCTAGAGTCTAGGATGGAAGATGGAGGAAGACGGTCGGCATTGATATGCCTTTTGAAGAATTGGATGCAAACGAGAACCCGTGAATGATGAATCAAGAGGTAAATTGTGAGGAATGTTCGGAGGAATTGGAAAACATCAACACACTACACTACCTAACTACATGGGAGAGTATGAGCGGAATTTTGATTACCATGCCCTTTCAATAAGAACAAAAGGAATTAAAGAACTCTCAAGAGAAATGTCAGATATAGTACGAAAGTTGAAGAAGAAAGTGCAGTGCTCTATAACTTTGTTAGAATTACTGAAAATCAAACCGAATGTATGGACATAATTGGCCAAGCAACGAAAGCAAAAAGAAGTGAAACCGGTCAACAAGGAGGCCAATGAAGATGCACATACAATCCAAATCCCAGTAGATAAAGTAGGAGACTTCAGTGAAGGAGATGAAGGTAACACATGTCTACCCATTACGTTCTAAGGTTACACCACAAAAGGAATCCTAGACACTGGGCTGGAGTAGGAATAGCCTCAAAAGAAATATGGGAGGAAAAACCAGCACTACGACCCATAAGAATGAAATTACAATTAGTTGATGGTCATACTAAAAAACCTTTGGGATTTTTAGAGAATGTTGTACTTACAACATGTGGAGTAGATTTCTAGCACATGTCTGCCATTTGTCAATTCGAGAGAGCGAGTAACTCTGAAATGATCTTGGGAAGTCCTTTTATAAGAAAACTAAGGGTAGTGCATGATTAGACAGAGAGGCAATATATTTGAAACATAGGGGCACAACCATGAAGATAAATCTCCATACATACGCTTATTGTGATGTCCCACATCTACAATGGAAATCATCAAACAAAAAAGAGGATGATCCATAAATCCATAGTGCGGGATCCGAAGACCAATCATGGATGCCTAAGGACACCCAATTATGGATGTGTAAGGTAGCCAAGAGAGAGGAAGAAAAAAGACAAACGTGGCAACTAGGTTGTGGAATCTCTAGACTAGTAGATGATCCCTCTTATATGCCACAAGTGTTCCCACATGAAGAGTTTGAGCCCCACGGATGGATGGAGATATCGGCCACATTGGATGTGTGTGTCAATGAGGAAGTCCTAACCCTAAACAAGTGCATAGACAAGGGTGGATACGATGTAAGTCTATACATGGTTGTACTACAAGAAATAGAGGAAGGAGAATGGATAAAGAAAGAATGGAAAAAAGATTATGAAAGTATACAAATGGAACCTAAGACTCAGGAAGAAAGAGGTCACTTAGAGGGAGAACGTAAAGAAATTGATATTTGAAGAACTTCCAATGTAGAACAAAAAGGACGACAAGAGAATATCAATCCCGAAGAAACTAGAAGGGAAGAGAATACTCAAGTAAATCAAATTTGTTTACTCATTGTAATGAAATGGAACTCAAGAAAGTCTCATGAGGATCCAAGCTATGAATCCAAGATGTCAGTGTGTCAATGATTCAAAATATGCACCAAGATATCAATCTATCATATCCAAATTATGGATAAAAATCTCGATGTATCATATGCAGTATATAATAATCAAAACTATGGATCCAAATATCTAAAACCTAAATCTCAATCCACTCTCTCAAACTAAGTTCATCATGCTAAGAAAAGAAGTGCTAAGAAAGTATAGCAACTAGTGGAACTACCGCAGCCTTCTCAATAATATCATGCAAGTTGTTCATACTAGATGAAACTTGCTTTATCTTTGACCACCATTGTCTAATCATTACTATGATCAAATCATGCCCAACTAGGAATGAGGTGTATCTGTAAACTACTCTAATAATCTTGCACTCCCAGATATAATGAGGAGCATAATATGAGTCCACTAAATACACTGAAAAATATTAAGTAGATGTATGCACATTCATAGCCCACTAGGCTAAGCATCTAGCTCACCTCATACACACTATGTATGAAACATGGCATAAACTTAGGCGTATCAAATAAAGTAGTACGTACTCTTTGATTTTCTTTTTAATGGTTTTTCCTATTCATATTTCTTATGTGCAAATCTTACTTTTCCACTTCTAGGGTACTTGCCTATAGGCTTTCCTTGTTTGCGATCACATACAAAGTGATTTTCTCAACTGCCCTCTGTTTTATAACAATGAAAAGATCATATGAATGACCTTCCACCATAAAAAATACAATCTTAGATATTTCTCTCCCATACCATCTATCCTACACCTAGGTACAATACAAAGCTTAATGTCCCATACCACCAAACTTTATATCCCACATAGATGCATGTACGAGATTTAAACTAAACACTTCTATAAACTTAATAAGAATATATAGGTGAGTACTAACAACCATAAGTAATAATAATAAAATCACAAAGTGTTCCTAAAGTGTTTCCTTCCCTCTGTGGAAAGGACATATTCATTCGTGTGACTCTACCATTTATAACTATCTATAGGATCAACTCATCTTGAGTTGAGAAATGAGAAATTATATGATAAATTAGCTCAATTGGAATTGTGAAGGATGCGGCGTGCATCAGATATCAACTCATGTGACTTGAGTCAAATATTAACTCACAAGAGATTTTCAAATATTTTTTAAAACTTCGACAGACTAGGGCATGGCTAGCCTATGGGATTTGAACTCATGATCTACCAGCTAGGAGAAGGATGGGCTAACCACTTGCCCCAAAAGCCATGGTTGAGGATTACTTCCTAATCCTCCCTCTTAGGATGTGGTTCAACCATCTCCTGCCACTCATATCTTGAGTATAACACTCTCTTCCCCTTCTAGAGATCATTTTCCTCAATCAGCAATCTTTGGTCTTCCCTTGAATTGATGTCCTCACCCTCGCACAGTCCCATGAACCATCTTTTTCTCAACCATGTTCTCTTCAGCCTTGCATTTCCACTTCTTGGAAACTAGCCTACGCAGCTATTTGGGCATCATCTCCCTCTTTGGATCGAATCAGAATAAATTACCTCAAAAGACTTCTAAAACTCATCCAAATGCATCTTTTAGGAACTCATTCACACGCCTCTAAAGTGTGGATTCTAAAGCAATTGAAAACACTTTACTCAAAGCTTAGAACATATATATATATATATATATATATATATATATATATATATATATATATATATATATATATATATATATATATATATATATATATATATATATATATATATATATATATATATATATATATATATATATATGTGTGTGTGTGTGTGTGTGTGTGTGTCACTAGCTAGTTGCAAACTTCTCTATTTTGATCAAATTGTTTGAAGCATCATCGCCCAAGTACATATTAGGGAGTTATTTAGTGTCATTGGAAATCTAAATGGGCCTACAACACAACTCTAAAGTAAAATAGGGCAGTTACAAAGTAGCAATTAACAGTATCAACTCATTTCTTGAGGTGTCCATTCATCTTTCCCAACAGTGGTATCAGAGCAATTGAGGTAAAATGGGAGATGGTTTCCCTTCTTTTATTGATAAATTGGATAGGAACAACTACCAAGCATGGTCCTCATGGATGAAGACATACTTATAAGGAAGGAGTCTTAATGGATACATATCAAGAGATGAGGAGATGCCCATTTTGAGAAGCAAAGGACAACCTACAAGAGAGGAGCTTGAAAGACTCAACTCATGGTTTGCCAAAGATGCATTAGCAAGGTCATATCTGTCGGAGTTAGACATCTACAAAAGCATGTGAACAACACAAGGAAGAATAAGAAGCTTGGAGCACAACACACAATACTAAATGTATTACTAGAGAATGTACAAAGATAATTAGCCCATTAGGTCAATAAGCGTATATAAAAGCCGGGGGAAAACACCTCCTAAAGAGGGAAAAAGTGCCCCGATGGTCCTAGAGTGTTCACACACATCTCTACATAAACATACCAATTCTGGCTATTTTTAGATCTCGTTTAGACCTCCAAATAGCGCTGAGAACCCATTTTTTAACTATGTCAGACACTAGATGTGAAACCGGTCAAAACTAATCTAGAACCTATAAAACAAGCTAGAGAGGCCATTTTTGGGGTTAAAAAGTTGGAGATTAGAGTTATTTTTGACTTTGTAAGAGTGTAATTGAAAATAGAGTCTACTTTCAACCTTCCATTGTATTTTTCTTGTCTCTTTCTTGTGTGTGTGTGTGTATGTGTGTGTGCATCTCCATGCTTCTCACCTTCACTCTCACTACATGTTTACCGTGAAACAGTGTTTCACCGTAAAATGTGTTAAACTTTAAGTATCATTACTCATTGGCCGAAAGGCGTTACCAAACTAACTTGGGTTCTTGGGAGTGGTAGGGGTCTGTTAGACAGAGGCCCTGTACTAATTTCCCAAATCTTCGTTACAACATCAAAAGCATGAATACTCGTCTTAGCTCAGTTACTAGCATTAACTGGACAATACTTGATTTCTATGTTCCTGGGTACCGAACTTCTTCAGACTAACCTGCTATTGGAAGAGAGCAGTAGTCCGATCTTCAGACTCAACAGTATGTAGTAAATCAACCAGAGCGAACACTATAACTGACAGATTCATCCGTCACAACACTTTACGGTGATCTTCAAATAAAGATTCACATTTACTGGAGGTACTAATCTTTCTCGTATTCGGAGTCAACATATAATAACACCGAACAACATGAATCCGGTAAAACAAACAGAACATACTTCAACAACGCTTCAAATGACCTATTCAACTCACACAGTAATGTCACCACTCAGATTGACTTATAGTACTTAACAATCTGAAGAACACACAACACGCAACACGAAGATAGTAATCAGACACACGATCCTTTACTCAAACACTCGTTACTGTGAACTATAGTATACGTAGACGATGCAGAGCATACTCATCACCAATAGTACTCAAGACTTCACAACAGTGTAAACAATACTCTCACAAATGTTCAGGCGAACAATCTGGCAATTCTAGAAAAGACGTCTCTCTCGACCATTCTCTTTACATTGCTTTATATAGATTCTACAAAATGCACGTACCAACTTTTCGCACGTAATTCAAGAAACTCCGTTACATCTGGCATCTGTTACATCTGTCCCACTCCGGCAGCCGACTAACATTGGCACGCATGGTGGACTCGAACCCGCAAGTCATTTTTGTTTACAAAACTATTGTTCGTCAATGATTCCTTCTAAATAAATATTTTTGGCTAATCTAAATGTACGGGCTATTTTTTTCTTAAGAGTTTCTAATAATTGTTTAAGGGTGTCTGGCTCTAATACTTGCGCATCTACTCTAACAGAGCTAAGGGAGATGGCTTCGGTGAGCAAAATTTCAGCCTGTGTTTGCAAAAAGGCCTCTTGTAGGTAGAAATCATTGGATAGTGCTGCATCCCTTGAAATCTTCATTTCAGGGACTTGCTTCTGCATATCAGTGACTCGGTCCTTTTGGTTTCACAATTGATTATCCATTCTTTCGAATTGTTGGTTCTGGAACTGTATTGTTCTGTGATACGCATCTCTTTCTCTTTGAGCATTTTCTAAATCCTTCTGATATTTAGCTTCCCTGAGTAATTGATGTTTAAGTATATTGTTGACTTCGTCAAGGGATTCTTTTGTTCTCTGTAGTTGTTCTTTTGTTTGCTTAGCTTCTCTCTGCTGCTCTTGGAACTTTTGTATTGCTTCCTGCATCTGGACTCTTGTTTCTTCGAGTAGGTTTCCTAGCGCGATTATGGTATCTTCTGTATCTTTGATCGTTTGATTTAACTTTGTGATCTCTACGTCGGCAACAATCAGCAAATCTTCTTTTTCATGCACTGCTGCCAGAGCCTTATCTCGTTGGCTTGTGATTTCTTCCTGTGCTTGGAGTGTGGCCTGTAATTGCTTTATCTGTTCATGGAAAGCGTGGTTTTTTGCTTTTGGTGCCTGTAACTCTTCTTGGAGGGGGGTGATATCTGCCTCCATCACTTCCAATTTACGTTGGAATTCATCTCGTGCATTGTCTGTGACTTGCTTCAGATGTTGCGGCAGTTGTTGGGATAAGTTAATCAAGAGGCGAACCATAGATTCAAACTCAGAGAAGAGTAGAATGGAGTGGGGTGGCAGAGGAGGGCGAGGTTGCGAAGAGGTTGCGGTGAGGAGTTGTTGGGAATTCGGTGGGGAGTAATTGAGGGAGGATGAAGAGGTTTCAGCGGTTTCGATGGGGTGACTGGGCTGGATGGGACTGCAGGGTGGTTCTGGTGGGGGAATGGGGTTGACTGGTGGTGAGTTGGGAAGGGCAGAGTCATTGGTTGTTACCTTGTTTGTTTGTTCAGTTTCTGCATTGTTAGCCTCTGTGGATTCCATTGCCTTAAGTAGCTTGTCTAGTGCTTCCCTATCGGATTCTTGCTCGTCTACCTGTTGCTCTGATTCTTTTTCGGTCGAAATTGTTTCTGTCTCTATTGGATCTTGCTGTTCTTGTTGCTCAGCCGATGATTCATTCTGCATTGATGTGGCTGTATCATGAAATGTCTCCTCTTCGTTCTTCTCGTCTTCTTTATCGTCTTATTTATCTTTTCCGGCTGAGCCTTGTGCTTCACTTTCGGATGAGCTGATCTTGATGTGTTTCCGGTGGAACAATTGGTTGAGCTCTTCTTCATCTTCTTCTTCCTCATCTTCTAGCAACTGTATCGACTCCTCATGTCTCAGGATGGCCCCTGTGGTGGTGGTTGAGCTACGAGTATGGTCGGAAAGAGAAAGAAGAGGATGTGGGGTAGTCTAGATCGAGGGGTAGTTCCTTTATTGACTTGTTTCACTATGGCTACACATTCCTTATGGATACGGTGAAAGAAAAAGGATGTGAAGTTGACGGGTTCTTGTGCAGCAAGGTCGATGGCGGAGTAGAACGGGCGGGATATACCGTAGGTGCGTTTTTGGAGGTTTAATATGGCAACTAAGAACTGGAGTGCAGTTCTTTCGGGTTCAGGGCGACAGAGGATGGCGTATTTGTTTGATGAATAGCGGGGGAAGAGTTCTATCATTCTGGCTACGGGGATGCTTGGGCCATTCTCGCGGCCTTGTGGGGTGAGGCGGAAGGCTTCGGCAAAGGCTTCGAAGGTTACTATGATTCGAGATGGTAGGGAGAGGAAAATCCATTTTCGCTCAGTGATGGGGGATTGAACGATGGCAGATATGATCTGTGTGAAAAAGGGATGGGCTTCCACTGAGTGCCAAAGCAGCTCAGCAAAGTTGGCCAACCCTCGGATGCGCAGGTATTCTCCTACCTCGGTAGGAATACCATCACAGAAAGCTGCGTAGTTTGCCAATGCTTCCATGGCGCACACGAAAACAAAGCACAGCACACGGATACACAGAAAAGAGAAAACACAAGCACAATCGCAAGAACACAATAGCGTTTTTTGGCGCAACCAAAGAGATTAAGTAGAGACATTACGGTGGGGGGGTAGGAAGTGATGGTTATCATTGTGCGGTGGTGGAATGATACTGCTGTCAATTTGGCGTGCATGCTCGAGTTATTAGTAAGGAGGGCTGCTTATGACAAAAACGTGGCTATTTAAAAAGAAAAGAGAGAACAAAAGGAAAATTAAAGTAAAAAAATGCGGTCCACCACCGAATGTTTTAATGCGGGCTAGCAGCGTGTTGATACGGCCGTAGCTTCGAACCATTGATTGCTTTTGGAAGTGGATTTCCGGTCAACGTAGTCAACCAAAAAGTTGTTGGACCGATTTGCTCTGAGATCTTGTAAGGGCTGAACCACCGTAATTTGAATTTGCCTGCGGATCTATTTGACTTTGCATTATAGAAAAGTACAAGTTGATCCACCAAAAACACTAGAGTTTTCATGTTTCGATCGTGCATCCTTGCCTGTCTTAGTAGGACTTCGTGCATGGTTAAAAAACTGAGCCATCGGTGCTCATCTAACTCTCTGAGTGTGTCCAACCGAAATGACAGTGAGTCTTCTGGTAGAAGTTTCTGGGTAATGGCTACACGCAGACTTGGTATAACTACTTCCATTGGTGCTATTGCTCCTGTTGTTACCTTGTAGGTAGTCCGGTATGCCCATAACACTGCAGGTAGCAGTTGATCCCATCTTTCCGGTGCTTCCATGATCAATTTCCGAAGCATATTCAGTAACAATTTGTTTGTACTTTCGGCCGAACCATTAGCACGAGGATAATAAGGAGAACTAAATTTATGTGTGACCTGGAACGACTGTGTTAGTGCCTTCATTAAATTGTTTACAAAATGAGTACCTTGATCTGAGACAATTTCCAGTGGTAAGCCAAAACGTGGAAAGACATCGGTTAGCAAGCACTTGGCTACCATAACGGCTGTAGTAGACCATAAAGCCCAGGCTTCTATCCATCTGGTTGCATAGTCTGTACAGGTCAGTATGTAACGGTTGTTACTGAATACTGCTGGAGGTGTAATCGGACCGATAAAATCTAGATCCCATTTCTAGAAAGGTTCCAATGGTAAGATGGGTTGCAGAGGAAAAAGATGACGTTGCAAAGGCTGTCCGGATCTTTGACAAGTATCACATTGTTTGACAAACTGTGCTATATCTCTGTACATCGTTCGCCACCAGAGACCACTCTGCAGAATTTTTCGGTGAGTTAATTCTGCAGCAAAATGGCCACCGAAAGGAATCGAGTGAGCCAAAGTGATAACTGAGTTAACTTCATGTGGTGGAATACAACGAAGTAGGATTTCGGTATGATCTACATAATATAGTTCTCCACCAATTAACCGAAATCGGCGGCTAAAGACTGCAATTTTCCTTCGTACTGCCCTAGAAGTCTGAGATGGAAGGCAACCATCAGTGAGAAAGGTCAAAATCTGATCATAATATGAAAATTGGATAGGTGGGTCTGCAAAATCTTCATTAATTGGTTCTGACACATAAATCGCGGGTGTTGTGTCATCTATGCCCACCAGAGCTTCACCGGAATCTAATCGGGATAAGAAATCTGCTAAGGCATGTGAACTGCCTGGCCGGTGAATGACTTCGTAGTCGAATTCCTGTAAAAGTAAGACCCATCGTGCTAATCGACTACCTAGATGCTGTTGCCGAACTAGATAGACTAGTGAAGCATGATCTACATGAAATGTGAATTTACGGCCTAGCAAGTAATGTCTGAATTTCTTGATGAAATATACTAACCCTAGACATTCTCTTTCTGTTACAGAGTAATTCTTCTCAGCAGGGACTAGTCTTCGACTTGCATAATATACTAGTCTGAACCATTTATCAATTTGTTGCATCAACACACTTCCTATTGCTATATCTGAAGCATCGACAAATACATGAAATGGGTGATCCCAGTCCGACGGTTGTAAGATAGGTACTTGTGTTAATAAATGCTTTAACCGATCAAATGCTATCTGGCATTCCTGGGTCCATTCAAATTCTCAAGAAGTCTTGGTGATTAGCTTGTTTAGTGGTATAGCCAGATGAGCAAGCCACCATAAGTGTCTTCCATGCCACTGTACTTGACCCATAAAGCGCATGACTTCTTTTGGAGTAGCGGGCACCGGAGCTTCTAGTACTGCCGAATTTTTATCTGGATCCACCTCTATGCCTTGTGCAGATACAATGTGGCCAAGTAACTTACCACATGAAACCGCAAACACAGATTTGTTTGGGTTCAAGCAGAGTCTATACTCTCTGCATTTCTGAAAGCTCGTAAATGGAACAGGTGTGCTATCATCTTTCCGAAAATTGAAAAATCGTCGAGATATACTTGCATAAAGGAAGTGAGGTAAGGAGAAAATATCTCTTGCATACATCTTTGAAGTGTGCTTGGTGCGTTTCTCAATCCAAACCACATTACCGTACAAGCAAAGACACCCCAGTTGGTAATAAATGGAGTTTTTGGTATATCTTCTTCAGCCATTCTCACTTGGTTGTAGCCACTGTATCCATCTAGGAATGAATACATCTCGTGGCCTACTACTCTATCAAGCATGGTATCCAAAAAGGGGATTGGAAAGGGATCCGGTACGGTTGCTGCGTTTAATTTTCGGTAGTCTACACAGATTCGCAATTGCTTGTTTTTCTTTGGCACAATCACAATCGGAGAGATCCATTCAGCATGCTCTACTGGCATGATGAATCTGACTTTTAATAACCTATCAAGTTCTGCCTTTACCTGAGATGCATAATGGGGATTCATCCGGTAGCTGGTTTGCTTTATCGGCCTTGCTTCTAGCTTCAGCACAACCCTGTGCTGGTAGATGCGGGGGTCCAATCCTTTCATGTCTTTGTAATCCCATGCAAAGACGTCAGTGAATTCTTGGAGTAACTGGATTAAACCTGCTTGAAATGTTTGCGGTAAGTTTTGCTTTATCTTCACAAGACGCGGATGATCTTCATCTCCTAAATTGTAAGTGATTAGCTGATCTTCAGGGACATAGAACTGTTGATGTTTCTTTGTGTCGTCTATTGGTTTAAAAAGTTGCTGCAGTTCATCGTCATGTGTCGAACTAGTTTCTTCCTTCTTAGCCTCTTCTGTGATGGGTATTATTGTACAGACTGAAGCGTTCCAATTATCTACAACGGACTGTAGATCAATAGTCCCTAAGGAAATTAAGTCAGCGTTACTCTTTAGAAACTCTTCTTCTTCATTGTCTGACAATCCATCCAACATATGGACTGGTTCAGCAAAATACGGTCTAGTGTGTAGCTCGCAAGGTTGTATAGCATCTAATTTTACCACATATCTACGATTGGCATCTTTAAACGTAAGCTCTTGTGTAGACCAGTCCTGTATTACCTTCGCATGCTTCAACCAAGGTCGGTCGAAAAGAAGGTTGTAATCCAAAGTAGATTCCGGCAGATCTAGTATAACAAAGGTCATTTTAAAGGTCGTACCTTGTAAAGTGATGGGTACATTCCGCACAAGTCCTACGGGATGGACTCTTGACTGATCTGCCATTCTGACAAAAAATTGAACTGGTTCGATTTCGGTCCATCCTAACCTTTTGCATAATGCCGCAGTCGCAATGTTAACACTAGAGCCTCCATCAATTAATACCTCCGTAATCTTATGATTCTTATACCATACTATAATCAAGGGGACTGAATGATTGACCGTAGAATCAGGTTCCGGTTGAACTGCTGCTGTCGCTGGAATACGAGAAGGCACCGGACTGAACTGTTGTTGGAACTATTGCCGAATTCCAGGTACTAATGCCAGTAGTTGGCCCAGAGGCAAAGTGATAGATGCCTTAGATAGGATTTCCCAGGCCTGTTGAGATTGATTGATAGGCCCCACTGATGTTGAAGTTGATGCCTCTGCTGATGCGAAGGTGTCTACAGTTGGTAATGTATCTGCTGCTGATGATGCCCCTGCTGCTGACTCCCGTTGTTGTGTTCCTTCCTTTGTTAACGATGGCTGGGTTACCGGAATAGGCTCTAGGAAGACTGGTGGTTCTGCTGTGGTCCATTGACTAGCCTTGTTGTACATTCTGTGTTCTTCACGTATTCCTGGTTCAAATATTTCTGTTGCCGGTTGCAGTTGTTTACCGGATCGGGTGTGGACTACAGCAGCCTGTGTTTCCACCGGTGTGATTTGTACCATGTTGGCCATTGGATTTTGATGTTCCTTCTTCCTTTGATCATACTCAGCTGCATCCTTACAAAATCTCCTAATATGTCCAAATTCACCACAAAAATGGCAGCGTGGTGGTGGTAAATTAGGATTTTCCGGTGGTGGTCCGTTCTGCCAGCGGTTTGTATTATAGTTGTTATTCCTTTGTCCTCGGTAATTTCGATATCCTTGCTGCTGGTTGTTTCTCATTTGTGGAGGCACATAGTGGTTGGCTGGCTGTCCTTGTTCCTGGATAATTGCATTAAAAGTCGCTGTTCCCTGTACTCTAGCATTGTATGCACAGTTTTCGGTGGTGTGTCCGGCTGTGTTGCAGATAGCGCAGAATGTCTGATTAAGTGCACAATTGGCACTAGTATGTCCTGAATTTTTGCATGTGATGCAGTATACTTGTCTAGTCATATCTTCGGCAACATTTTTGTTTGTTTTTGACCACTCCAGATCTTCTGTAAATCCGCCAACTTTGTTTTCCAGTTGCAGAGTCATTGCGATGACTGCATCGAGGGTCATGGCTCCGACACATCTTATGATCATGATCTGCTTAAGTTGTGGAGTCAAGCCATTGATGAACCACTGAGTGATAACGTCATCTGGTAAGTTAGCATGGGACGGTGGTAGCTGCCTTAAGTGTGTTTTGAAGAGAGTAGCATACTCCTGTACGGTTTGATTTGTCTTCTTTCTGTTGTTCTGTAGATAATCAAAAATTTCGGCTGGATTCTTGTTTAGCCTGAATCGCTGTAGAAAAGCATCTCGTATTGCTTCGTAGGTGCCAAAGTGATTAATATCATATTCTGTAAGCCATCTAGCTCCTTCATTGATCAGTGTGGCTTGAAAGACAATAGCTTATAGGCCTGATCCGGTGGATGGTTGAGAACTGCGTAGCTTATCTCGAAAGTGCGTACGTGAGCATCCGGATCATCTCCTGTGAATCCACCAAACTTCGTGTATGTCACTCTTGTTGGAGTCGGCCTGGGTGGACATAACTGTTGTTGTTGTTGTTGTCCGTTCATCGTGAGTGTATTATACCTTCCTTCTGTATCTCGGGGCTGAATATCTGCACTATCGGAATCTGTATCATCGGATGGCGCACTTTCCGGTGCAATGATCTTGCTTAATATGCTTCGAATCTCTGTTTCGAACAGCTTTCCTTCCTTCTTGATGTTCAGTGTATGGGAACTCGCTTCCAAGCGCGGTGGTTGGTCTGAAGATTCAGCAGAAAACGCTAAACCGTCATCGAAAAACTGTGATTCTCTTACCGAAATATCACCGGAATGAACCGAAATTATGCCCGAATACGGTGTTTTTTTGCCTTTGCCGATTTCTTTGACTAGATGCTTCTAATCATAGATAAATCTGAATCTTTTTCCAAGATTGTTAAACTAGTTTCCAACTGCGTCTTGGTAGGTTCTGGAATTACTATATCTTCAACAGACTGGGCTGAAATAGTACCAGAATGTACCAGAGGCGTAACACATTCCACCGGAATATGACCGGAATCAGTTCTAATGTTCTTAACTTTCTTGACAACTGGGTCAGACCCAATTGTACTCTTACCTCCTAAAGTTGGCTTTAGTACATTAAGTACTCCAGACTGATGGTTCTTGGGATACGTTTCACCGGATCGAGTAACCAGCATGTATCATCTTTTCTATTAATCACGTAGTATTACTAACGAAACAGTTTGCAACAATCTGGTTCTGTTGCTACTTTGCAATCGAACGATAATCTAGATGTGCAATTCTGACAGACAACTGGAACTCTTGATGCCACCTTCCCACAGACGGTGCCAAGTGTTTACCGTGAAACACTGTTTCACCATAAAATGTGTTAAACTTTAAGTATCCATACTCATTGGCTGAAAGGTGTTACCAAACTAACGTGGGTTCTTGGGAGTGGTAGGGGTCTGTTAGACAGAGGCCCTGTACTTATTTCCCAAATCTTCGTTACAACATCAAAAGCATGAATACTCGTCTTAGCTCAGTTACTAGCATTAACTGGACAATACTTGATTTCTATGTTCTTGGGTACCGAACTTCTTCAGACTAACCTGCTATTGGAACAGAGCAGTAGTTCGATCTTCAGACTCAACAGTATGTAGTAAATCAACCAGAGCAAACACTATAACTGACAGATTCATCCGTCACAACACTTTACGGCGATCTTCAAATAAAGATTCACATTTACCAGAGGTACTAATCTTTCTCGTATTCAAAGTCAACAGATAATAACACCGAACAACATGAATCCGGTAAAACAAACAGAACATACTTCAACAATGCTTCAAATGACCTATTCAACTCACACAGTAATCTCACCACTTAGATTGACTTATAGTACTAAACAATCTGAAGAACACACAACATGCAACACGACGATAGTAATCAGACACACGATCCTTTACTCAAACACTCGTTACGGTGAACTATAGTATACGCAGACGATGCAAAGCATACTCATCACCAACAGTACTCAAGACTTCACAACAGTGTAAAAAATACTCTCACAAATGTTCAGGCGAACAATCTGGCAATTCCAGAAAAGACGTCTCTCTCGACCATTCTCTTTACATTGCTTTATATAGATTTTACAAAATGCGCGTACCAACTTTTCGTGCGTAATTCAAGAAACTCCGTTACATCTGGCATCTATTACATCTGTCCCACTCTGGCGGCCGACTAACACTACATCTTGCATTCACGATCTTCATATCACTCCTATCTCTTCCGCGCATTGATATTAAGGAGGTGGAGCTTCTTAAAGTGGTGCTTACCATTGTGCTAGAGCAACACACTAAATTTTGACTATAAATATAAAGATATGCTTAAGATCCAATAGCAATAATGGGTGTTAGAACTTTTTTACGATAAGGTGAAGGAAGCCAAAATGATGGTTATTACTTGCAGCATAAGCATGTGTAACCACACACTTTGTGAAGTATTGAGATCCATTTTTTTTATGATCAGTTTCATTGATTGTACACCTTCTTTAAATGTATTTATACTTGTGTTAAGACATACCAATATCCACAATAATAATTCATGAAGACAATGGTAGATCAATGATATAAATTGAAAGTTCTTTTCAAAGCCCCAGATTGCTAGTTGACTTGAAGACATGGTCTCATAATAAACGAATTTCATTTTAAGAAATTAGAGCCCATGATGCTACATTTTTTAGTGCAAATCCATATGTACTAATATTTTTTTTCACCCCTCGCGGATCTTCTCTCTAGGTCTAGGCGGTTTTTGATGATTTGAGGAGGAAGTTTTTGAAAACCAAAGTAAAGTAAAGAAGCATTTTCACCACCATAGATTTTCTCTTCAGATTTTCTCTCCAGGCCCAAGATTCTCGTGATTTCAAGTACCATTTGAGATTTTGGATGAAGTGAAGAGAAAAGTTTGAAGACCCAAGCGAAGCATTACCCCCGTGGATCTTTTCTGGATCTTCTTGCTAGGTTGCGATTGATTTTTTGAGATATTATATGAAGTGATTGTGGATTTTTGAAGTAAAGGGAAGCAAATTTATTGCCATGAATATGTAAAGTAAAGCCTTCACCGACGACTGAAGAAGAGCAAAGACCTGACCGCAAAGACCAAAGTCAAAGATCATGGGTGTTTTCTTGCATTGTAGCACTAAGTCTATCTTGTATTTGGTCGATCTGCACTGTAGTGGCATACTGTATCAGTGATGCAGACTGTAGTGGAAATCATTGTATTATTGATATTTATTGGATGACATCAGTTGTATTTACATTGTATCATTGAGCTTAGTTTATTTACTTGGAGCATCGATCTAGGGGTTTTCCTTTCCTAGCATAGTATTTGGATTTCTCATCCACGACGCTTATGAGCATATGCACGATCGAGCGCTTTTGTCTTTCTCTTTCGAGGGTAGAGGCCTACGACGTACAATATGATCACCATACGAGGGGACGGTTCCCAGCATGCAAATGCTGCTCAGCGAATAGGGAGAACGACCCAGGCCAGGGCTTGATCCAACCCCGTAATTATCTTCCCTCCTTACCTCCTTTCGGACACCGTGAAATACAAAGACTGCTTCCATCACACTACAAACAAGTGGATATTGTTTGTGAGGTGAAAATGACATTAGAGAGTTTAGGATATAACAAATTATCTCAACCAAAATTTTCATGAATGTGGAATACAGGATTTAGAAGAGTTTCTTTATCAAAGTCAAGAACCTTTTCCAAATGTGACTTTTGTATAAGAATAAAAGAAAAATCACAAGGTACAAAAAACCACAAAGAACATGCAAGATATTTAGCACAAAGAAGATCTCAGATGCTATGAAAAAGGAGTTGTAGAAATCTATACTATGCTGAGAGATTTTCCTCACAATTGTTTCCAGATAACTATTTACCTATTATTCATGATAAATTGGATTAAAGTAAAACAACTATACCACAAATTAAACCAATTCCCAAATTTCTTAATGACATTGAGAGATTACAAATATCTTTAATATGAATGCTTACTCATGGACATGAACAATGTGCTTATGGTCATTTTGCTTTAGGATGATGGCCGGGTGATCCAACTTTCATAATTGCATCTATTTCAATGTGTTTGAGAAACTTAGCAAAAAAATGGTGAGTTGTATGGAGATTTGGGATTGAAGAGTTTTGGTGTGAATTACACAAATAGTCTATTTGGTTTGTGGTGTCACTTGATGAACTTTATCATCCTATGGATGTGTGAAAGGAGGATATTTTATACAAAAAGCAACACAATGTAGTATCACATGTGAAAATCAAAGTAATTCATTCAAGGAATTACCTAGAACACTATTTTTGCAACTTGATAATTGCGGATCAAAAAATAAGAATCTCTATGTCCTTGCATACTTGTCCTTGTTAGTTGCTAATGAGATATTTGATGTGATGAGACTCGGATTCCTTATGGTTGGACATACACATGAGTATATTGATGCTTTATTTAGCTACTTTTCTGAAAAGCTAGAAAACAATTCATTTTTAGTAATCCACATCATTGCAAACTTTCAATGAATGCTGCAGCATGCATCCCATACCTTTTCTTATGTAAAAAGTGATAGATTTCAAAATTTCTTTGTCGATGAGTACTTATATGATGGAGTTGATACTCTTATTGGGCATTCAAAACCATTGTATTTCATATTCTACATGAGTCAAGGGATACCCTTGATGCAATATAAATTGCATCCAAAAAATATTGATTAGCTACCTACAAATGGTATAGAGTTATGGACGAAAAATGAAGATGGCATATCTAAGCATCCTGAAGGTGTTCCAAAATTATTGCCACCTAGTGAGTATGTGAAGGACAATGAAAGAGTCATGGCATGACCCCTTAGATATTTCAATTGGTGGAAAATGCACCTAGAAGAGAAGAGGAATAACTCAAATTATGGCAAGTAGATTAATCTATTACTTACTTATTGGAAAAACCTTATGGAGGTTTTGAAATTTCAAAGAACATGGAAGGATACTTCTTATAATGATTTTTGGCCAAAAAGTAGGTGCAAAGCATTTGGAGCTTCAAATCTTGTACAAGATAATACATTTGATAATGAAGAAACAAATGAAAATGATGTACACTTTTGTGGTCCATTACTAACAAATCAACAAAAGAATTCGATCCATGCCTTAATGTCAGAAAAGAGATCATTCAAGTAAATGGATAATTAACCATATACTAAATTTATTTTGGTGCTTCTAAACACCATATGTTTTTGAGATATTTTGGGTGATATGGGTAGTTATAGATTCAATTATATTTTCTCATCATTTAAGAAAATTCTATATTATATAAAGATTTTGAGTCTTTCTGAAGTCGTTATGTTTCCATATTTTGAAGATATTGATTCTTAACATATCTTCGAGAAATTGTGACGATTTTCTCTTTTATCAACGTTCTATGGAAATTCTTACATTGATTTAATATCCATCTACCTTGTTTTGTTCTCCATAGTATATAATCTTCTGCCTGTAAACAACACCATGTCCATCTATAAACTCACAAAGGTTATGCCTAAAGGAGAAAGATTTTCTTCTCATCTGTAGAGTCTTGGCTAACGTGCGGAAAGGAGTGGATAAGGCTAGGTGAAAATTTGTCTCCCTATACGTGTATTTCGTTTATCTCAAGTGTTCATCTCATTCTTCGGGTTATCGTATTTCGTTTATCCCAAGTGTTCAGGTTGTCAAGTCTTCGAAACATTCTTGTCTTAACATCCAGTCTTATTTTCTTTCACGTTTGAGAGCAAAGGATTATATGCTTGCCTGCTATTTCTTTTGAATAAGGCTTTTACTTGGGCGAACTATACTTAGTTTGGATCCAATGGCACGCTTTATTTTCATACAATCCCTAAACATGTTTATCTAAGTCCTTTCAAAGGACTAAGGACAAACTTTGCTCGTTTCTTGTTTCCACCATCGAAAGCTCTAATCTTCCATTTTTTTATAATTTTAAGGAAACAAAGATTCGTTTGCCTCAATGTCTTGAACCTTTTTTCATTAGATCCACCTTAGAGTTTCGTTTTTTTTTCTTCCTTTTTAGTAAATTAAAACTACAAATAATCAACTTCATGGGCAAAGATTTCTTTTCCATGTATTTTCTTCATTTCCATGGGAATGAAGTTTGGAAGGTATTCAAGATCTGGAACAATGATACTTAACTTTAGAACTCTTCTTAATGTTGATCTCATGTTCTCCCCTTCAACTCAGCAATGAATTTTGAACTTAAACTTTAAATATTACTCGAAGATATGATGTCTCATAACATCAAATCCTCATATCTTTGAGTGAAAGGACTGTTTTCTATTATCGTTAAGCTTCTATTCACCATACAATACATTCGAGCCAAGGGAAATTAGGCTTGCCGAGCTTCCTCTTTGAAAAAAAAACCAATTGTGTCTTAGAGTTCAGATACATCATTTCTTTTTCATTTTACTTGGTCAATGCCTGATTATATTTCGCTCATTTATCTTTTATTGTTTAGAAACTTTCTACTTTATGCGTAACCTTATATGGATGCACCATTATACAGTACGTCTAAAAAAAATAAGCGCTTTACTAAGACTAAGTTTTGGTGCCTTCTTATGTGAATGAACTAAGTATTAGTTAATGTTTGGTTTTGATCCTTATCTATAAGCACTAGTCCCATATATGTAAGATTCATAATTTAAGAGTCTGTATTTTGTATCTTCATAAAGATGAATTCATATTCATAAATTTAAATAGCTTCTGAATTTTTGAATTTTTCTTGTGCAATAAATAGATTGTCCAGTATTCGTAATCATAAGCCTTTGTATAAGACATCTGTATTTCCCTCAAACTTTTGTTTTGTTTAGATCTTAATCAAATTTAAGATTCACTCATGTTTTAAAAGTAATACGTAATTCTTATGAGACATTTTCTCTATCTAACAATATTGGACTTAAGGCTTACTTGATCATTCAAGCCCCTTTGTGTGAGAAGTCTTTTATAATCTTTTTATCCGTTTAATTTCCACTATTTGATCTCAAGGTATTCTCATGAGGCTATATATATATATATATATATATATATATATATATATATATATATATATATATATATATATATATATATATATATATATATATATATATGGATGAGAACGTAAGTCCTGGTCTAGGAATATCTTTAGTCTCTAAAGGTTAACTTTCATCTTTCCTATTACTTCCCTCAAAGATAGGGTATATTCGAGCTGCGATTCCTTTATCCAAACCTTCATTTCTGTTGACAAAAATCAATGCCTCTTTCTTGAGCATAACCCTTTGCAAAAAGCCTAGCCTTATACCTGTCAACTGGTCTATCATGATTACGCTTTAGCTTGGATATCCACTTAGTGCCAATGGCTTTCTTGCCAAGAGGCAAGTCACACAAAAGACCAAGGACCATTCTTCGTTATAACATCATATTCAGATTGCATAGTAGTAATCCAATTTTCTCAATTTTGTACTTCATCAAATGAAACAGGCTAATTCTCATCATAGAGACTAGAGGCAGCCATAGCATAGCAATCTGATCCAAAAGAGGCACTATGAGAGCCTGAACGAGTACAATATGATAGAGATGTACCTAATTTTCTCTCACACAAAGTCTACACCAGCCATTTTGGCATAGTTTTTGCCTCCCCAATATCAACTCTCTCATCAACAAGTGCATCATGGAAATTTGCATCAGAAATGGAATGATCTGCATCATCAGATGAAACCTGTAAAGGTTGAGAAGTTACCTCATTAGGACTAGCACTAGACTATCCACTAAGAGGTAGCAAAGTATCATACATGTCTTTGAAGCTATCAAATGTCTCCTTAGTACATGAAAGTAGTGGTTGAATAGCATCTTCCACAAAAACAACATCACCGCTAACCAAAATGCATTAAGTCTATGGGTGATACAGATGATAGCCTGTGCTTTCGAAACTATATCAAACAAAAATACATTTCACTGCTTTATCATCCAATTTCTTGCATTATTGTTCAATCACTAATGGATATGCCAAACAACCAAAAATGTGCAGGTGAGGAATATATGGCTTGCGACCATGCCAAGCCTCATATGGAGTGATAGACTACAATGCTTTAGTGGCACACCTATTAAGTACATATGTTGCACACATGACACCCTCAAGCCAAAAACTATGTGGTAAAGCTTGGCACTTGACCCTACACCTTGCCATCTCCATGAGTGACCTATTCTTCCATTCAACAAATCCATTGTATTGAGGTGAATATGGCACTCTACAATGATGTTTTACCCCACCTTTAGCTAGACATGCATTAAACTTAGAAGACATATATTCCCCCCCTTGATCGAAATGGAGGGTGCCAATTTTACATGCTAACAGATTTTCAGCTCAAACAAGAAACTATTTGAAGCACATAAACACTTTGGACTTTTCTTTCAATGGTGATACCCATGCATGCCTGAAAAAACCATCGATGAAAGTCATGAAGGAAAGATAGTTCCCAAAAGTGGGTGTGTGCATCAGACCGCAGATATCAGTGTGAACAAGCCGCAATTTTTTAGTAGCTCAAACTGAACCTTCTTTTGGGAATGAGGAACACTACATTTTTCCCAAAATACAACCTTCACATACATGGTTACTAGGTGCCTCAAGTTTGGGTAGAGAGGACATCATTTCAAATTTCTACAGGCGTAGCAAACTAGTAAAATTTAGATGACCAAAGTGTGCATACCAAAGTTTTGCATTTGAAATAGCCTGATGATCATGTACTACACATGTCAAATCATTCATAGACGTTTCATAGCCCATGAGCTCATACAACCAACAACATAAAATTCTAGAAGCCATAGTCATGTTGCCATTTGAAAGATCTTGGCTAAAGCAAAAATTGATAAGAGATTCTTCTTGTTCGTTGGCACAAATAAAGCATCCAGCAATGTAAAAGAACTACCATATTGAGTGGTATTCAGAATGATCTTACTAACTCCCATGTCAGGACAAGAGGAGTTGTTGGCGGAACATGATAGTATTCCCTATAGGGTTAGGCTCAAGTGAAATGAAGAAACTACGGTATAATGTGATATGTTTGGTTGTCCCATTATCAAAGTACCTAACATCTGAGTCTACAATAGACATACATTGTTCACGAGAAGATGGTTCAAAATTGCAAATAGACTAAATGCCCATTCTTCATTCTGCACTAGATTAGCAGACTCTATTTTTGTGTAGAGGCCTCTGCAACAGCCATTCTAGCCTCCTTTTTGTTTTCCTCTTTAGGAGCCACTTTGGACAACTCTTTATGACATGATCATTTGCTTTACAGTATTTGCAAAACAATTTCTGCTTTTCTGTTTTTTTGCATCTCTATCATCCTTCTTTGATTGTGCAAAATTAGCACATTTTTTCTTACTACAAGAAGAGATCCATTTCCACTTTCCCTTCTAACTAGCCACGAAAGCTTGATCTACAACACACATAGTGGCCCTATTCTGCCTATATTAATCTTCCTACAATAGAACGGAGACTAACTACTCAAACGTTAAGGCATTTGGATTGCTTTTCATCATCAAATGAAGAGTGGAAGCAAAACTCTGATATGGATCAGGAAGAACCCTTAGAACAGTCTGCACAAGTGAGCTGCCTGGTAAGACTTTATTAGTAGAAATCAACTATTCCTTCAAATCTTTGATCTTTATCAGAAAGCTAACCATGGAATCACCTTCATTCATGTGCTCACTCTCCAAGTGTTTTCGAAGGTAAGCAACACAAGCCTCATTCATGGCCTGGTATAAAGTGGTATGTGTATCCCAAGCATCCTTAGCTGCTCTGCAAGAGTCAATGTGGAGAATAATGGCTAGTTTCACAACAAGGCTATCAATGTTCTATTCTTATTGACACTTACGTTAACTAACTTCTAAAAGATCTTCAACTAAAAAATACTCGTCCTCTCCATGTCTTTATGCTTGATTAATCAAACTCTTTTCCATGAGAAGCATTTGTTTCATGTATGCAAACATGCACAGAAAACTACTGCATTTTTAACACATGTAGGAAAAAAAACGATTATGAAGTTAAAGGATTCTCACACATCTAACAGAAATAATGGATGTGCATGCTCATGCACGATTCTTTTAATCCTATAATCTATGCAGTTTCTATGGATATGTTTAATTAGAAAACATTCAATAAATATGCGCATTAAAGCTCCGTAACCTTATGCGTATAAGCATGCATAACAGCCAAACACAAAACGCGCGCGCGCGCACACACACACACACACATACACACACACACACATATATATATATATATATATATATATATATATATATATATATATATATATATATATATATATATATATATGTGTATGTATATGTATACTTTCTTGGACTCATATGAAGATCCACGCAATTTTTGTTGATGTTGCTTCCTTTTTTTCGCATCTCCTGATCACCTTGCACCTCGAAATGATCCTCCAGCATCCTCCAGATTCATGCTTAGACTTCACCCTAAATAGTTAGAGATGGAGCATTGAACTATCCAAATTCTTTTTACATGAAATAAAGAAAAAAAAAGATGCTCTGATTCGGCGTACACAATGCTACTTTTAAAAGTTGTTGAGAGGTAAGAAATATTAGCGCACAAGGGCTGACGTAGAGGAAAAATATGAGTTTTTTTATACTCGCAACTCAGAAGTAGCTGTCTAATACCATAAGTAATGGAAAGTGCAAAAAGATATTGAAGATATAAAATACACTCCCTATAACGAAATAAAGGGTGAGCAAAACAGCTCCACGTCTGTCGCGGCTGGGATACCCATTGTTTAAGCACTCTATGAGGCTTAAACGTCTCCAGTAGTCTTATGTATTTCTTTCGGAGACAAAGATAACTTAAAAATAAAAGGTGCCATGGAGCTACTCGGGGACAAAGGAAACCATATCGCGTTCGGCACATCTAGCGTCAAGGATACGAGTTTGCATAATAGATCTCTGCATGAGAGCATGAAACCTAGCTCCTATACCAACGTTAGAAAGTAATCTTACAATCGGAAAGAGATGTTCTTCACCTTCTACTAATCTAGTTGTAGAGGGAGTAACCAGGACTATGACTCCTGTACTCCTTCTACTCAAGGGGAGTTTTTCTTTAGGGAAGCATACCCTGTAACTTGATTGTGCAGGTATCAAAGGAAAGACAAAGAGGACACAACAAAGATACAGAGATATATTATGAATACGAAAATGAGAAAAAAATAGCCCATTTTGATAGGATTGACAATATCAACACTTCAGATAATAGTTCAATGGCCTCTAGCCACTGTAGAGTATAAAATTTGACTATTGAACACAAAGAAGATATACAAACAATATTACAAGAATACGATAGACTCATTCTAAGAGAGCTCTCCTAGAGTACTCAATCCCACTCTCCCACCTACCGGCACTGAACTTTGAAGCCCTCACTCTAAATGCACCATAGAGAGGCCTCTTTTCGAGTGGAAAAAGTTGCACCAATGAGCAAAGAGTAGCCATGGAGTAGCACTGTGGAAAGGACACTCAGGATAAGCTCGATAGAACCATGGTACTACAAAAAGACCAAAAACTAAAAACAAGATAGAGTAGATTCATCGACTAATTTGATGAGAGTGTCCGTGTCTATGCCTCATGTGTCTCTATATATCTTTGTAGATTGATTGCCCAAAACAAGTGCAAACTACTTCTTATATGTATCTCTAGGCCAAGAGAGTGGCCTAAACTGAGTCCAACCATTTATTCCACCATCACGACTTAGTGCACGTGTGCCACTCCTTACTCACAAAAGTGATGGAAGAGTGGGTTTTTTTTGGAATAGTGGCCCAAATCTACTACTGAGAGTTAATTGGTTATAGCTTATTCACCGAAGTTTTCTATCATGGCCAGAGCCGACTTCGTATTGCCAGCTTCATATTTACTTCATGTGAGGGATAGCTTTGAGAGGGTTCCAGAAACTTAGATGAATTAGAAGAGTTTGAGCAGATGAAGACGAAATGATGAATAATAGCATGTATGTGACGAATACAGAGGACTAATTTAGTGTGGTTTGGATGGCAAATTTGGCTTAAGGGCCAATGGATGCCATGCTTTAGGATGAGTTTGGAGTTTCATGCATGGACGAATTTATAGACAAGCAGCAAGGATGAGGCGAATTCCTACTTCCCAAGAAAGGATTCGGAATCCTGAGATGGGCAAATTTGAGTTTCCTCTCTAGACGAATTTACGCCATCTAAAGGATGAATTTTCTCACTCGACAGATTTTCTCTTTGTGATCATACTTACCTTGCTAGCAAGGACATCCAGGTGACCATTTTCTGAATTTCTCCTCAGAATTTGGCGATTGGAGCGGCGAATTGTATGGCTGACAAATTCTTTTAGAGGAGGAATTCGTCTTGTGCATAAGGATGAATAAACAACGAATTTTATGGTGATTCTTGGCTAACGAATTCCGTGGACAAAGGAGGAATTTTAGCATTTTTTGGAGGACAAAATCTGCCCCATTATGGATTCTACCCCATTTTCGATGAATTCAATGACGATTTTTGGCGCTTTTTGGAGGAGATTAGAGCGCCCACACTAGCCCATGATGTATTTTTGGAGGCAAATACGAATTTAAAAACAAAAATAGTTTTAGTGTTCCAATGATTCATGCTTTATTGGATAGAGTGGAGGAAATTCTATCACCCCGCGAGGGATCAAATCCCAACCGCCACATTCCGTGAGTTGAGGACGAATTCGGAGGTAGACGATTTCAAATCAATGAATTCTCGATTGCAATGAATTCTCAAGGATGAATCTAGACGAATTGGTGATGAATTCTCAAGGAAGAATCTTGGACAGATCTGAGATGGGTGAGCAACGATACTCGGATAAATTCGATGAGACGGATCTTTCTTCAATCTTTTAGAGACAAATTCATCCTTACGATCTCTTCATTAATCTTTTAGAGACGAATTAATTGTTATAAGACTACTTGCACCACTACACTTCGAAGAATACACGAGAATGATTAAATAATCTAGCCGTTTTCTTTAGATGAAGATGATTTTAGCTTAAGACGAGTATGCTCCATGATATGAATTTAAAAACCATGGTGCCTCTTCGTATTGTTCAAAATGCCCATATTGCACCAATGAGTGCTTGGAGCCTAAATTATGATGTTCAAAGGCTAATTTTCATAGTAATCCCATCAAAATTTTGTTAGAACTTTCTACCTGCTCATTTGCTCTCAAGTAATAGGCACATGATTTTTTATGGAAGAAGTTATACTTCTCAAAGATAAATTGCATCAAATGATTTTCAAAGTGTGTGCCTCCATCACTAGTAACTTCTAGAGGCCAACCAAAATTTGAGAATATTCTTTTATACATAAACTTGGCTACTATAGTGGTAGAGATAATCAATAGTGGCCTTGGCTTCTAGCCACTTATTAGAATAACATGTGGCCATCAAGATATACTTCTTACCACCAAGTTTCACCAGTTGGATCGATTGGTCCAATGAAATCAAGATCGAATCTTTTGAAAGGTAGCCATTCTGTGGAAATGACAAATGGTTGAAAACTCAGTGTGTTAGGCTTGGTAGCACATCTCTGGCAGATCTCACATCATTTAGCAAAGTTGATAGCATCTTTATAAACATGAGGCTACCATAGGACCTTGTGGATGATTTTGTGAGTCAACTCCTCTCCCTTGAGATGCACTTCACTGTGGTGTTTCAATAAAAAACATTTCCTCTTGTGGATAAAGAAATTTTCTCAAGATACCATCATGACAATATTTATACAAATGGCCAATTATTAGTGAATATGCTTTGGCTTTAAAGAGCAATATACTATTCTCTACTGTTGTTATGTTCACAGGGAATATTTGAGAAGTACGAAAATGCAAAATTTCAGCATACCAATGATTTTGAGTCTCTACTAGAAAGAGAATACTATCCACAAGTTCATCATTAATATGTGTTTCCTTTTAACTCATGGTAGTCCTTGGCACCTGATCCACCATGTAGTGTTCTTTTCATGGCTTTATATGAATCTCAAGGTCATACTCTTGAATATTAGTATCCAACACCGAATCCTTCGAGTTACTCTAGGTTTATTAATTAAATATTTCAAAGTCTGATGCTCAGATATGAAAATGAAATGCACACCTAGAAGATAGCGCTGAAACTTTTGAAGTGCAAAAACAATAGCCAAGCCTTTCCTTTCCATAATGCTATAATTTCTTTCTACCTCCGTAAGTAGTTTGGTAGCATAAGCTATAGGTTTATCCATCTCGGGCCTGGAGGGTTGAGCCAAAAATTGTCCTACTACATGAAGACTAGCATCTACATGCACATGGAACCCTAATGATCAATTAGGAAGAGTTAAGATTGGAGCAGTACATAGGCTCAACGTTAGTTCACAAAATGCCTTCTTGGCTTCGAGACTCCACAAGAAAAGAATCTTCTTATTGGTAAGCCTTGATAGAGGCTTAGCTATTTCTGAGTACATTTGTATAAATCTCCTATGGTACCCTACAAGGCCAAACGAGCTTTGCACTTCCTTAGGAATCTGTTGAATGGGCATGGAAAGGCTAGTAGTGACCTTTGTCAAGTCAATAGTTTTCCCTTCTACACACAATATGTGACCAACAAGAGTGCCTTTAGTGACCAAAATGTGACATTTAAGAGGATTCAACTTCAAACCTATTTTGAGAAATTTCTCAAAGATTCCTTTTAGATTCTCCAAATGATCATGAAAATCTTGGAGTAGTGCTCTTGTATCTATGCCTAAGAAAACTAAAAAGTCATCCATGAAAATGCAAAGAAAGGCTGTCAATCATTTTCCTACTATCATATACATTGTTCTGTTAAATGAAAGACGTGCATTTTTTAGCCGAAAATCCATGTGCCTATACACATAAGTATCCCATGTAGTAACAAAGGTTGTTTTGTCTGTATCATCATGATGAATTAGTATTTTTTTGTAGCCACACAAACCATCAAGAAAATTGTACAAAGTGTGACCGGCTACTTCTTCTAGTATCTATTATATAAAAGGTTAAGGGAAGCCATCTTGAATACTTACCTTATTTAAAGCAACAAAATCAATGCATAATCTTATTCTTCTGCTATTTTTCTTATGTACAATAACCATAGATGAAATCCATCTTGAGTGTTCTACTAGACCCATAATACTTGCCTCCTTCAATTTTGTTATTTCCATCTTTACCACCTCTCCATATTTTGGATTGAGTCGATAAGGACTACTTCCTGTAGGTGTAGCTCCCTCAACTAAGGGTATTCGATTTAATCCAATCTCCTTTGGAATCCCTCTTAGATCCTTGTAGGACCATGAAAAGACATTTTTATAGGAGTGAGAAGAGAAGTTACCTTCCGCAATAAAAAGGGATAGTGCCACAACGTGGTGGCTAAATGGACTATTTGAGGATTCTCTTCATCTCCAATGTTTACTTCTTGAAAGAGCACTTTAGTAGTGGCCTTACTTTAAAAAGCATCGGCATCCTATGCAAGAGTGGAATTCACATTGTGTTCCATAATATGTTCCTTGGTCCATCCTTGAGGAATATTGAAAAGAGGGGGGGGGGGTGGTCTTCTCTAGTCCCTAAGACACAAAACTAGCCTCCTCAAAAACTTCAATTTTGACAATTGTAGGCCCTATCACCCTTTTATAGAACTCTTTAGTATTGAATATTTTAAAAACTGGCCCACTGTGCTCAAATGAACCAATTTGGTTTGATGGCCTAATTTAAGTGGTTGGGCTCTGTCCACTTTAGTCCAATGGGCCAATTTGATCCAATAGTACAATTCGGTCCAATGGTCCATTTGAGTATTTGGACTCTTGGGAGGTAGTGGCTCACTTCCTGCTATGTTTTCCTCACTTTGTGCTAATTTTGGACCACCACAACCATTTTTTGGAAAATTACCAGTTTTGCTCCACAAAGGCTCTATGTTGAACTCTTCTTCTTTTTTCTTGCAAAGACTTATTTTTTCTCCTTTCTTAGTGTTTGAGTTTAAATTTTCTATTTTTGAATTTTTTTTCCATTCCTAGGCTTCTTCTACAAATTCTTCCTTTGTTTCACTAATCACAATAATGCAAAACGCTTCACCATCCATCATCCAATTTAAGAGAATATAAGGCCTATTCAAAAGAATTGGGAATTATTCAAGTCCCATTTATATTTCTTACTATGTTAACTTCTTAAATTTTAGGCCAATTACCCTCATACCGAATTTATAATACAATTATTCATAATATTAAAGTTTCAATTTAATATACTCTAATCAAGAGATAATAACATGTTGTAGTGTGTGAATGAGTTGAAACATAAAACATTGGGACACAAAGAATTGTCTCAAAATCCTGTGTAATTCCCATTTTTCCTGAATAGGCCTTATATCCTCTTCTTGAGTTATTGAAGGCATTACTTATCTAATCTATATCCTACCGCCTTGGGAGTGTTGCATCCCTCCTCTAAATGTATCTATAAGTGGTTACTGGTCTTCAAGGAAATCTGTAACTAGTTTCTTCCCCAGTCCTATAGTGCTTTTGCTTGCATTAGCCAAGCCCTTCCCAAAAGCAGAGGATACGAGGTTTCTCATGGTAGGTAAATCACAAAAAATATAGGTTAAACTAAAAACCTTGTAATGACATTTATACCTTATCGATGATGTCGAGGGGCATAATTCAATGCTGATCTACTAATGTGATAGTAAAGGGTGATGCCTTGGTTAGGTCCAATTTCAATTTTTTCATTGTAAAATCGAGCATCACATTGATGGAAAAGCCTCCATTTACAATAACACCTCTCAAAACTTCATCTTTTATGCAAGCAAATAGCCTCAAACTTTGATAGTCTGCCAAGGGTGCATGAGGGAACAGTATCAAAAAGCCATCTACACTTGGTGGAAAACTTAGGTACGCTTATTGCACAACCTTCAATAAGTCACTTCTCACCTCTGAGTCCATTTTTATTAGTTGAAAGAGACTAAACTTTTGGTGCATACCTTTTAAAATTTATTCAATGTTTATCACCTATGTGTCTTCCTAAGAGCTCGTAGGTTAGTCGTTCAATGAAGTCTACGACATGGGTGGCCAATCGATCCTTCGATTGAGCCTTCTTTTCTTATTCTCTTTCCTTGACTCCATGTTGTTCCTCCATGCAGGTGGCCACCACTTGTCTGCCATGAGTAATCATAGGTGTTGAAGATGATGAAGTAGCATAAGATTGAGTAGTCATACCTTGGGTTGGTGGAGAGACTAAAATCATGTGGATTGGAGTAGGGAAATTCATTGCGCACTCTCTTGTATAATGATCTTTAGCATCTAGCAAGTGTTGACATGGAGCTGTGCCCTTTGGTAAGGAGCATCGTTTTTGCATATGACCATATTCTCCACAGTAGTAGCACATCAATGGTCTATGATACCTTGGGCAATATGGATGACTTTCCTCTCTATTCTACACATTCAAGGAATCACTAATGTAAAATGAATGAAGGACTTGAGTGTTACTTCTGTGGTGTGCTCCATTGAGGTCATAGCAGTCCCTTGCCTCATGGTCACCCTTGCCACAAAACTGGCAACTTACCTTGTTACGATGATCCACACTGAAGTATACACTATTATTGTATATAGTACATCTTGCATGGTCCACAACTCTTCTATTTCATGATGAAGTTGAGCCACCTCATCATCATTGTGGGTGTTGATGGTATGATCTTCTCCTCATGTTGACTTTGTTGCTTTTTACTGCTTCAACTCCCTCCTAAATCCTCTATAAGATCTGAGTCTATTGCGTAGCTTGGTTGAGAAAATCCTTCAAAATGTAGTCTAGCTTCTTCTATGCAAGAAGCAGGTGCAATGAAGCGTTCGAGTTTCACTTCAAGCTTGAGAGACTCCTTGATCTTCTTATGGGATGATCTAGGAAGAGCTTTCTCTATCCATTTCTTCACTAGAAAATCACCTAGAGCACACGATAGTCAAGAGACAAGTGCTTTGGTCCTAGCATGCAATTCATGGAGATATTCACATCATCTTAGACTCAACTATTTGAGTTGGTATAGAGCTCTCTTGATTAATTTTACTTCATCAAATCTCCCCTTTAAGTTCTATGAGATCGAATAATAGATGAAATAAATATATATGTCCACACAAGATGAAATCAACATGAAGTTAGATCTAAATACAAAAAAAAAAGATTTATAAATTTGAAAGCCTCTTTGAAGTACATGAATTTCTCTTTGGGAAGAGCTTTGGTGAAGATATCTGCCACTTGTTCTCTAGTATTGATGTGAATCAATTCCACTACTCCTTCAATTATCTTCTCATGAACAAAGATAATGAAGTTTGGTAAGCTTTGATCTCTCATGATAAATTAGATTGTTTGATAATGCTTCTCACATTGTCACAATAGATGATCACCTCCCATGTCTTAAAGTACCCACTTAATCCATGGTTCTTCACAAATGGCACGACTGATGCATCTATATTCAGCTTTGGTACTTGAGAAGAGGACACATGGTTGCTTCTTCTTACTCCATGAAATGGTTGCACTTCCAAGTAAGAACAAAAATCCACTAACTTACCATCAATCCATGACATTTCCTACACAATCTGCATCTATTTATGCATATATACATGGATGAGATTTTCTTTTATAAGCAAAGCAAACATTTCATGTTTCTTTCACATATCACAATATATGTATGATTGCATCCAAGTGCGCTTTACATGGTGTATGCATAAACTTACTCACGAAGCCAAATACAAAACTTAAATGGGGTTTTCTGTTTCTTACATAAATCAAACTTCCAACCATCATCCTATACACATTTGCATCATGAAACTATTTTTCATCATCCATAAGCTTTGTGTTAGCATGAAGTGGTGTATCAATAGGTTTGCAAGCACTCATACCATCTCTCAAGCATATCCAACATATATTTTTGTTGTATTATCTAGATTCCCTCTTGCTTTGATATCACGTGGATTCCTAAAAACATATTTCAACTCTCCTAAATTTGACATCAAAAATCTAGATCTTATTTTTTTTTTTAGATCAACAAACCTCTTTTCATCATTTCAAGTAATGATTTGATCATTGACATAAAACACTAATAGAAGCATTTTTCTTCCTTCATTCTATACAAATAGTGAATAATCAGGGTTTCATTGCATAAATTCAAGATCTGATAGCTTTTTCGTGAGTCACTCACACTATGCTCTAAGTGCTTCTTTCAATCCATAAAGTGGTTTCTTTAACTTGCATACATAATCATAGTACTTTGGATGGACATAACCTTCTCATTGGTCCATATAAACTTCCTCATGCAATTTTACATTCAAGCATGCATTCTTAACATCCATTTGAAAAAAAATTTAAATTATTCATAGAATCCATGCAATCATGCTTCTCTCCATTGTCATTTTCACCATTGGACTAAATATTTCATCGTAATCCAACCCATATAGAGTTGCATATCCTTTTACAAATAGACATGATTTATATCTCTCCATTGAAACATCACTTTTGCACTTGAAGTTTTACACCATTTTCATCCAATAGCTTTTTTATCTAGTCATTAGGGGAAAAAATGAACCCTGAATGGTCCTTTTAGATTAAGGAGTGATTAGTGATGGACCAATCAGAAGAGGGTGGTGGCCACAGTCTATGCCCTATAAAATACTAGGCTGAAGGGTGGAGAGGGGACATATTTCTTCCTTATTTAATGAGCTGCCTCTAGAGAGAGAATGAATCTCATAACTCAGTTGGGCCCAAAAATTCAAAATTTCTGAAAAGTTAAGAAACTCATCATAACACCTGAAAATGGACCCCCCATTACTTTTTAGGGTCAAAAGTACTCTTTTTGACCCCAAATTCAAAATCCGTGCATATTTTGAGCTGAAAAAAATGAGTTTTTTCAAAAAAACTCAAAAAAGAGTTATTTCCCTCCTAAACCTCACATTTTCATACCCAAGTCCCAAAAAGTCATCTTTTCCCACTACTTTCACTATGTAGCACACCATTGAAGCTCCTGTTTCTACACTCCAACCTACCTGCATCTCCTATCTCAAATTACTATTGTAGCTTGAAGACCTTTAGCTTCAATGGCAACATCTAAAGCTTCTAGGCGACCAAAAGATGAAGTCCTCACATTAAGATGTCACAATATCAAAGCCACAGATGGGCAGTGGATATCACATGAGTACTCCAAAGGTGCATGGGTGTACATGCAACCCTCTAGAGTTGGGCCTCATCGAGTTAGAGATCGTGGAAACTTAGATCTTCATTGGAAGGGAAAGTTACTTGGCTTCAAGAAGCATAGAGACAATGGGATGGTTGCTATTGTACAACATGTTTTTACAATGGCAACTATGAAACTTGAAAACTCTAGTAGTATGAGATATCCTGTGAACTGTAAGTATTACTCTACAATATTTTATGTTTTCTTGTGTCGGATATATTTCTGAACTATTTAGATATGTTTTTGTTTGTTTCAGATGTATTTCCTTCTACTTTGGTGGAAGAGCAACCACTTCATAGTCTTACAGGTACTTTCCAGGCATTGCATGCAGATGTTGGTGCACTAGTTTTTCCAAATATATCTCCTGCTCAACTTTACCATGATAGATTTTTCTTTTACACACATAGATATGTTGTACCCTCTACAATGAATGGTTTTGGAAGGTTAGAGAGAATTGAAGTACATTCTCTTCTTAGCTTGGAGTGGCCAAAACCTGATATATGGTCCATATCATCTTTGAAGCAAAATATGGTAATGGATATACATAACTCTTTGAAATTCACAAAAGTGTCTAGGTCTGTAGGTTTGCACTGGTCTTTTCCCATTCATTGTTTTGTATATTTATTCCAAGGATTCTCATTCCAAGAGACTTCCACCATGTTCATGTGTAAAGATATCACATATGAGCAAGTCGAAAGTCTTCTTGGTGAAAATTCGGGTTTGATGGAAGGAATTGCAAAAGGTGATAAATATCTCTGTAAAATAGGTGGAACAGGTATAGCATTTCGATATTTGAAACAACTTACTTCATTATACATCAGATTCTACTATGATCGTTGGATGTGCAAACTTGGCAAATGGATACCATTTCAAAGTTCAGAGGGATCTTTGCATTCATTTGAAATAAAGCTTAGATTGCCCAACAATGAAACAGAAACTATTTTAGTGAATAATCATTGGACCTTGGCTAATTTGAGAGAACACTTGATGATTATGGGGTTTGAAGGACTAACTCAATCCATCTTCAAAATTCAAGGACATAAGGTGAGAAATGTTTCATGTTTTTGTTAAAGTAATCTTTTTGTTATTGTTTATTTTACTTTAATGACTTCAATTTGTTGCAAATTGATTACAGGTGGGCAGAAGAATGGAATACAAAATGAAAGTCCCTGTAGATTGGAGCAAAGATGGAACAGAGCTCTCATTGTCATAGTTCTTTTGCAACCTGATAATGTCACTTCTTGGGCCCTAGTCATTGTATCTCATGGTTTTTGCACTTTCAAGAACCTTGTAAAAAGTAGGAGAATTGATTCATGTTAGATATTGTATATACCTTATTCTCTACAATGATAATTTCAAAACTTTTGGAATGTCAAAAATTCTGTTCACTACTTTGAAATGTGGTTGCTCATGTTTTTTTCTGTGCATTATTTTGTCATCCAAAACTCATTTTTTGAAATTGCACTTCTCTATTATATACTTTTAAAAGTGGGCCCAGTCAATTTAAAAAGTTGAAACTGCTATAAAAATGGCTCTATGTGCTCATTTCTCACATTTGCACTCTCAAAGAGCTAGAAAGCACAGACTGCAAGCCTCTAGAAATCTCGCGCGCAAGCAATGGCTGCTAGCACTTCCACTCCCATGAAATCTCCTCGAGATTTATTCATGGAGTTTTTGGAAACTACAGACTACAATGGTCGTACGGATTTGTATGACCTAGTCTGTAGAGTCCCTAATCTTGAAGGGACAATAACCATGAATTCCGATGTGATCGATGAGATCACAGATTTTATGGAACTCTATATTTTAAGATATGCCATAGATATTCCAGCATATGAGTGTAAATGGGTCCCCTGTGACCTGCTTTTTTACATTCATAAAGGAGATGAGGCATTTGCGAAGCGCTTAAAGCGTTTCATGGCGATTGCTGAGGCTTCAGGGCACCTGTTAGATGACACAGTGCCCTTAATTAAACAATTAAATAAGAAAAGGAAAATGGGAAGAAAATATCTTTCCTACATAGCAACAACAATCTTTTTTGTCAATGAGGACCCGGAACCTTCACCCATGGACCTACCCCATCTTGTTACTGGGGGTTTTGTAGATGACAAGAAGGAACCCCAGACAGAAGCTCTCAACTTATTAGAAGAGAGTCAACAAATTTCCAGAGAATTTCCTCAAGGAGTAGTGGACAAATTAAAGGAAGCCAGTACACAGAAGAGTCCACCCTCCAACTTAGCCCCCGTGGAACCCACTCTACCAGAGGTAGAGATGGAAATGTTTTTAGTTGTACTTGTTGATGGAGAGGAATTTTTGTTCCTGCACGATATTGAGAAGGCATTCGGTCTACGCCTCGATGAATGCCTTAGTATTTTCAGCTCAACCTCGGATGTTCCCATGGACAACACTTCTGACATTATCGAAAAGGCAACAATTCCACTTGGTGAATCAATTGCGGACACCATTGCATTTGTGTGTGAAGAGATTTTGAGCAATGCCAACCAAGATGCCAGTGAAGAAGATCTAGCCACAGCAAGGGAAAGAATTTTGGAGAAGAAGATTCCAACATCCCCTGTTGTGGAGCAAAGTGGCATGGCCCATTCATCAATTCCACTAGATGCAATGGGAAGAGGAGAGGATGAAGACAGGCTTCAAGATGTAAGTCTCTACTGACATTTATGGTTGTCTCATATTCATACAAGATGTATCTATTTAATTTTATGATTGTTTATGTGCAGGAAACAATTGAAGTGGATAGATTTGCAGCAAGGAGTGGTGGTGACCGTGTTTCCCGGGGCCATGGCTCTTCCTTGGCACAGTACATTGGAAAATTGCCAAAGGAAGATTTTGTAATAATCCACAAGGACTTTTCCCCTCAAGGACACTTCATGACTTGGTGTATGAAGGCCTTGAGTAAAGTTTTGTGCCTATCTACAATAATGCAAGGGACCAATTGTATATTTCTAGTTAGGAAGTCCCTTGCCCTTACTACCCTAGGAGTTAACTTTAGAGGAAAAATATTAGGTCAACTAGGAATAGCTTTGGGTCTTGGATTGACAGACCCTCAATTAATATCCCAATCAGTTTTGACTTACCAATTGCCTCTATCTTTTCAGAGAAGAAAGAATGTAGTGGAGAGGCTCAAGGCCAAGAGCCAATTGTAAAAACTTTATAATACGAATGTTTTGTTTTTCCAATTTCCATGTGTATTCAATCTATTATATCTTTATGGTTTGACAATCTCATAACTTTTGCACAGTTTAATCAGTCTTTTTCCATTGTTTCTTGTAATTTGTGTTGCCCAAAATGCATGGAATGGCTAAGGAATGCAAAAAAAAGGCCTGCCACAGAAACGCGGGGATGGGCCCTGCAAAACTTTTGGAGGGCCCATCCCCGCGTTTCTGTGGCAGGCCTTTTTTTTGCATTCATAGGCCATCCTATGCACTAGGTTACCTGTATTGCAAGTCTATCTTCTCAATTAGCACCTTCCCTTGGGGAAATGTGGAACACTCTTCTTATATGCAATAATTAGAGAAAAGTAACACTCCTCTGGGTGCATATAAGCATGCAGCAGTATATCAGTGCATGTATGTTCAAAAACATTGCTTAGCTATTGGTCAGGGGTTTAGCATGCAGTGCACTCTAGCCAAGGCCAATCATATGCCCCCATGTGCATGGCATGGGTTTTCATGGCTTGGAAATGCCAAAAAAAGGCCTGCCACAGAAACGCGGGGATAGGCCCTGCAAAACTTTTGCAGGGCCCATCCCCGCGTTTCTGTGGCAGGCCTTTTTTTGGCATTTCCAAGCCATGAAATGCATTAAATAGCCTTACCACTTACAACAAGTACAGAAAAAAGAATGATACAACTATGAAAAACACTTCAAAGATGTACTGGAAAAACACACCTACAAACATAGGAGAAATAAACTTCAAAACATGTACACTAAGAGATAAACATTTGGGAGAGAAAATATGAGAAGACAAAGATTATATTCATCATTTGGGTTTTACAAAATATTCATCGTATGGGATATACAAAAGGTTATCCAAACAAGGGAGTACAAATTATGGTTAATGGTTATTCCCTCTAATTCTCCTAGCTAGCTGCAAATCTTTAGGTTGTATTGTCACTCTCTTTGCATGGATGGCACATAGGTTAGAGTCCTCCAACATTGATATAAGATACGCCTCTGCAGCTTCTTGGAGAGCTTCAATGGCTATCCCTTGGATACGAAGTCCAGCGCAATAGCGTTGGATCTCTTCCTTCACAACTCTTGCAAATGATCTTCGTGGAATCAGAAGCTCCACAGACTTTTGATAGTGTCGAATCTCCGCAAAGGCTCTGGTTTGCTTTCTACGCCTTTGTGGTGCTCTTGCATTTGGGGGGATGTTGGGTTGTGGTCATTGTGGTCTACGACGTGGTTGATAGTTCTTCTTTCTTCTTGGAGGACGCCTAGATGGTCCTGCCTCATCATTTACTTCCTCTGCCTGACCTTGCTCTCTTTCTTCATCGGTTGGTCTTTGTCCTTGTCCTGGGGGGAGTGTCTTGCCTCCTTGTGTTACTCGATGGTTCACGGGGATATCATCATTGTTCCATGGTGGCTCATTTATACTTTCTTCATCTGAGGAACTCGATAAATTTGATGTCTCAATCACAACTCGTCTATGTCCTCGTTGTTTGGGCCTTGCCTTCATTTGTGTCCTGATTGGGGGCTCATCATGAGATGCAGAAGTGGAATAATTTATTTCTTGGGATACATCTCTCTCTAGTGAACCTTCATCCCCCCGCGATGCAATGCTACCGGACTGTGTCCCTGCACCCGAGTTTCGTCTTGAAGAGTGGCTTGTGGTTCGACGCTTCTTGTGGGGTGTCATCCATGTTGGGCGTTGAGTACCTTGCACATGGCTAGGGTAGACGACATGATCCTTCCTAGCAGTCTGCTTTGTGCGTGCCATTCTCTTAGGTTGTAAAGTGGTAAAATGAGGAAGGACACCTCTATTTATAGGCTTTCACTTAAGAATTGTCCTGTTCACATTTAAATGGATAAAAATTAGTTTTAAGACATTAAAAGTATATTCACAAAAATAGTAGAATTTTATTTGAAGTGAAAGGGGTTATAAAAACCTTGAAAAGTATAATGCATTTTAAGAGTTTGGAAATTATTTCCAAGCAGAACCCTCGCAGACTCTTTGTGCACGCCATTGGGCATGATGTTCGGGTCCTGACGATGACATCCACTTCTCTCTTGCAATATCATGTTGTAGCTTTCGTGTAATCTTTGCTAGTTGTGACTCACATGCCTTTTCCATTACATATTTTCTAGCAAATGTCGCACGAAAGAACCAATTGAACATTTCTTCTAAATAGTTTGATTGGAGTAGACCACCCCCATGACGAGTGTTTTTAAAGTAAACACCTCTAGCCCTGTAATGTGACTTCTCCATTCCTTGTGTACTAAAAATGTCCAGTGACCCATATCGATAATATGCTCCATGTGCAAAAAGAATATGCTATGATCTGGTCAATAAGATATACACATAGTGTTTAAGACCAAATAAAAAAATGTAAGCGAAACTTACTATGTAATGTGTAATGTTGCTTTCTCCCCAAGATAAGATGAATGACTGTGTAAACTCCTTCAAAGTCACTTGGAATAATTCTCATTGTGAAGCATTAGTGGAAGCCAAACACATCAAATGTAACAATTGATCGAACGATGACCAAACCTTCTTTCGCTTGTTAATGAGATCAACCTGACTATCATTGTCAGTTGTAATTGAACAGAGGTCCTTCCAAAGCTCCCATTTCTCATCATCTTGACTATTCACATCTTTTTTAAAGAAACGTCGTGCCTTCTTCCCAGTCATTGAAACTTGTTGTAAAATCTCTTGAGACTCACCATACTTCTTAACAACTAAAGATACGTGGCCACCATGACAACCTATAGAATTCAAAAGATCTTCTATTTTCTGGATTGCTATTGTAGACCTCTCTAGTGGTTTCATTGCAAATGCATATTCAACATGGAGCTTCAAAAGCCTATCAAAGATCCTCATGAATGCATGCAAATTACAAAAGTGAACATTGACTAATGGAAATGGGATAATGGGGTTCCAATCATTGCTTATTTTATCACGAGTCGGTTCCTGTAACATTGGACACCTCAAAAGTGATATCTCCCATTCCCTGTGATTCAATGAGTCTGTTTCATCAATTTCTTCAGAGTCATCAACTCTCGTCAATGCCCTTGCATGTTTAGACTGTCTCTTAGATCCTTTGTAACCTTGTGTACAATATGGGCAAGGATAGAGAGAAGATGCTCCTTGTTTACAACCTAACATGCATTTTATACTCTTAAGGTCTCCACCCAAATGCCATTCTACATCAAAATCACCTATATCATCTACAAAAAGCTTTTGCCCATGTATTTGAGAAGAGATTACTTCCGTAATCCACGAAGTCCTACTAAAAATCCATGAAATAACATTATTTGTTTCTTTGGGAACTTCTATAGCACCTAACCACCAGATATCTCTCTCTGATTGCACACTGTAAGTCAAATGGTCCCTCCCTCCTAAAGTTTCATCACTCATTGCATGGTCCATAATTTCGTTCATTAGCGTCACACTCAACCTTTCTAGTCACCGACCCTTTATGATTTGACACTCATCAAGCTTCAGTATGAACTTTAACTTAACATTACAGTCTACACAAAAGAGAAAACATTATCTTAATATGACACTTGAATGCAATAGAACTTCAACACCAAATAAAATGTAGTAGGGGTACCTTTGATTGTTGAACTATAAAAGTGAACCATTGCTTGTTGAAGCTTCTGAAGATCCACAAATATATTGTTGAATTTAGTGTAAGTAAATCCTTGTGTAGATAGGATTTTTGATTGCTTCTTGGGAATATTTGGATGATAAATAGAGGCAGGCATAGTTTCTTCTATGAATAAATATTGTCCAATAGTACGAGTCACATCCTCATTTGAAGTTTTTTTATTGATAGACAATTTATATGGGCATGGAAATATACTTTGAGAAATACCTTTTGATTGTAAGGCTTGCCTGAGAAGGGTGTACATTGCAGTATACCCATTTCTACTGATGCCTGCTTCGTCACATATTGCCTGCACATCTTGCACTGTGATAAGATTTTTTAACTTCTTTGAAAACTCAGCTTCAACAACAACTCTAATACACTTTCCTATGCGTGAGTCTAAAGCAGAAGTGATTTCTTTGGTGTTTATACAGCTATTCATCAGCTTGAATTGGTCTTGTGTTGTTGATGAAGCAGTTATGTCTTCAATAAACGACCTACACAATGAAATATTCCATTACAAATCTTCATTAAAACATATAAAAGTAAAACAAACACTCACCTTGTTGCATATATACGACGTTTGCGTGCTCCACCACCTTTTGAAAGAGCTTCAAAGGATGACAATGATCTTTTCCTATGTCTCATACCAAGTGGAGTCTCTTTCAGCTGCTGGAGATTGGCAGTTAACTTTGAAATTGTGCTTTGTTTTGCTTCAGTATCCTGTTCCAAATCTGCAAGTTGTTTTTGTAAAGATATGATTGTGCTTTCTAAAGTGACCACCCTCATATGATGGATGTGATGTTGTTGGAACCAATACTTAGCAGTAGCAAGTGAATGTGTAGATAATCTCTTGCAGTAACCTAATAGTCCAGCTTCACCCGCACCAATGAACTGAAGTAAAGTTGAGAGGTTATGGAATGTTGGATGGTAAGAAGATATTGGATCAAGAGGATAGAGTGAACCATGAGCCCAAAGATCAATACTTTTTTCTCCAGCTGCACGACGTTCATTTTGAGAATTGGCATCATTGTTGCATCGTGTATTTGGAGCAAACTCTCTAGGCACACGAACATGGATACTTGTTGATGTAGGAGCATGAGGACGTTCTACTGTGAAGTTTGTGATACATGTCAACACCATCTTTGCTAATGACCAACAATATCAAAAACAAAGATGAAAAACCGGTTGGAAGGGAGTCTAAAGCATAGGTTTTGCTCAAAAAATGTGTTTTCTTGTATGTGTATGGGTTAAAGTGTGTTTTTCCACTGAGTATGGCTGAAAATGATGAAATTTGAAAAAGGTCATTTTTTGGGGGAAGCATAGTCACGGATTTGATGATGTGGCACTTACTTTTGGAGGGAGTTTGAAAATTATACTTTTTCTTAAAGAAACTTCAGAAAATGGGCCCAAAAAAGTGACTTCTGACATATATATTAAAAAATAGGCTCTTTTGAGTTAATATACACTGAAAATGAGACTTTTTAAAAAAATCATTTTTTTATTCAAATACATGTACGAGTTTGATGATGTGGAAAGTAGATTCTCTTTCTCTCTCTCTAGAATAAGAAAGAGAGAGGCCTATTGAAGCCTAAAAAAAAGCCTACTCCAGCCTACTAAAAAGTGCCCTATTAAATGCACTTTGTCCCCTTAAACAAGAACAGAATTAAGCTTAATCCCTAAAAATTAGGGATCCTTACAAGGCCCATGCAGGGTTCATTTTTTCCCCTAATGTGGAAACTTGAGTAGTTTTCATGTTTCATTCATCTTCAATTCATTCATCTCACCGTCGATTGCTTTGCACCAATCTTCATTTTTTGATGCATAATGAAAGTACTTTGGTTCATCATGCTTGATTCTCTCTATCTTGTACTCATAATGAGCTTCATAGAATTATTGTATAGATTTAGTCTATCCATAGGATACCCTAGTCTCGTACATCATCTCAAAGGAGTAGTTTCTTCATCTAATCTTGAACATGCTTCTCTTCTTTCATGTGGAGGAACATATTTTCCCTTCTTATTTTTTTAGCTTTGGAGGTGTAGCTATCTTATCCTCAATATCTAAATCATACATGTACACTCTCATGTTCTCTCTCTCTTTCTTGTTTCTCCTTTCTCCTTGCATAGTTATTTTCATTTTCATTTCATGAAATGAGCCATAGTATTGGATTTCCTCATGACCAAAATGTCTACACCTTTTCTTGAGCTTGTCGACAACATCCTGCATATCATCATTCATGCCATCCTCTATCACAACCATGTCTTTGGGTCATGAGGCATTTTCATCCAATATAGCATCTTTACTCACTATAATTCTTTTCTTAAGGGTTTATAGCATCTATTATCTTTCTCCTCTTCTAATTATCCAATAAATATGCACTTTTCTAATTTTGGGTCAAACTTGTGTTTCAATTTATTAGGCATGTAAGCATAACAAATACACCCAAAAACTAGTAGATAGCTCACATTTGTTTTATGCTTCCATAGTCTCGCAAAAAGAGTCAAATCATGAACCACACCTGTTGGATCTGTATTTATGAAATGTACAACTCTATGGCAAGCTTCTCCATAGAATGTGTTTTGCATGTTATTTGCATCTAACATGGCTCTAGGAACTTCCTCAATCACACAATTCTTACCTCCTACAAAACCATTTTGTTGTGGTGTTCATATACAAGATAGTTACCTTTTTAGTCCCGCATCCCAAAGATATTGATCAAATTCCTTTGAAATATACTCTTCCCTTGAATTCGATCATAAGCACTAATGTAGATTCCCAATTGTTAATAAACCATGTTCTTGAATTCCAAAAATCATTTGAAAACTTCACTCCTATGCTTCAAAAAGTTATAGTTAAGTATATTGGCTATACTCATCAAGGAACATCAAAAAGCAAAGTGAGCCACGAACTTATTTTATTGTAGCAGCTCCAATTACATCATTATGAATTAGCTCCAGAGGTCTCTTTCTATGCATTTATCTTCTTGGATACTTCCTATGCTAATGTGTATCAATACACATGATTTGCATATCATTAGGGTAAAAACACCTGAAAAAGGGCTGTTTTGCTAATGACGGTTCAAGAAAATTGACAAATAGGGTCCTTTCATGTGTACAAGAATGTAAAATTCCTATCTCTTTTAATCCTATGAAGAAATGTTTTTTTTTAAGAACATATGCTTAAAAGTGTCAATTAAGTGATGGAGTTTCTTGTATTTAGTATACAAGTTTTTGATTTCATACAATAAAAAAGATATTTTTTTGCACACACACAATGGAAATACTGAAATCTTCAAGAGAGAAATGATTTATGAAGATACAAAATATTTTTGGGTTCTCAAAATTCAATGATATTTTGGTCATTGTTGGTACATCCAATCAAAAGACTATGACTTTGTTTCAGGTGTACAAAGTTTTTTTGTCTATAAATACTCACAAAGTTTATGAATCTAGGTTTCCCACTTTGAGCATTCTGTACTATTTCTCTACGTGTTCGAATGGGTTCTACTTCTCATCATCCTTTGAATCATGTAAGCTCATGTGAGGTTTACAATAGAAGAGAGGCCCCTTTATGGAATCCTCTTTTTGTGAAGCTAAATGATTGAGTGACTATGCTTCCTAGTTGTAGCGGTGCTCATAACGTCAAGTGTACTAAAAGAGACCACACGAAAAACCATTAGAAAGGTTATATTTTTAGTTTCAAATTGAAGAGAGATGGTTGGTTTGCAAAAGTACATGTGTACACCACTAAGGATCTGGTGCTAAACAATCATCTACAATTTCCGTCCTACTATAAGTGAAGTTTGACTAAACTCTTTTATCAATTTCAATTGTTTTTGTATTAAAAGTTATATGTTTGTGTATTTCAGATATTTTTCCATCCAATATTCTGAAGTGGCAACCTTTCAATGTTTAATAGGAACATTCAAAGTCCTTCATAAGGATTATGTAGAACTTATGTATGCTGATAAATTTGTTCAATTTTCCAATAGCGTTCAATTATTTTTCTATTTTATAGATTATCACGTGCCATTAAAGAGGAGTACTTATCGAAATCTTGTACATATGCTTGCTACTTGCATATGTTCATTAGTTTGGGATGCTCGTGATCATTCAAAAGTTTCAAATTTTCTATGCAAAATGAAAGACGACATCGAAAGGGCAATGTCAACAAGCTGAATTACTCAGAGGATAAAGATTCAATGGTTTTTCCGTGTTCACATTTTTGTAGCATGTTTTTAAAACATGTTAATACACAAAAAAAAAACATGTGGTTGGATAGAAGACTTATAATAGATTCATGATGTTTTAGGTAGGGAATGGGATAGCAAAGATGCTCAAAAGGTAGGAGTCATCATTTTATGTAAAGTTAGTCCAAATTCATTTTGAATTTCATTTAGGACATCTCTACAATCACTTGTTTTAGGATATGACTAGAGATGGTGGAAAAAAAAGCTTGCTTTAGATATGCTTGCATTTAGAGGAGAGCTGTCCATAATTGGAGTTAGAGTTATTGGTTCATCCATATTTTCAACCAAGGAAAATAATTGTCACTCCAAATTGGAAACTCAAAAATGTAAAGGGAGTTTCTCCCAATAAAGCTTGTTTTGAACTCATATGTTTATGAAGTCTTGCACGCCACATATTTCGCTAGCCTTAAGGTGCCAGATAGTCATTAGCTTCATGTCCCATTGCAATGGCATCCAAGATAGGCACCACTTCTTGTTGAGGTGATCAAGTGGGCTTGACATGTCGTGCCACATGAGAAGGCAAAATTTAGATTGGTCCTAGGTGAGATGTCTTCTTTGCAAACTATTCCATTGTTCATAGTAATGTTGATGCTAGGGTCCATACCTTGAAGTTGGTCCACTTGTTGGTTTCTTGTTTCTAGAGATGTTTCAATTTTGTTCTAGTGCCTCTTGGCATTTCCAAATACTGGCTGCCCACTTCCAATCTTCACTTATTCTTGTGAAGCTTTTGAATTTATTCCAACTCTTCCATAGGGAGCACACAAGATTCAAGCCTTTCAGGAACACTGAGATCGAGGAACTTTTGTGGTCGCTCGTCCAAAGTTCTCTTGACCAAAGGGGGGGGTCATCAAAGTGGTTGCCCATCCAAATTTCCCTTGACCAAAGTTCTCCAAGGTTCTCTCTGGAAGGCCATCAGAGGGGAGGTCCTATGGAAGATCTGGTGGGAAAGATGTGCTTATAACTTTGGTGTTTCTCCCACAGAGAGTGGTCGATTGAGAAATTTCTATTCCTCCTCGATAATAGAATTGTTAACTGTAAGAAATCCCCCCCCCCCCCTGTCAAGCATCATCAAGTTCTCCTTTTGATAAAGAACCACCTTAAACCCAAGTGGGCTCATCATGAGGGTGACAAGAGGATGATAAACCTTCTTCCTAATTCCATTTAAACTTTGTAAGATCTTCCCCTGCTCTGTGGCACTTGGGGGGTCCCGTGGGCACTAGTCCCCTTCATGTGTACTTTTCTTTTTGTTTATTTAATACAAGTTTGGGAGAGTAGGCTAAGTTTGAACTTCCTTTTATTTTAAAAAAGGGAAGATATGGGCTTTTGGGAAAAATGTAAGGGAGCTCCTCGAGTTCCTTGATGAGGTTTCACCATAGTTGAAATTCTCAATTGATGGTGCAATCGTAAACATTAGATCAAAGAAAACACTATCTTGCATTCATTGGGTGCCACCCAAGGTGATCAAGTACCGACCCTAAAGAATGAAACGACTCTTGACCTTTTTCTTCTACTAAATACATCTCTTTTTTATGTAAAGTCATCATGTTCATATTTTTATCGTTTTGGTTTATATCATCACTCTTTTAAGATTTCTATTGTGCAAAGACTTTTATAGGTTAAAGAATATCTCCATTGAGCAAAGAATTTTATCATTGTCTCAAACAGGAAATTGTTGTGCAAGGTTTCTATTGTTGGAGCAAATTCTATTGGACAAAATAAGGATAAGAAGCTCTCCATGTTAGTGCTTAATTATATAGAGCAAAGAGGTAGGAATATTACAAAGAGGGGAAGCTTGGAGGAAACGGTCAATTCAAGTGATAAGAGGCAATGAAAGTTCTCCAAAGGCCCTTATTGCTTGAATTGATCGTCTTTCTTTTTTTCTATTAATGGGCCATGTATGAAAAGGCACGACCAATTCATATGATAAGTGTCACAACCTATATTTGTATCCAGCCGTTTTGAGTGCTTGGGGGTTATGCCCTGTGGCGCCAAATTGTGCACAATTATGAGGGGTACTAGTACTCCTTATACCAAGCTCTCATTTCCTTCTTGTAAACACGAGTTTCTAATCAAATATAAACGTGTTCTTGGCAATCTTCTTGGTGTCCCTCTTGTTGGCTTATGTTTTCGTGCGTTTGAATGTCTCAAGTGGTATCAGAGCTATGACCCTAGGGGAACCCTTTGGATGGGCGAACTGTCACACGAGTGCTGGCGGTGCCATCTAACATCTCGGGTCCATCCGTGGGAAGTTCTTTGATGTTGCAAGAGCTCTTTCTCCTTCCCTCCCTCCCTCCCTCTCAAGCAAGGGCCACCCCCTTGCCCCCCCCCCCAAAAAAGGCACCCCCTTTCCCCTCCCCCCCTGCCCCCCTCACGCAAGGCACCCCTTGCCCCCACCCCCTCCCACCTCAAGAAGGCACCCCCTTGCCCCCACCCCCCCTCAAGAAAGGCACCCCCTTGCCCCCCGCCCCCCGCCCCCCTCAAGCAAGGCACCCCCTTGCCCCCCCCCCTCAAGCAAGGCCCCCCTTGCCCCCCCCTATCAAGGCATCTTCCGCTGCCCCCACACCAAGATAAGTGCCCGCGCCACCCACCCTTCCCCCTGCTGCTGCACCTCAACTGCTTTTACCGGGTGAACCATCGCCCCCCTCCCTAGGTGCTCGCGTGCCCTAGCCTCTCCCATGCCCCTTGGTGCCCTCTCCCTCCCAGGTCGCCGCCAGCTCGCTCCACACCACCATGGCCAGCGAACATGACGTTGGCACGTCCGTTCTAACCTCAAGGACGGAACATGCTAGAAACGTGGCCGAATGGTGCCGATGTCACAAGGCCCAACGGGTAGCCTTAGATCAAGAACTCAACCACCTGCTCTTAGTGAATGTCGAGTTACATGAACGCCTCAAGGAGGCCGAACTAAATGACGACATCCACACCCAACCGGAGGACGACCAACTCCAACCCAACCTTGACCCTATCCATAATGGCATAGATAGACTAGAAGAGACACTCACCTAGCTAACTACCTTAGTCGAAACCCATCTCCTAACCGAGGACCAGTCTGAACCCCAACCACACCCTCAAGCAAGCCCCCCACCGATACCCCAGCCAACTCCCACCCCAACATCCCGATCAAATCCAACCCCCCTCAACCGGACACCCCTCACTCAACTTCAACCGGTGGACCTAGATGACCCCAAGTCCTTCGTCTTCTTCAAATCGTATCCACCCAACAAGTACCGAGGCAGCTACAGCTCCATAGCCGTCAACTTCTGGATCAAAGGGATGGAAAGCTACCTCCACGTGCTCTAGGTTGGCCGCAACCATTGGACGCGCATTGTCGGCGATTTCCTACAAGATGAGGCCTCTGCTTGGTATGTGGTGGAGCAAAAGAAGAAACCTTGGGCCTCTTGGGATCACTTCAAAACCGCCATCATCGACTACTTTGTGCCTTGCAACGAAGCGTTCTAGGCACGGGATGAATGGTGCAACCTTCGTCAAGAAAAGTTCATTGGATCATATGTATTGCAATACCACAAGCTGATGCTCCAGATCACCCACATGGCTGAGATCCACCGCCTACACGGTTTCCTTTACGGATGCTCCTCCTACTATCGAAAGCAGGTGGAAAAACAAGACCCCCAGACTTGGGAGGACGTTGCACGTATAGTAGAACGACTCAACGATGCTTACTCCACCGGCTTGCTCGAGCAAGCGATGAAGGCCAAAGTAATTGCAAAGACAGTACCGCAAACAAAGAGCAAGGGTCAATGTATCCAAGGCCCACCAAAAACCAATACAGACAAGGAGTCAAAACCCTCCCATCCCGAATAGAAACCCGCTCTGGATCACCCAACCGAAGCATCCAAAACCGGCGAGACCCTCAACCGGTCTGCAAACATTCTCAAGGTAGCCACCCCACCAAACGACATTGGCAAAAACGCCTCAACACCCGAATGCAAGCCACAAAGAAGGAAGAGACATCCACGTCAGGGCCTAAGATCACCGAAATGCATAGCAACGAATCCGCGGAATCCTCACCACGCAAGCCTTTGACATCAAAGGGGAAAGCTCAATGTCACTCCATTGCTTTACCCATCATACATCAAGTCTTGATTATGGTAGAGGTCAAATGTGAACAGATACCACTGATGCTAGACTCAGGAGCCACACACAGGTTCATGACTCCACAGTGCGCCCAACACCTCAGACTGAAGCTCACTAAAGGGCTCCGCATGTTTTTCGTCTTTGTCGAGGGAGAAGATAGTCATGTACGGCACGCACATGGAGTCCTGGTTACATTAGGCCAATGGTTTGGCCATTGAACTTCCTAATCATACCCATGGAAATGTTCAAAGCTATTCTAGGCCTCAAATTTATGGACAAAAACTTGATTTCCTTCTTCAACAAAGGGGTAGACAAAGTGCTCTTAGACCAGAATGGGCAGGCCCTTGTCATCGACTACAATCGGGTCCATGCCCCTCATGTGGACGGGCCATCTAAGAGTGAACAAAAGGAACTGAAGCAAACACACAAAGGCAAAGGGAAAGCACATGCAAAGGCATCGACCGCAACGCACCCACCAATGCCTTTATCTCATAAACAATTCAGACGGGAAGTCTATCAAGGTGGGATAGCACACTTATGTATTCTAAGGCCAGTGGCAGAGGAAACAGGGCCAAAACCTATCGATGTGTCGAAGATTGGGCACCGGAATTTCTAGATGCTTATGGAAGAGTTCACAGACATACTCATGGACACAGTTCCACCCGGTCTCCCACCCTTACGTAATGTTCAACATCGGATTGACATGCTTCCGGATTAACCACCCCCTTCGCGGGCTCCATATCACATGAATGAGACCGACCTTCCAAAGCTCAAACCGCCACTACACGAACTAGAGGTGCAAAGATACATCCGACCAAGCACCTCACCTTACGAAGCCGCACTTCTTTTTGTGAAGAAGAAAGATGGCTCACTATGCCTATGCATCGACTATCGTGCACTCAACAAAGGCAAGATCAAGAGAAAATATCCCGTCCCCGTGATGGAAGAACTTCTAGATTGCCTCGGCAAGGCACAGTACTTCACATGCATTGACCTCGAGTCCGGTTACCATCAAATCAGTGTGGCACAGGAACACATAGAGACGACTGCCTTCCGCACTTGCTATGGGAGCTATGTATGGCTCGTCATGCCATTCGGACTTACAGGTGCACCAACCACTTTCTGTCAGGAGATGAACGATGGCTTCTGAGACATGCTAGATCTATTCCTCATCATTTACATTGATCATTTACTTATCTCTAATTGCACGATAGAGGAGCACTATGAGCATGTTCGAGCTATCTTGCAACGACTACGACAACATCGACTCTTTGCCAAACCAAGCAAGTGCAAGTTCTGCATGAAGAAGGTGGAATTCCTGGGGTTCATCGTCTCTGAACTCAGCCTACATGTCGACCCCCAGAAATTCCAAGCAGTGCTCACATGGTTACCCCCAAAGACCATCCACGAGGTGCGAGAATTCATTGGCTTCTGCCAATTCCTCTGCCGTTTTATCAAAGGCTTCAGCAAGATTGTGGCTCCACTTTTGGAGTTGGTCAAAGAGAAGGAACCATTCAAATGGGGAGCGGACAAAGAAGAAGTGTTCAAAGCATTGAAGGTAGGCATGTGCCACGCCCCCGTCCTTAAGCTCCCAGAGCTCAACAAGCCATTCGAGGTTCACACCGATGCATCCAACTCAGCCATTGGAGGCGTACTCTTACAAGATGGACAACCGGTTGCATACGAGTCTCACAAGCTCATCAGATCCAAGCTCACATGGAGCACACATGAGCAAGAAATGTTGGTAGTCATCCATTGCCTACGCAAGTGGAGGCACTACATCTTGAACAAACATACAAAGGTCTTCACCGACAACATATCTTTTGAAGTATTTTACTTCCCAACCCAAGTTAAGTCCGAAGCAAGCAAGGTGGCAGGATTTTCTTGCCGAGTTCCACATTGAGATACTTCACAAGCCGGGTAAGCAGAACGTCATGCCCGATGCGCTAAGTCGAAGACCCGAGATCCAAGCGATGTCCACAGTTTCATCGGATTTGAGAGGCAGAATTCAATGTGCATAGGCACAAGATACCCAAGTCCAAGAAGTCCTGCTAGAGGTTCAAAGTGCCCAACCATGTGGCTGCTACATAGTGCAAGATGACATACTCTATTGGAAAGGGAAGACCGACATGCCGGATGACTTCGAGCTATGCAAAGAGCTACTTTGGGAAGCACATGATTGCAAAGTGGCCAGCCATGGCGGTCAAAATTGCAGCTATGAGATGCTCCACAAGCACTTTTATTGGCCCCACATGAAGGCACAAGTCTAGGAATATGTAGAAAGGTGCCCGACATGCCAGTTGGTCCGTCAAGACCGAGTCAAGCCCATAGGCCTCCTACAACCCCTCCCGATTTTGAACCGGCCTTGGGACATGATTAGCATGGACTTCATAACGAAACTCCCACTATCCCAAGGGTTCAACACCATATTCGTGGTAGTAGACTACTTCACCAAGCAGGCCCACTTCATCCCTGCCAAACCGCCTCTCAATGCTAAGGCAGTGGCCCACCTCTTCTTCACTCACATTGTGAAGTATAACAGACTGCCATTAGCCATCGTTTCGGATTGAGACGAACGCTTCCTAAGCCGGCTATGGATAGAGCTTTTTCGCCTCTTGGGAACACAACTTAGGTTCTAATCAGCTTACCACCCACAGACAGATGGGCAGACAAAACGGGTAAACTAGACAATCGAAGATTATATCTGCAATTATATTAGGACCGATCAGAAGGACTTGGCAAAACACTTAGACATTTTGGAGTTCCACTAGAACGCCTCCATCCACTCAAGTAGGAGGATGACTCCATTCGGATTGGTGACCAGCAAGGAGGTAATCATGACCTTGGCCCTCACACGGGACTCCACACTTGCAACGAATGACCCCAATTGTGGTGCCTTATTGGATCAATGGAAGACAAAGTTGGAAGAAGCCAGGTCCAGTTTGCAAGGAAGCAAAGAACGCATGACTAGGTACGCGAACAAGAAACAAAGAGCCGACGAAGATTTCCAAGTGGGAAACTTAGTCTTGGTCAATGCACGCAACATTACCTTGGCCAAGATCATAACACACAAGTTCAACCATTGCTACGACGGCCCATACAAGGTGGAGAAGTGAATCAACAAGGTCACGTACTGCTTGGAGCTACCCGACAACGTCCAGTTTCACAAGACATTCCATGTGAGCCTACTCAAATGGTTCAAACCCGACTCCACTTACAGATGCGAGATCCAAGTTCTTCATGACGGGGAGAACGAATTTGAGCCCGAGGCTATCTTACGGGATCGCAACACATGCGAAGGTCCCCAATTTCTCATGAAGCTCAATGGCTGCCTCCTAGTAGATGCTGATTGGATTCCGGCCGACACCTTTGGCCACTATCTTCCAAAGTTGAATCCAAAATTATTCTATGTTGTACATAAGTAGCATAGTGGGGACCCTCATTTTACATTATTCTCTTAGAAGAATCTTTCATAATACATGGGTTTTTCCTCACTATCCTTTAATGCATATATGATTTTATTTCCTGAGAGAACAACAACATTCAAGAGTTTTGTTATGACCCAAGGCTCAATGCTTCTAGATCTTGATATTTCCTTTGTTATTCAAGCTATGCAATGGTTGTAGAGGTTCAAATATACAAAGTATTACTGGCTACAAGAGAAAGGAGTTCCTTAGATATAGTGGAGATTTATGAGATTCAAGCTCATTCAAAAGACTAAAAGAAGAATAAATATTTCATAACAAAAATTTCATGAGCTCAAAAAATGTATATACATCCCTATGTATTTTTTGGCGTGAAGAATTATAAAAGATATTCTAAATATTATAGCTTCAAAGTGGAATGAAATCTCATTCCCTTTTGTATTTAATCCATGTACCATTAAGAAAATGACATCTAGTGATAATCCTTATTGACATGATCTATATAATTTATCTCGTGATGATATCTGGCATATGCTCCTCTATAAGTGTCTTCTAAAGAACGAATCAAAAATCTCTTTGAAAGCATTAATTTTTGTGAAACCTGCTCCTTTTCGTCTGTAGCTAAAGAAGCTTGTTCTTGATTGATAATGGGATTTTCCCCTGCCCTAGGCATGTGGCAATTGTTTTCTTTTCTATAAAGAATGGCCCATGTACAACAAAAATCTATTGTAAAAATATATGAGATGTTCATTTCAAAACACACCAAGTATAATGATGGAGTAAATTTCTTTGAAATTCACCAAATAGTAAGTTATGTGTTTTACACTCGATGGCCCTATGTTCGTTTCTATAAGCTCTATGGCTGCTCTTTTGTATTCAATCACATAGGTATCATATGTTGCTTGCTGCCTGATGATCTTCAAATGTTTATCTAGTATGATCCAAACTTCCATTCCTTTTTTTTTTGCTATTTCTGGATTGCTTTTTACATTTTTCATAACCTCAAAAAATGTTTTCCAACAATTCCACATTGCATTTATTTCTTTTCCATCACTGTTTCCAAAGAATCTTCTTGGTTTTGCACCTCCTGTTGAAACATCCTGTAATACATCACCTGCATTTTTGAAAGATTTGGATCTTTTCTTAGATGAACATCACCAACATGAAAACCCATTTCTAAAAGTAAAGATTCACATTTTCTTATGCATTCATTAGTAAGATTTGCCAAATCTTTTCTTAGATGAACATCACCAACATGAAGACCCATTTCTAAAAGTAGAGATTCACATTTTCTTATGCATTCATTAGCAAGAGTTGTAGGCTTGATGGAATATGCATAATCCAAGTGAAGACACACCAACTTATCAATGATCCTTAACTCTACATGTAGTGTACATATGTGTACATTAATCATTTCTATTGGAAGTATGGGATCCCAAATCATGGCAGAAGATGATTAATTATGTAGATTAACATTTTGTCTAGAAGGATGTTCCTGAACCTCAGTTCTAGCATTCCATCTTCTTGTACCTCCACTTTGCATGCATTATAAACAAGGGTTTTGACAATTTGCACCCCCGCTTATACCAAACATGCATTTAAGATTCTTTAAGTCTCTACTCAAATGCCACTAAATTTTAAAGCTTTCATAGTGGTTAACATTCAACAATTTTCCTGAGTGGTGCCTTTGGATAACATTTGGAAGGTCTGTCTGTAAGAATAACCACTCAATATTATTCTGAGATGGAGCTTGAGCACACCCAACCTACCATAGCTCCATTTTTTATTGTACTTTTAGATGTGGAGTATCTAGTTTACCAAGGCTATAGTCCAATCCTCTATTCATTAGTGCAATACTTATTCTCTCCATCTTTTGATGTTTTTTAATTTCAGCTCATCAAGTTTTATAATAAATTTCAAAAGGCCAAAACATTCATGTTCTTTTTACATCATAGAACTTAACCATGTAATGTAGATGTGCTTATAGTCACCAAATGTGGACGTGATTTTCTTATTCAAGCAAAGCGGATACTTTCCTACAAGATGAGGTCTAGGCCATCCAGTTTGTTTTACTTTATTAAGTTCAAGAAGGTTACAACAAACTTTTGAAATCCCTCTATAACCTTTCTAATCACTTCAAATCCATCACAAACCTCCTAAATTTGAGATGGTTCTAGCAACAAATTCATTTCTTTTATGAGTTTTTTAAAAATAAAGTGTTTCAAGCATACATTTTCATACAGTTTCAATAATTTCAAAACATCATTCTGAATCATAATTTCATTATAAAAATGAACATACTCAAAACTGCCCCAACATGTTTAAACCTAGCATATTTCTTACATGATCTCTTACAATTTTCATTCTCTTTTTCTTTTGGCCAAGTTTTTCAGTCAATTCTATAAAAGCTTTTTCTCATTTTGATTGCATTCTCAATCCTATAGGAGTTTCTTTCATTTGTTTGAAATCTTTCAACTTAGAAGACAAATGCAACAACTTCTTTTTTAGATCCCTTTGATGTAAGTCTCTCTGATGTAGTACATTTTCTAGATAGTTTATGTGTTGCATATAGTTCTTTGAAATCTAATAGAGTTTTGAAGAATAGTGACATAAACCATCATGATCATCTCCTACAAATCTAATGAGATCATGAATATTATGAAAAGGTGGATACTATTATCAGGATCTTGAGTGCACGCACACACAGAGGTAGATAAAAGACGGAACATGAATCATAAACACAAATATACTCAACGCGATATTGGGTGCAATCTTCCCCTGTGTACTATGATGGAGGAGTCTATCAGAGTACCCATATTTATAGGTTTATTTCTATTACATCCTGAAAATAGAAGTTACATGAGAGCCATCGCTTTTAGAAGGGACTTTTAGAAAAAGATACTTTATTTACAAAAGGCATTGCTTTCTAAGCGAACCACTACTTTTACAACCTAAATATAACTTATTCTAGAAGTCTTCGATTTAATCTTCAAATCTTCAAATTTATTTATTTATACGCATCCACTTGTATCCACGCTCTCATGCTTCTTCACCTGCTATATCAAACAACCCAACTTAAAACCTTGTGGACATTTAAAACATTGAAAATCCATTTAACCTTCCATGATTCCATAATATACAACATGCCTCCCAATTGACAAGTAAGTGACTTCAGTTGATAAATAGAGAAGAAAACATGGATGATCAGTCACATGTCCCATCACTGAACAATAGTAAGCATGAAACATGCAAAACACATGTATGGAATCAGAAACCTGAAAGTTTAATGTAATTGAGAATGATATGCTGAAACCAAATAGTCATAATGAGGTGATAAAGAATTCTTATGTATCCATTGTGATTCTTCAACTGAGTGATTCTTATATTTGACTAAGTATCTATGATATTGCTTACCAGTTCATGTAGTGGTAACATCATAATCTATGAGTTTCTTGGGAATCAATATTTCGGCATCCTCTTCAAGTAAAGGAGGATCATCTAAAAGAGGTGTAATTGGTAAAGTACCTCGAAAAGATTTCAACAAAATTATATGGAAAGAAATATGTATACCCCAATGAGAAGGTATATCTAAACCAAAATAATTTTCATTTATTTTCTCAATAATGTGAAAAGGTCTCTAATATCATGGGGTAAGTTTTACCTTAGGATGTTGAGAGATATTTTTAGCAATGCTTCTTTGAAGCTCTCACACAAGTATTTGTTGTGCTCCAAAGAGTGACACCAGATACATCTTTTAATTTCAAGAGGTTTTGAGACTTTATTATTAGTTGTATATGGAGATTGGGATTCCATCATCTACTTAACACTATGGATCATCAGATCACTAAACCTTCTAAACATCTCTTCCATGGTGTTGGGAGGCACAACCTCCTTTCCGGTTAGTTGATTAACTTGAGCATTTGGCACAGGCTGATGTGGTGCCTGTAGTTTCTCTTCTTGTATGTCCTCTGCCAATCTTGCATGAACTTTGCCATAGCTCTTTCTTTTCTATATACCTCTTCACTATTGCTTCTATCTCATCCTAATCCTCAGTAAGCTCGAAATCTCTCTCCATGTCTTGCAGTTGTGGAAAAAGTTCCTCTCGGACCTTTATATCTATCGCTCCTAAAAATAATGAAACCCTTTCATGTTCTATCGCTCTCCTATCATGTTCTATTAGTTCATTGTACTATCGATCAAATTCCCTTTATATATCCAAAATGGTTTGGTCTTTCAATTTATGAATCCACTTTAAGAACGTTGCTTGAGTCACCTTATCAATGTCCTTGAGAGTGAACATTTTTATTAAAGCCAATTTATATTGTGGCCACCTTGTTTGGGCCTCCGTTGTTAATCGATCACGTAAGTGCAACTCTAACACATATATGAAGTTTTCATTAAGTTCCATATCATTTAGGGGATTAAGTCCAGTTCCAAGGTCTCAAGCTTCCAGCCCGTATTCTTTACAAAATCACGTGATATTTTTACTATCAAAGTAACCACTATATTTAATAACTCGTTTATGGAATGCTTGAATGACACTTCATCTTTTTTCATCCTGCTGGAAGTGCAAGAGCTGGATTATAAAGTCCATTTGGAAAATTGTAGTGTTGCCCATAAAAGTCAAATGATAAGAACTTTTCAAATTGCACTATTTACTAAGCCTTTCACTCCTAAGCTCGAATTTTCTAACTCATTTCACGTAAGGTTCACTAGGTATGTCAAGGGATTCGCAGAGAAAGAGACAGTGACAAGATAGACCTTAACCTAGCTCTTTCTTCTAAAGTTTATGGAAGTGGCATGAAGGGGCTTCTGAGTAGGTTATATATACGTTTGTTTGATCTATATGCGCTTCTGACCATTTACGAGTAAAGCTAGATTCACTTTGATGTGAAGGAAAAAAAAAAATCATCTTTCGATTCTAATATAGTTTTCAAGACTCCAAATGACGAGTCTCATATACTTGAATTAACTTACAGTCTTTGCACCCTTCAATAACTCAAACCTCGAGCTTTGAAGTTCTGAAATATCTCTTACTATCATCACAAGGAAACGTTCTTAGAGGCAAAGAACGTATTATAGTGAAAAATTAGGATTCTTATTCTGGTGATTTTACAGAGCATCAAAACCCGTAGTTACAAACCTTCAAGCACACAACGATTCAAGAAACTTATAATAGAAACTTCCAACTATCACACATAAGGCTCCGATTTCTTGCAATATCTGAGCACGTTAACTCATAGGTAATTACCTCAGCCATAGAAGTTGTATTTATCATCGCTTTTCACATCAAAGCATAAATGTCTTAATTCTTTACAGTGCTGAAATCGGTTTCGATACATCATTTCATTAATTTCAATATGATATTTTTAATAGGAGCAGGTATTGTCTGTGTGTTCCTCAAGCACTCGCTAAATCATAAGGGAATCGTTTGAACATTACTATACTTAAATTTCGGCAAACTGTATAATACTAAAAAACGAACTTATGGCATTCAACGTTTTTCCCAATCCGTTCAATGGGTTTGCATGCATACAACTTCAACATAAACAGACTTCAACAAGATCAATAGAGAATGGAGTTCATCTTTAAATTGGATCAAATCTCCTGCACTGTCTTAATACTAAGAGTTTCTACACTAGTGATGAGCTCTCAGAATGACATGAACAGATTCACAAAGCATGAGCAAATGTAAACGGGAGCCGTAAGGCAATTTTAAACTTTACTCGACGGTTTTATCTTCATCAAATAAACAGTTCAATACACCCATTAAAGTATACGCCTAAACTGGGTTTCCCTGTGTGAAGATAGCCAGACAAAACAAAAAAAGAAAAAAAAAACAATCACTAAAGGGGTTGGAGCATTTTCGTGATCAGAGGATTATGCTAACAATATTGCCGACTGCAACTAAGATTAAGTCATTGTAAACATAATATCATACAATCGTTTAGCCATTCCAATCGTTCAGCTTAACTAGGTATTGCATGTTATGTGCACAAGAAACGTCGATGTCTATGGACTTTTTGTTTCAAGAACTCTAAATTGGATTTATCATATGCACGTCGTTATAAGTGCACCTACTCCATAGTAATGCATCTGTAGACTAGCCATTAGACAATTGCGGAATACTCACGATTTAATCTGCTTATAATGTTTGAACTCTAAAATGCAACACTTCATCAGAATTTTCGCTCCTTCTATCTCCTTCATTGCAGATACTTCCCCTTTTCTGATGCTAGTGCGCAGCTAGAATATTTCAAACGTGAAATGTGCACTATACCTGTCTAGCGACAGAAATGTCTACATTCGATAGCTTGGTTCTTCCTCTTGTGGATGATGTTCAGTTCTTGATGCAGTCGTACGACAACAGACATTTAGCTTCATCCGTCTAGCTCATGATCCTTCGGCACTCGAGTAAAACTCTTTAGTTCCATATAAGATCTGTCCAATGATCTGGATGAGCAAAGCACAAACCTTCCTTTTTCCTCCTTCCCTCCGTAGTACCGCTTCAAGACCTTCCCTTTTCAGAGACTGACCGCACAGTAGATGGCCTCCTAATTTTTCTTCAGGTTCCAAAGTCAATTTAAGTAGGTTCGTAGAAAACCATAATCAAATGCTTTGAGACACCTTACGGTATGTAAGTGCTACTTTGGATAATGCATTGTTTTATGGAGTTGGTGCAAAATTGTAGGTTCATGAATACACCAATGTAGATTGGTATGGTTGTATCCATGAACCCACAACCCATTATAGGAAGGGTTGTAGGTTCTTGGGATTATAAAGGTTACGTGGAGTAATAACAAGCAACACACTTTTGCTTTATTATACAAAAGGTGAGTATAGAGGTGTTGGAATGGAAGCATGCAAAGCATCATTGCTAGGAATGCTACTTCTAGATTTAGGTATGGAAGTGCAAAATCTATCATTATTGATTGTGATAATTGTAGCAGCATATAGTTAGCACAAAATCCTAGTTTTTATGCTATAACAAAGCAACTAGAAGTACATAATAACTTCATCCACAAAAAGGTATTAGCACATGATATTGATCTTGTTTATGTGAGGAAAAATGGGCAATTTGGTCATATTTTCACTAATGCACTTAGATCAGAGAAGCTAAAGAAGTTTGAAAAGATGCTTGGATTACAAGATATGATGTTGAGCTTGAGGGGGAGTGTTGAAATATCAAGCTCACCATGTGATGAGGGAGGATGACATATATCATTTTTTCTTTTCTTTGATATGTATACTGGGCATGACATTATATTTTTAGTGCACTTTAGTGAGCTTTATGATATTTATCTAGTGCGAGTTATTGCACATTTGTTTTCTTTCCAAATCACTCATTTGTAAAAATTAGGATTTTCCTTATGTACTATTCTTTATATATTCCACTAGTTGTATTTTGGTACTACCTGATTCCTCTACATTCTCTCTCTATAATAGAAAAAGAAATTGATGAAGATCATTTTTCCTTACCTCAATTCGTCTGTGGCCCTCTCTTTGTGTGTGAAAGTGTGTCTGAGCCCTCTCCCTTTTCTCCCTTCTCTTGACATATGTTGGGAAACATGTATGGACACTCCAAGAAATGAGTAGGTACTACCAATCTCTGCTTTGTAATAGTCCCTTTTTTGCTTAAGAGTTGCATTGTAGGCCGGTTTTGCTTTCCAATGATACTAAACAAGTGCCTATGTATTTTGGAAATGATGTGAGAAACGACTGATTCAAAACAGACTACTTCCAAGTTGAAGGATCAATGAAACCTTCTATTTTTGTTCACACACCTGCTGCTTGAAAAGCTCAGTGCTTCTAGTAGAGTAGGAATTAGAAAAATTCTTATGGATATCAAATTATCTAAATGAGCTAATGACTCCAAGTGTAGTCACTTAAAATGATGGACTATACATAGAGCAATCAATTTAGCAATCAAATCATTAACCCTGATTTTTTAGGACCTCTACAGATTTTGGGCAGTGGGTACACGGACATGATTTTCTCTTAATCTATTGAATGGATTAACTTCAAAAATTGTAAGCATGTGTAGGACTTACAATTGATTCCAACAAGCTATAGAACATTGAAAATGAGGACGTAATGACTGAGATATGCGCAATACAAAATGACTATACTAAGTAACTATGATAGAGAGACCATCGATGAAAGTATTGATCTATTGTATTAGAAGATAATGTTGTAGAACATCATTGGAATGATAATCAGTGCCTAATTATGGTGATTAGTGTAGGCTATGAAGTGAGCCTCACGCTCTTACAAAGTAATAAGGAAGAACTCAGAATTGAAGTGATCTATTACCGCAAGTTTTTCAATCATCTTTTATAGATGAATCATTTGAATTTTGAATTTGAATCCTTCATTGACTCTCACTAAATGTAAGCACTATCAAAGTAAGTGCACTCTACCAGAAAATGCCCCTCCGTGAAAAAACTGCCCAGAGGCCAGAGACCACTATACAAATTGTTGTCCCAAGAATCAAGCCTCTTCATCCCGCCCCCATATTCAAATGATTTCTGTGCACAAAGAAGAAATATTAGATCAGGTCAATGAGCCATCACCATCTACCAAGGTGGTGCAGTTAGAAGAAATAGAATCGTTTACAGTGTAGACAAGAAATAAGGGAAAAGCTCAAGTAGATATAGCTTAAGAATCAAGAATTGATGGATTGAACAAAGACAAAAAGACATTTGAAGACAAGGCCACTGCATGTGCAAATACAAGGGAAAAAGGAGATCTCATATGTACTAGTGATGCCATTGGGCATGCATTCAACAGGGCTCATGAGGAGTTTGATAAGTCAAATGGAGCCCAAGCTCTTAAGGAATCAGAAGCTTCCAGACTACTCAAGTCCATGAAAAAGGAGGTTAGTATTTTTTATTTAATAAAGATGGATGGGAAGTTCAGGTCAGAAATCTTGCAGATAATTGATGAGGCTTCCATTACAAGTTTGGTGGCAAAGATTGTTGTTATACACAAACATAAAATTGTAGGGGAAGCACCCCTTACAGATTATAAGAGTCCTCGATTGACAATATCTATCAAAGGTCATGATTTTCAAGGAGTTATTACGGATGGTGGTTCTGGAATTAACTTGATGCCTGAACATACAATGGAAAAGATTGGACTCCACCCTTCAAGGCCTGCAAGTTTCACTGTTACTTTGGCAGATCAAAGCAAAGTAAGGCCCTTGGGAGTCATCCCAAAAGTTCCACTTGAAGTACAAGGTAATCTATTCATTCTCGATTTCGTGGTTTTAAGGCTGCCCCAGGTTGAAGGAGGATTTCCCCTCTTAATTGGAAGACCATGGCTGAGGCATGCAAGTGTCATCCATGATTGGGGTAAAGACACTATGTGGGTACAAAAGAAAGGGCAAGAGCTAACACAGATACATTTAGAAGAGGGCCCAGATAATCAAGGGAACACTAGCATGATGCAAACAATTGGCATTTGCATGGAACCAGAAACAGAGGACCAACCCCAAATAGATTTCGAGGAAGAAGAGGATATTCTAAATTGGCTCCAACCAGGCAACTCTTCCTCTTGTTTTGTAATTTTCCTTAATAATTCTTGCACAATTGAAGGTTATGATGAAATTCAAGAGAAAGTTCAGGTTGATGGATTGGGAGAGCCCATCACAAACCACAGAAGGGGCAGGAAGACACCCCTCAAATATAACTTGGAGGAGGATGTAACAACAATACAGAAGGAAGTTACTAAGGAAGGATGTAACATACTAGTTAAGAATGCTCTTTCCCAATTCAAGAAATCCCTCTAGGATGGATGCAGGATAAGGAGGAATGCATTGAGATCCAAAATACCCCTACTTATGAAACGATGAAAAGCTTGTGGAGGAAAACAAGGATGGAGATGAGCACGAAGATAAGATGGTAGAGAGAAACCCTGTCAAAGAAATACAATTAGGCACTCAAGACAATAATCGTCCAGTATGGGTGGCCACGTGGTTGTGGAGCCACCGGGGGCTCCTTGAAAAGGTAAAATCCTTCTTGACCCACTATATAGATGTTTTTGCATGGCTTTATAAAGACTTAGAAGGAGTGCGTGCCAATTATGGAGAGCATAGAGTCCCTCTGGTTGAGGGAGCCAAACCAATACGAGGGAAGAGTTATAGACTTAACTCAAAATATGCTGAAGCTATCTATGTGGAAATATAGAAGATGGAGGATGCAAGAATCATCATTCCTGTGGAACAATCATAGTGGTTCTCACCTATGATTATAGTACCAAAGAAGAATACCAATAAAATCAGAATTTGTGTTGAATTTAGAGCACTCAATAAGGTGACCATTCCAGATGGATTCCTAATGCCATTTGCAAAGCAAGTCATTGAAGAAGTGGTTGGACATGCATTATATAGCTTTATGGATGGATTTAGTGGCTATAATCAAATATAAATACACCTAGAGGATCGTGAAAAGATAGTTTTTATCAAACCTTGGGGAACATGTGTATGTAAAAATGCCATTTGGACTCAGAAATGCTCCAACAACCTTTAACATAATTATGAACCTCATTTTTGGTCCCTTATTGTTGGAAACACTTAGAATTTTCATGCATGACTTCTCTTGATTTTTAGGTTCTCACAATGAGACCCCTTTATATTGTTTGGACCATCACTTGCGACAGCTGTAGAATATTTTTAAGAGATGCAGGAGACTAAGCTAAAGCTCAACCCAAACAAATGTGATTTCCTTGTAACAGAAGGAACTCTCTTGGGACATGTGGTGTCAGCTAAAGGTTTGGCCCCAAATCTTGACAAAATCATTTCTATATTAAAGTTGTGTAAGCCTAAATCTCCTAAAGAGATTCAGAGTTTCTTGGGTCATACTGGATACCACAGAAGGTTTATAAAAATGTATGTAGAGATTCCCAGACCACTAGCTAGACTTATAGGTAAAGAAATACCTTTAAAATGGGAAGAAGATGAGGAAAAAGCATATCAAACATTATGGTCAAGGTTTGTGTTTGCTCCCATTTAGATCATACCTCAGTGGTAAAAAATCTTTCATATACATGTAGATGCGAGTGCCTATGCAGTGGGGGCAGTTTTGACCCAACCTAGTAAAGAATTTAAGGTGGACAGACCAATTCAATATGCCAGTAGAATTTTGAACAAGGCTGAAAGGAATTACAGCACCAAAGAAAGGGAAGCCCTAGCCATGGTTTTTGTTGTACAAAAATTTTATCATTACTTACTAGGAGTGAAATTTGTTATTATAACGGATCACCAACCACTAAAATACTTGCTCAAAAAACCACAAGCCAGTGGTAGAATATGGAGGTGGTTATTGTTGTTCCAAGAGTTTGCTTTTTCTGTAGTCCGCAGACTAGGTCAAGAAAATGTTATGGCGGATCATCTATCTCGGATTAATAGGATGGATCAAGCTAGTGGAGTCAATGATGATTTTCCGGATGCTAATCTATTCACTATACAAGCTCAAGGTTGGTATTATGATATCAAGAATTTCATTAAAACTGGAGTGTATCCAGAGAAGGCTAGTGTTGTGCAAAAGAAGAGACTACTAATGAAGAGCAGATCTTATACCTTCATTGAAGATAAATTATATGGACAGGGAAAGGATGAGAGGTTTAGGAAGTGCTTGGAAGAAGAAGAAGTGAGGGAAGTCCTTCAATCTGCACATGAAGGAAGAGGTGGTGGGCACCTTCCAGGGCATATTATGAGTGAGAGGATCCTTGATGCTAGTTTATGGTGGCCTACATTATTCAAAGATGCACATGATTGGGGAAAAGCATGTGATGTTTTCCAGAGGTGTGGACCTAAGCCCACCAAGCAAAGGTATAATCCATTGATTATTTCCACTTCTTGGCAACCATTTGAAAAGTGGGGGCTAGATTTTGTAGGGCCTATCTACCCTCCATCGATTCCAAAAAGAGAGAAGTATTTATTGATAGCCACAACTATGCAACAAAATGGGTTGAAGCTATTGCCTCCCCTGAGTGCACTGCCCAAACCGTTGCAGATTTCATTTACAGTAGCATCATTTGTAGGTTTGGATGTACACTTGAAATTTGTACAGACCAGGGTACTCACTTTGTGAATAAGGTCCTACAGGAAATTTTCAACAGGTATAGAAGCCTACATAGGACCTCTTGTGCTTACTATCCAAGAGTCAATGGACAGGCTTAATCAACTAATAAGGTATTAATTTCCATGTTAAGAAAGGAATGTATGTTACAGCCCACTTCCTGGGGCATTGCTTTTCAAGGTACCCTATGGGCATACAGGTTAGCTTACAAAGAGGCCACTAGATATTCTCCATTCCAACTGGTTTATGGCATATTGCCAATTGAACCCTTTGAATTTTTACATGGATCACCTAAAGTGGCATTCATGCAGGGAAAGAAAGATTGTGGTGTCTCTCAGAGGCTTGAAGCACTGCATAAAGTAGAGGAGATTCATCTACTAGCAAGAAAACAATTGATAGAGACTCAGATGAAGAGGAAGGAGGCACATGATCAACATCTGTGGAACAACAACATAGAGCTAGGCATGTTAGTTCTTCTCCATAGACCCCATCTCCAAACACAAGTGAGAGGAAAATGGCTCCCACACTACGAAGGACCTTATCGAGTTAGAACAATGCTGCATTGGGTGCTGTGGAGTTAGAGACGCTAAAAGGAGAGGCCTTGCCACTGGTCAACATATCAAGGATCAATGCCTACCATCAACACAATTAAAGAATTATAGATCACCTGGAAACTGCAACATCTATCCAGGTTGTACATAGCCCTCTTCTTTTCTTTTTGCTCAAGCTGAATCATTTCTACCCTTCTTCATGCTTGTTCTTTAAGTTCTTAGCCATTTTAGCAACCCTTTCATAGTCCTTGACAAAAGTACAATGTTTGGAAATTTTTGGGGAATTTTTCAAGCATTTTTATAATTTTTCACTATTTTTCCTCATTTCAAAAGTTATTTTCTTATCAAAATGGAGGATTTGAAGAAGCTCTATGTGATTTTGAGGGAGGAAAAGGACATAAACTTGTAGGATAATTCTTGAGAATTTTTTCATAATTTCCTTGGATTTTTTTTTAGAGATTTTGGCAAATTTTCTCTATTTTTCTTTAATTTTTTATATTTTTTCCAACCAAAAAAAAACCCTTAGGGACTTTTTTTCGAGCAAAAAAAAACCAAATATTCCTCTCTCTCTCTCTCTCTCCCTATCTACCCACCCCCCCTTCCCTTTCCCCCCTCCCTTTCCCCCTCCCCCTCCCCCCCTCCCCCTCTTGCCCGCCCGTCGCCACCCACACCAACCCGCGCACCCGCAGCCCTCTTCCCAACCCCCTCCCCCCATCCCCTCCCCCCCCCCTCCCCCCCTCCCGCCCACCCGTCGCCACCCGCCCACCCGCACCCACCCGCCCACCCCCCCTCCTGCCCACCTCCCACCACCTGCCCACCTGCAGCCCTCTTCCCCTCCCCCCACCCCTTCCCCCCTCCCCCTCCTGCCCACCCGCTGCCACCCGCCCACCCTCCCAGCCCCCCTCCCCCCCCTCGCCCCCCTCCCCCCCCCCCCCCTTCCCCCCCTTCCCTCCCCGTCCCCCCCTCCCCCCCACCCCCCCCCCTCCCCCCTCCCCCCCCCTTCTATAAATATACCTTATAGCACCCTCTTCCCTTATTCGCGTGGACATGTCCCATCAGGTTTTTTTTAAATTATTTTTGTATTTTTTATTTTTTATTTTATTTTTTTTTAAATTTTTTTATTTAATTTTTTTATTTTTTTTTTCTTTTCTTTTATTTTATATTTATTTTTATTTTATTTTTATTTTTATTTTTTCTTTATTTTGATTTCTATTTTTATTTTTGTATTTTTTTTATTTTTAATTATTTTTATATTTCCTTTATTTAACTTTTTTTTTTTTTTTTGTGTTTTCATTGTTAAATTGCAGATTTTGTCTCCTTCTTTTTATCATTCCCCTCTCTAGCCTTCTCTATTTTCTATGTTTTTTTAGTCGTTCTTAGGGTTTGTAAACCTGTAAATTTTGATTTTTGGATCATTTTTGGTAAATTTCTACATTTAGAGTGCTTATATCCTGACTCTATGCGTTCCTTGACTTTTCAGTCTTTATTCCAAAGCGTTAGCTTGTAGTGCCATTTGCATCCGCTAGCACCATGGCTTCCTTCGTACCCCATCCGGCTAGCACCATGGCTTCCTTCGTACCCCATCCGGCTACCGAGGAGTATTCGGAGCTCACGCCCTCTACCCTAGGTCTGCCTCAGTTAGATTCCCAGGTATTTCATACCCCCTCTACTCCACCCACTAGTCTTCCAGCCTCGATCATATCCCCCATTACCCCCCCACATCTCATTGTCCCAGCCTTTTCCAGCCACTCACTCTCCACCTTATGTATAGCCCTTCATGTCCCCCGCTTGGTTTCCCCTTCCCCGCGTCATCCACGGTTCGTCCTACCATTCCGCCATCCCTTTCGGTGCCTGCTATGAGTGACTCCGGCTCGGCATCCTCCCAACAGGCGTGCACTTTTGATTTCGCCATTCCATCTTCCTCCCTTCGCCTCCGACTTCACCTCGCCCTCCTCGATTCCTCCCTATTCAAACTCTTCACTGAGGATTACTTACGCATGGAGGGTATTCATCGTTTGGCTTCGATCATGTGGTCGGCGCCTGAGGGTCAAGATATTTATTCAGCCTTCACTTCGTTTCCCCATTTCCCTTCCTGTACTATATCCCCCTGTTCCCTGTGGCTGGTATTGGTTCTTCGTTGACCACATATACGCCACTCCTTTCCTTTATTTCGGTCTCTCTCGAGAAGAGACTATCGCTTTCTGCACTCGCATGTTTTCTACTAATGAAGTCCTTCTTGACAGTTCACTTGTGTAGACTGTTCTAAATGGTCTTTCCAACTCATAGACCTTCCACAGCCTCCCACAGGATGATGCAGCTCTTGCGGGCTTTCACCTTCCATTTCCTTTTCCGTAGCCTGGCTTCCAACCAGCCAATTTCCGACATCCGTATAGCTGATCCCCTCTATTGCTTTGTCCATGGGCGGCCCTACCCCTATGCCTTCCTCATGTTTGCTTCTTTCTAGCTACGATGCAGACACTTCCATGAGGTCCTATGCGGAGGGTGTAGGTCTTTTCGGTCTATTCAGCCCAAGTTCTGGGTTGGCTATTTCATTTGCCTGTTCAGGTCACCCCAGCCCCCTCTACTCCATCTCCCGTCACTCCCCCTCCTCTGCATGCGATCGATATCACCTCACCCTCGCCCACTAGCCTTCCCCCCCTAGTTCCTCCACCCCATCCACTCGTCGGGTAGGCCTGTCGACCAGATAGCCCCACCACCACTTCCTCGCGCATCCTTACCACCTTCCCCTCCTCTTTTCGTCGACTCTACATCCGCCCCGCCCTCCCATTCCCCGCGGTATCAGTCTCCACCTCGTGCCACCAACCCCATTTCCTCCCCGCACGCGGCCCCGCATCCTCCACGAGATGACGTTCCACCACCTTCAGTGGACCACCCCTTCCTAGAGTTACTGCGAGATGCGAGCACCGTGGCCCTCAATGGAGCAGATGTCGCACGCCTATCACTCGATTCGATTAGAGCGACCGCTGCACTACATCGCCAATATGCCTCTCTAATCGAGTGCATATATGCTTCAGCTGCTGCATAGTGGCAGTCTTCTCTGGCCACTACGAGGACACTTCAGCAGGAGTGGGACAAGTTCGGGGTTCAACGCCGATTCAGCAAATCGGGATCTTTTGGAGATGCGGTAGCGGGCTTCTTTGGGCATCTACGACAACCCTGCTTGTCGGTTGGTTGGATGCGAGCGCGACCATTTGTGCTGTTATAGGAGCATGGTTGCTGCTTGTACAGAGCAAGCAACTATCATCCCCCCATTATCGCCGGACCTGCATCCCCATCCTAGAGATGCTCCCCATGTGGGGGGTTCTCCCTCGTCCTTAGGACACCAGCCCGACCCCACCCACTAGTGGCCATCTCTACTACCTCTGTAGCCGCCTCTCATACCTTTTTGGTCGCTCTGCCTCATTTTGCTCTTTGAGGCTATACCTCTTCGCATTCATCTAGTTCCACCTCTTGGTTTTTCCTTTACCCTTCTTTAGTTTAGAGGCTCTTTCCTATACTGTATAGATTTCGGAAAAATTTAAGATAAAAAGCAAAAGAAAAGTTTTCTGTGCTTGATAACATTAATTTCCCTGTCTCTTGTAAATCACGGAAATTCAAACCTCAATAGATTACGAATCCGTAGATCCATAAGTTCTAAAATCCCTATCTCAATCTCTTGATGACCAAAGGTTTAAGGTTGAATGAAACTGACCTGCGTATAATTCTAGAACAATCTTACTAGAATGACACATTTCCCAAAATAGTTTTTGGATACATTCTTAATTTCGCACTACTTTTTCAAAATCGTCCCTTAATTTCAGCTCTCAAGGTCGTCTTTCTACTTTAAACGGTGAAAATGATCGCATGGTAACATAGTTTCCATAGTATTTTTTGGAACGAACCAAGAGCACCCAAATCTATGCTCTCTTTTCTTTTTGTTATAGTAAAGGTGGCATTATAATTTTTGCATTTCGATGAGGAAATGATTGCAAATTGCTTTGATTATTCTGTTCTACTCCATCAGAGTATCAAAGATGTTAATCTTGAAGTCCTTATTACCATGAAAAACTCGAGAAATATTGTCTAGGATTCGGGTTCTCTTGAATATTTTCCTTTAACAAGCAGTCTTTGAATATCGTATTGTTTCATTCATGATCAAGCACAAGAACAAAAATTTCTCTTAATATCTGGTTTCGTCGTGACATTCTCGACTTTTGATACTTGGTTTATTATGGAGCTGTACTGAATGAATTGAATCCACATGGAGCTCTACACAACAAAACAAGGGTATATTCACACTTTTTGCAAAAAATAAGGCGAACGTCTACCTTTAATAGTATCAGTGAGTTCTAAATCCGAACTATTAAAAGACTACCAACTGGTCCGAATTTGTATACTATTGTGATATAATTGGATATGGAGCGGTTATTGTAGTCTATAGAGATATTGTTAGTATTGATCCTTGTTAAAATGGCCGAATAATAAGATTTTTCTATTATTTCATTTAGCCACCATTGTAAAGGAGAACATTCCATTCTTTAGATTTTTCAGAGCCCTATCTCTATTGAGAGTGGCCTACCTTAACTTCTTTTTAAATTTTAATAAATATTATCTCTTCTATCCCTACGAATGTTTTGAAGATTCTTCTGAGTCTTGACAAAAATGTGTTGTCTCTTTGTGACCACCATCCTCAACACCTATTCCACACTGAAGTGAAAGAGAAGGTTATTAGATTGGCATGAAACCAAGGGGCTTTTTTGAGATGACAATAAATTTTTAATCCAAGAAGAAGGAATCCATGAAATGGAAGAGATCGCGTTATTGGTTTGGTTTTTTTTCAAAGAATGATGGTCCTTGGATTGCTTGTTCTTGGTTCTATGACTCTAGTAATTCAATTTGTAACCACCATAAATTTGATTTCTATTGTTTGAATGGTATATTTTCGAGATTGGTGGGCGAGAAAAGTGGACAAACCTACTCAAGAAATGTGCCAGCTCCTCAAGTAGAAGCAATCCAAGGAAGGGATCCCTTTCATGATTGATATTGATGGGGTTGAGTGCAACACCGATGAAGAAAATAGTATGTTGATTGTCAATCACTTTAGCCAATCCTTAGGTGTTTCCATGCCTCTTTCTCCTCATAGGTGTGATTGCATAGCAACCATCTCTATAGTCTGAACCAAAGGAATTATACAAAATATGAAGCCTCTTCTTGAAGCTCCCATTTTGGATGATGAGATTCTTGAGGTTATTGACTCACTTCCTAAGGGCTAAAGCCTGTGGTTGGATGGCCTCACCAATGCGTCTTTCAAGATCTTCAAGCACATAATGACTACTCCATTATGTCTTGTATGAAAAGATATTGTATCTTTCAATGTGCTACCCGAATCTCTTAATGAAGGCGTTATCAAGCTTATTCACAGAAAGGGTAGTAAAAATACGATTGAAAAACGCCATCCAATTAGGATGCTACAAGTCTCTTACAAGATCCTTGCTAAGTTCATTGCTAATCGATTTTTTTGTCACTTAAAACATAGTTTATTAAGAGGAGTTCCATCCTTGAGGCTATCATTGATGTTTGGGAGCGGCTAGTTTTCAATGGACAACTTTCTCAACCTATTCGATTAAAACATTCTATGAAGCCAGGATGCTCCTTGGCACTTTTTCTCTTTTCAATAGATGTTGATTATCTCAACCACCTCATGAAACCTATATTTAGGTCTTATTCAAGGCCTCTCTCTTTCCTTCAATGAAGACTAGATGATCAGACTCTTTTCCAATGAAAAGAATGGTTTTGTACAAAATGATATGGCAGGCATGATAGCGAATTTTGGTGCTACTTAAATACATTTTGTAAGGAGTGGCGATCCAAAATAAACCACTCTAAAACATGTTTTAGGGCCGTTCTTGGGCATTCACCTCAAATTTTGGTTGATCATGCTTGTCAATTGATCCCAAGAGGCAAATCTTCTTCATTCTAGGTATTCGGATGGGATTTGACATTTCCATGGATCAACCATGCAAGTAGGCTATTTTTGAGCTTGAAAACAAGTTGGCCTACTAGAAAGCTATGCAGATCAACTTTGTAGGGCATGCTATGGTGGTCAATACATTCCTTCTTTCTTTGATTATTTACGTTCTCTCTTGTTAGACATCAAAGGACCCAGAGATTATGAATTTAGAAATAGTTTGCAAAAGCTTCCTCTAGGACGTGAGACCATGACAAAAGGGGTGTCCTCAAAATTCAATGGGCTACTTGCATTGAGCAAAGAGATTAAGGTGGTTTGGGCATTCTAGACATTGAAGGAATGGCCAATACACTGGCAGCTAAAATGGTAATTAAAGCACAGAACAACACGGAAGCATCTTGAGCCAAACTAGTTTTTAGAAACAAGAGTGCTCTTAGGCCTGTGGGCCTTCTAGGGTAAAAGGGTATTAATCTTCTCACTCTATTTTTCTCCCCCTACCACTTAACTCATAGAGGCTCAAGATTAGTTTCCTCCCCATGGAGGAGTTGGAACAATTTGAAAGAGTTTCTCAAGATAAATGAAGATTGGAAATGGGTAGCCGGTATTAGATAACATCATTTGATCTAGTTCCCCATGGAGGGCATCACAAATGTTGGGTCTTGGAACCTCCAAAAGGCTAGGAAACTCTGGAACAAAGGTTTTCATTTGTGGAAACACCTCTAGAATAAAGAAACATGATAATGGATAAGGTTTAAGGACATGGGAGATTGGAGTGCATATTATATAGAAAATTCAATGCTTATGAGTGTTTGAGAAGTCATCTCCTTAATGGGCATGACTTCCATCACCTCATCTATCTTAGACGGCACTACAACAATAGTCTTGATAAAATTATAACGTTGAAAAAAGAATGTGGAATTTCATTGCATGCTTATAGGACATGGTGTTCGGATTCTTCAACTTTTAGGTGGGATATTAGGTTGCAATCCCTTTGGCATCCTCTCATCAAGGTAAAAAATATTGTCTTATGTGGCAAACCCTCTTCAAGGGAATTGGGACCAATGTGAAAGCTAAAAAGGTTTGCGAAGTGCCTCCATGGCATAAATGGTGCATTAATGACTATGAGAACTTGAGACACCTCTTCTTTTCATGCCCTAAATCAATGTCCATCTAGCATACCCTTGGGAGAATGATCTTGCTTTAGGGACAAATCAAATAGAAACAAGCATTATTGGGTGAAGTGATTGGCTGCTCCTTAGCACTGTGGAGTGCTATTAGAGGTGAGACCCTCTGGAAGATCTAGAAAGAGAGGTGTGTTGCCAACTTTGGTCGCCCTCTTAAGGAATCGTTAATAAAAAATTTGTTTTCCTCTTAAGCAAAAGGATTTCCAAATGTAAGAATCCTTTGCCTTTTACACATCATAGAGTGTTTCTCCTCAAGAACAACAAGATCAAAATCAAGTGGCCCCCACATGAGTGGGATGAAGGGGTTATCAACCTTCTTTGTAATACTTTCTAGCAAGATTTAAAAAATCCATGCTTTTTGGGATTCGAAGGTCCCAACATAGGCTGTTTTACTGTATAGTTGTTTTTTCTAGTATTTAAAGTTTGGGAGAGTAGGCTAATGCCAAACTTCATTTTCAAAAAAAAAAAGATCCTTTGAGCACAGGACCAATACATTATTTTTAACTGTGGAACATAATATGTCTCTTTTTTATGCTTTTCTTTCGCAACAACAGAAATAACTTTTCTCATAGCATGTGATATTATTTAGGTTAAGGCTCTGTTATTTATGAGAAAGATTTAGGAGAAAAAAATTATTCTTGTCTTAATAATGCTCTCAAGTTCTGGATCCTCTCGAAGGACCTAAGACAAGATAACCTGTTCAGAATTTATATTATCTCAATATGTATGGTCCTTCTTTACCCCTTGAAGATACTCGAACCTTACCCTGATAGAAATTATTAAATTTTGAGTCCCTCTAGGAAATATTTGTCAACTGATGCAATGAATTGAGGCAAAATAAATTGTTTATCGCCGAAATTAAGATGCATTAGAATTAAGTATGGAAAACTCCGATCTTCAACCCCCGTTATATATCATAAAAATGTGTAGCGAGTGGTCTATGTTTCAACGAATATTGTATTTGAAATTTATAACAATAGAAAAAACACAAATGTTATAAAGTAAGTCCCCGAAAAGGTAAAAGAGAAGCTACAAGTGGGACTCACTGAATCCTAGCAAAGCAAAAGTCTAGACGTAGTAGTTAATTGTATGGGATGGAAGGAGGACTTCCTCGAACAAATCCCACAAGTGGCGTGGGTGAGTATTTCACCCAAGGAGTGTCAACCTTATAAAGGCATCCAAATTAAGTTTACTTGAGTTAACGTAAGTGATGTAGGACACATGGCTAACCTTAATAGACTTGAAACAACTAACATGGAACACATGTTGACAGTTTTCAAAATCAGAACCTTCTTTATTGTGGCTGTAGAATACGTCATTGCGAGGAGAATATCACTTTAGCTTGCGGATGTATACTAGCGTAATCCAGAAATAATCCATCTTGAAAATGTCTCTTTGAAGAGGAAGTCTTCTAAAGAAAGGAATCACTCAGAAGAAAATCCGTCTAGAGAATCGTTGCCCCAAATCCGTCTTGATAATTCATCCTCAACTCATAATGCATCTTTGAGTCAAGCGCATTTCGCCTGAAACAAACCACGAAGGGTAAATATGGGGCATACTCATCTGAAGCTAAAATCATCTTCATATAAAGCAAATGGCTAGTTTATTTAATCGTTCTCATGGACTCTTCCAAGTTTAGTGTTTCCAGAATTAGTCTTATAACCATGAGTTTGTCTCTAAAAGATTGATGAAGAATTCGTAAGGACGAACTCATCTCTAAAAGATTGATGATGAATCCGTCTCATTAAATTTGTCCAAGTGTTTTTGCTCACCAATTCATCTAAGACTTGTCCAATATGTGTCCTTGAGAGTTCATGATCAACACGTCCGGATTTGTCCTTGAGAATTCATTGCCAAATCGTCTGCCTCCAAATTCATCTTCAACCAACGAAATGTTTGCCTCCAAATTTTTCTTCAACCAATTTTGTCTTCAGCAGTACTAGTCATTCCTGCCGAATTCATTGCTCAAAAAGGAGTTGGATTCATACGCCAAAATTGGGTGCAAGATTCGGTCCCTGCCGGAAGATTGAGAACCTTTCACTCTATCCACTAGACCTCAAGCACAACTTACAATTTTCCAATATTAGTATATTATAATTCAAATTCCCCGCCGAAATTCGTCATGGGCTCGTGTGGACACTCGAAAATTCGTCCTCCCAAAAGCGCAAAGTTTGTCATTAAATTCATCCAGAATGGGACAGAATCCGGAATGGGGCAGAATACTTCCTCTAGAAAGAGCAAAACATCAACATTGTCCTGAGTTCAAATCCTGGCTAGACATATCCATGAGTTCCCAAAAGATGAGTGTCCATGAAGTTCCCCAGGATGGGTGCCTCTACCTTACGAGGTCGGCTGTGTGCGTCTTTCCAATTCATTGTACTCTCAAAAAAAAAAAAACCAACATTGAATCCATCCTTTATCCAAAAAATTCTTCAGACAAAAATTATCAATAAATTGGTCCTTTATTCATTTTTATGCATGGGAAGAATTCATCCTCTAAAAGAATTCATCAGCCAAGGAATTCGCCACGCTAATCGTCAAATGCTGAGGAGAAAATCAACGAATGGTCCAAGAAAATTATCGCCCTTGAGGGGCTTGAACTCGAGCGTCTCAAGCGAATATTCCCACACTATCCAAGTGAGCCATGCTCATCACATCGATGTGTTTCCTAGCAAAGTAATAATAATTACAAAGAAAAACTCCGCCGAGCGAGAAAATTCTTCCTTTACATGCGGCGAGTTTGTCGAGAGAGGAAACTGGAATCCTTCGATCTCACGATTCCGTATCCTTTCTCCGGAATCAGGAATTCACCTCATCCTTGCTGCTTGTCCGTACACTCATCCATGCGTGAATCCTCAAATTCATCCTAAATCATCACATCAACTCGCCCTCAAACCAAATCTGCCATCAAACCCCCACTACATTAGTCCTCTATATTCATCAAGTACATGCTATTCGTCATTATTGGGTCTTCATCAGTTCAGCTTCTTCTAATTCATCGGACTAAGTTTTTGGAACTATCTCAAAGCTATCTCTCGTGTGAGGTTAGTATGAAGGCCGCTCTCGCGATGATAGAAAACTTTGGTGAATAAGCTTAAACTAGTTACGAGTCAATAGTGGATTTGAGCCACTCTTCCAAAAATAAGCCACTCTTCCACCACTTTTGTGAGTGAGGAGTGGCACGCGTGCACTAAGCCGTGATGGTGCAATCAATGGTTGGATTCAAGTGAGGTCACTTTCTTTTCCTAGAGATCTATATAAGAAGTGATTTGCACTTGTTTCCGGGGATTGATCTAGAAGGACATAAAGACACATATGAGGCATTTACATGCAGACTCTTGTCATATTAGTCGGTGAATCTGCTCTATGTTCTTGTCATTTTTTGGTCTTTTTGTATTATTGTGGTATTTTCCAACTTTTCCTAAGTGTGTTTTCCATAGTGCTATTCCCTAGTAAGTTCTTCTCCTTGATGCAACTTTGTCCACTATGAATAAGGCCTCTCAAGGATATAGAGTAAGGGCTTTGGAGTTAGGTGGCAATAGGCATGACAATGTGATTGAGTACTCTAGGAGAAGTCTTTTAGTCTTGAGTCTATTGTATTTTTTGCAATATTATTTGTATACTCTCTTTGTGTTAAGTAGTCCAATTTCATACTCTAGAGTGGCTAGAGGCCATTGTACTATTATCTAAAGTATTATTTTCGATCTTATCAAAGTGGGTTTTAATTTTCATTTTCATAGTCATAATCCTTCTTCTTATGTCACTCTATCTTTCTTGTGTTCTCTATGTTTTTCTTGTGATACCTACAAAGTCATGTTACAGGGTATACCTCCCTAAGGAAGAAATCCCCCTAGGTAGAAGGATTATTGGAATCATAGTCCGGATTACCCCCTCTATAGTTTGGCACACCTACTGGGACTCTTGCATGTAGTATGCAAGGTATATGTCGAGTGGGACCTGTGCATGTTCTTTATAATGTATATGTATATAGTGCAAGAAGTAGTTGTTGTTTAGTGTAGTGTTTTTCTTGAGTATTCGATTCTTGTTTATAAGATTACATGACCACTACTAAAGTCGACCAAGAACCTCACCATACACCTGAGAGTTTGAAGTAGTGAGATCAACCTTATTCTAGTGAGTTCCAAGGTCCACTAGAAACACCTCTTCCTTTGAATTTTTGTGTTGAATTGATCCCTATATCCCTTTCGAAAGAGAAATCTACAAAAACATTAGATTTTACTTTAGATTCATCTGAGGAGGCTCAGGCATCCATGGAAGACCTTTCAAATTTACTCTCTAGATTGAATATGAAATTCCCTACTTTTAAGCGATGGGTGTATGAAGATGCACATGATCCTGTGAAGAGATTCATATCCTTATGCCATGGTTGAGGACTTCAAAATCAATAGGATGTGATGTTGGGGCTCTTTCCATCTACATTAGAACGACTTGCAGATACGTGGTACAACCAATATGTAGACAACCACTTCTTCACTTGGGAAGCACAAATTGCATTCTCATAAATGTTCCAACCAAGTGACGTACTGTCATGCTTTCCAGCGACCATCTTAGGAGTACCATCGCTCATACCAACGACCATATGTGCTAATTTTTTTTTGGGTAGAGTGTGTTTTCTTTTGCTAGAACCACATTACCATGATGTTGTTCAACAAAAGACAATACACTCTACCAAAAAAAATACCGAGTACATGTGATGTGTACTCTAAGAGCAACCCAAATATGATTTTATAAAGCAAAATACTATCAGACACAAAAGAGATGATCAGAATGAACCATGAACCATGAACCACGTACAAAAGAAAGTTATATATTTCATAAATGAAGCATGTACAAGAGTGTGGCAAACCATTTTCATATATGAGGCAAATACAAAATGTGGCCCTGCCATATAAGAATCAAATACAAAATTCTTATGCACCACTACCATATATGAGCCAAATACAAAATTGTGGCACACCACTGTCATACACATTCACAGAAGAATCGAAACATCCATATCAGTAGTCCTCCAACAAAGAACATCCATGAAATAAGATAAATTCACATGAGATTATAAACAACAAGTAAAAACCAAGTTTCTAAATTCATCACCTCATCATGGATGCTCCCATGAAATGATCGCACCGCATCCCTCCAAGTCCTCAAATAGTGCAATCAATCCATGACGATATCCATAAGCCTCCTTTGTTCGTGTTGGAGGACGACCCATTGCCAGCTCCTACAACAAATATACAAAACTTTGGATGAACATACATGACATGCTTAACAAAAACAAATTCAATAAACCAAATGATACTTACAAATTCATGATGCATAGTATCATATCTAACACTTCCCAAATGTGACGGTCCATCAATATCTAAACATGTGGCTCTGGCATCTCGCTGCTGAGGATATCGGTCAGGAGTCTACTACTGCTGGTCGCGAATCATATCCCACTCCTCAACATCTAACCATACAGGCTTTGGTAAGCCTACTCTAAAAGCATCACGAGCCTCAGATCCTCGACGTCATAATCTGTTGCTTCATCATGTATCTCATCTTCTTCAAGGACCTCTTCTTCTCGGAAAATGATCTCTTTCTTCTCGACTGTTGAATGAATCTTAGAGTCCACTACAAATGGACTTTCTTCTACATCTATATTCTCACAAATTTGTCTACTACATGGAAAGACTTATAAAACAAATAGCCAATCTGGTTCTTTTGAATCTGGTATAAAAACAACTTCATCACAGTGTTCACGAAGTACAAATGTATCTCTTTCATCCGTCCAAAATTTTGTGGAGTCGACTTGAAGCAAACCACTTTTATCTCACCTCAATGTTGCATGTATTCTAAAGGTGACTACTTTGAACCATTTCACATAAAAAAACAAAGTAATCAATCTTCCTAAAGGATAGGTTCAAGATATCTTTAATCACTCCACAATAATCTAGCTTGCCTTCTTGATCATTATTGTCTCTTGCACTTGCTCTCAGTTTTGCAAAAAGTTCACCATCACCCCACTATCAAAAGTAGACCTATTTTTAGTGATTTCTGCGATCTCAAAGTGTCCTCCATGAGATCATAGTGCACCATATTTAAAATACTCCCGATCACATCCCTTAGATCCACCATACCAAGGAACTAATTTTATAAATGGTTGTTTGTACATCCTTCGAAAGACAATCTTTTAAAGCTATAGGGAGCATAAACTGTAAAAAATTGTGCCGATCATGAGACTTGAGCCATCCAAGATCTTCGTTTTGTGTGAAATTCGTCTTTAGAAACCTCATGCATCCAATAGGTGTCCGAAACTCTGAAATTATCTTCTTCACTTGTTGCTATTCCATCCTGCAAAGCACCCAAGGAGCTCTTGGTAACGATATTGTTCCATTGGGCTTAGTAATTTCCCACAACTCTTGCATAAAACCTCGCTCTTCTAAGTCCTCCCTTTGCGCTTTGCTTTCTTTCCTTCTGATCAAATTCTTCCATAGAATCTCTCCCATATTCTTAAAAATATGCATCGGTTCTACCAAATGATTGATCAATAACTCGCTCCAATTAAGGAGTTCATGAAAGATCGACAATTGTTTCATGCCAACAACTGGTGTTTCTGAATCTCACAGTTGTTTCCAATTACTAGCTTTCGTTTAGTGTTGCGCTTGTCGATCAATTTGTCCTTCATGTAAAACATGTCGATCAGGGAAATGTCTATGATGTTCTTCATAGGCAATTTTATGGTGTGGCTGTGATTCGAAGCCAAGCTTAATAATCAAGCATGAAATGCATCTTTTAAGCTCTACAAAAAGACAACTACAAGAAGAGGGTGCCCAATGGACGGCCTCACCTTTTCTATTGCTCTTCAAGCATGTGGTGCTCTTGCAGAGGATGAAGGATCCGTGTTTGCTAAATGACACATGGTTCAGGACATTTCTTTAGAATCTGATTGTTACCTCCATGTTGAAGCAATGGAGAGAACTAGAGTATACCCAAATAGTCTAACATTTCTTTCTATCTTTTCAGCTTGTGGCTAGTTAGGCCATCTAAATGAAGGTTTGTGGTCTGCTGCTAAATACTTACTCAAATTCATATCTGCTACATCAAGTCTAGCAGGATGGACAAGTCTCTTAAGTGCTTGTAAAGCACACATCAATGTGGTATTGAGAAAGATGTGTTTTGGAAACCATCATTGTGATGGATCCTCAGAATGTTGCAAGCCATGCTATTATGAAAAATGTGTATATTGCTGCTAACATGTCTTGAACCAAATGATAGTCATGGCATTAAAGTGAGAGTAGAGTTCTATTCTCATGGGGAGGAGTTTTTGCATCAGCTCCGAGTCTAAGAGATGAGGAAATGATCTGACACAGAGTACAAGTGTTTATTAATGAGCATCAGTCACAACATAATTGCCTTCTCACTGTCGTGCCATATTCGAATTAAGAGGTCTTGGTACTATAAGGAACGCATTGTATGTATAGATGTATACAAGTTTATTTTTTATTTGAGCAACTATTGAGGATGCCATTGCCATCATGACTAGATTGATTTATCTCTTCGCTCTCATATGGTGGCACCTATTCTAAGGTAAATGTTGGAACAGAAATCAGAAGGTTTGAGACCTATCACGTGATGGGGAGATCTTCGACACACAAGAGAAAAACGGGCAGGCAAAAGGAGAAAGCTCTTGGTAGTGGGTGTAGCAGAAAGTAGCAGGAATGGGATCAAAGGCTATCTAGCGACAACAATAGAGGCTTTGAGCCTTCACTCTCAGGGTCTAGTGGCGGTAGCTTCGGGAGTACACATGGAGTAGCACCAAGACAGAATGGTTCACAATGGCAGAGCAAAAAGTAATAATGATCGGAGCAGTGTCTCTAGCATAGACGGCATCAGATGCAGAGGCACTTGCGATAGATTCTACATGCGCATGGAAACAACTAATAACTGCATGAGCACTTGTGCCACTCGTCCTTGCAGATTTTTGTCAGTCTTCATTCATGTTCCAAGAAACTAGAAGGGCATCAATGCAGAATTAAGAAAGATTACCAAGGTAATGGAACCTTTCATGGGCAAAGCAATCTTCTATATACGTGTAGCACCATGCTAGTGTTATGAAGGCAAATAGTGATGCAAATCATGAACCATAGTATTATGTTCCTGATTGCTCACATATTAGGAAGGGAATTTGGTAACAGATGGGCATTTGTAATCTTCCTCCTTTGTTCTTTCCCACTTTCATGTGGGATCATATTTGTCTCTACAATGATCTTGCCCTTTCCATGAAAAACCTTGGCTTCGAAGAAGATCTTGGCTTTGACCAAGCAATCTCATGATTATGCTTTCTTGCCTACAATTTTTGTACCCTGTAGAGGAAGAAACACATCAACTGTTCCGTTTTCTAATAGAGAAGATCCTTGCGTTGGTGCAAATGTCCAAGCCTTCACATTTAGCTTAGCATGAAAGACTATATGTGAAAGCATTTGAGGATTCATATGAGCCATAGCTTGTAATTACTTGATCATTTACCATTATAAAAGGTTTATACCGTGAGAGAATCTTGTAAAACCTTCTATCTCGTGGAGTTAGGATAAGTATGAGCTACGAATCGATTTGATGGAATAACTCCTAAATGAAAGGAATCAATTTTAGTGGGAGCCAAGTTTGAAATTGAAATTCAAACTCAAAAAAAAAACTTCTTATAAAAAGGCTTGTAAAAAACTCGCGGATATTGTGCCTCATTGAGAGCTCTCTTTTCGATCATTCGTAAGAATTGACAAGCCTACACCATAGCTCACTCAGTCCATCATTGAGCTTCATTTCTATGCCAATGATCTTCTACAACCATGTTTTATAATAGATATAGATGTTTGAACATCTCTATCTACTTCTCTGTTATGACTACTCAGAACAGTAAACTTTCTCTAGTTATATCTCAGGGAATTGTCAACCATTTTGCATGATCTATAGCTTGTTGGAACCAACTTGGAGTCTACTTTGTGCTGTGAAGATTGCAAAGCATTTAGTCCATCCATGGGAGAAATCATCCTCAAAGTGCTCACTGGTCATCTACTAGTTGGTCCCTAAAAAAGCAAGGGTAAGCTTATGATTGCTAAACTTATTTCTCATAACATAGTTTATCATTTTAGATGATTCAACTTGCAATCATTAGCTATCTAAGCTTATTCAATTCCCTCAAAAGGAATTTCATCAATTATTATTGTATTGTGAGAACTGAGCAAAAGAACCAGTAGGTGTATAGACTAAAATAGCAAGTTTTGGGACACTAGCTATTTTAGTCTGTTTTGATTCAATCATTTCAAGCATCAACTCCAAGTACATAGGTGTATAGCCTGTTTTGATTCAATCGTTTCAAGCATCAACTCCAAGTACATAGGTACTTTGGTGGTGTCATTTGCAAGCTAAAAAGGCCTACTAAATAACCATGAAGTGTAGTAGGGCAGGTACAAAGCAGGTTTTAGCACTACCACCTCACTTCCTTGAGGTATCCATCCATCTCTTCCAAGAGTGGTATCAGAGCAAGTTGAGGTAAATGGGAGATGGCTTCCATTCTTTCATTGATAAATTGTATAGGAATAACTATGGAGCATGGTCCTTGAGGATGAAGACCTATCTAAAAGGAAGGAGTCGCTATGGATACATATCTGGAGATGAGGAGATGCCCATATTTAAAAGCAAAGGTCAACCTACAAGAGAGGAGGTAGAAAAACTCAACTCGGTGTCGTCGAGATTTTCTCTCCTCTCTCATTCATGAAGGCCTACAGGAAACACATTCGGTGAAGGTAGCCAAAATTCCCTGAGAAGTCCAAGATGCATCAAGGATGTCAAAGGGAGTTCACATGCAAACTTTGGAAGAAATTGAGCAAACCCAGGGTAGCGGTCAACGCTGCTCAAACTTTGGAAATTAGGGCAAAAATTTCAATATCTCCAAATCACATGAAAATTCATATACTTGTAAGGCTTTTTTAAGGTAGTCTATAGCCCAAATTGCACATGAAACTGGATTTTCTAGCACATTGATATGCCATTTGCATTTTGTAAAAATGTAATATTTCCACTTAGACCCTACAAAATCTTGTATATTAATTTTTGTTAGCCATATGGTTTGGCATGTATAAAGACCATATGTGGCTACATATTTGTACAAAGTTGCAAGGCTATCAGAGTTTCCTAGACACCTTAATGCCACCTTGCAAGCTTACAAATCTAGTCAAACTTGTATAAGGGAGATTTAGATAAAAGTTTTTTCTGCATATTCCTGAAGGAGATCTTTGGAAACATAGTCCTACAAAGTTTCATCTTCATCAAAGCCTTTTTGGAAGGTCAAAGAGCACAAAGTCTAGTTTTCAAGGTCACCACAATTTTCTAGTTTAAGCAAATTGAAGGGTTGAAGGGCTGCCACATAGTGAAAGCTAATTGAGCCATGTTGTACGATCAAGATGAGCTCATATTCAAGGGTGGAGATGAACTTATGCTTAAAACAAGGAGAATCCATGAGTTCTTTTCATCAAAAAAGACTTTTTTTGACAGTTAAAGATCAATAATGCAACTTTTCTCTAAAAATAGTGGCATATCTTATCCGAATTGATGTCAACACTGATCGGACGGTCTAGATCATCCCCACATCCAATGGTGGAGAATGAAGACACCTAAATTTCACTCCTTTACACTAGATTTGATAGAAAGAACAATTCCAAGCCATTGATTTGATTAATCAAATGGTTGTAATCGAAAGTAGTGATCCTAGAGTTGAGAGTTGATTTCTCTAGATCCAAGGGCCCAAATTCATTCAAAAAACTATATAAACTCCCCTCCAAACTCCTAGAGCACATTAGGGGAAAAAATGAACCCTGAATGGGCCTTTTAGATTAAGGGGTGATTAGTGATGGACCAATGAGAAGAGGGTGGTGGCCACAGTCTACTCCCTTAATCACCTAGACTAGGCATAGGCTTCCCTTGTTTCTTTGTGGTCAAAGCTGGTATGAATGACTAAAAACCAGGAGTTGTTCTTCAAAAGTGGTTTGATGGGCCTAGAAAAAAGTCGTTAGAAAATGTGGACCATTGGATTAGGAAAAGATCCAAAGGCGTAGCTTGAAATTCATGAGAATTTGCGCCTTCATATCTCGTCCGTTGGATGTATCTAGAAATGAGTGGTTGTGATGCATTGTTTTGAATTTTGGGCCACTTTCCATTGCATCCGTTGGATCTTTGCTTGATCTAGTGGTTGTGAAGCTTCACACTTGAGAGAATCCCAAAGCACTTTTGTAGCCATTAGATCTCTAAGAAATCGAACGAACTGTGCCAATTTCCGCCATGCAATTGCGCCAAAGTTTTTGTCCTTTTCTGCCAGTCCACAAGCTCCCTCAGCTCATTGAATATCCCTTATTTTGGCCTTTAGTGACAGGTGCACTCGGATCCATCTCCTCCGTCCGTCAAGTGTTTATCCAATGGTCAATACTGCCGACGGTTGTTCTCTTTGTGGGAGAACTTTTGTCCTTATGTGAGAGACACACAAAGCTCAATCTTCAACATCTATTCAATCTAATCCAAGGGACAAGAATGTAGACGAATCCATTTGCACTGAGCACATATCTTAGAAGAAATATTTTATTGCCAAAACCACTGGTGGTTTTTTTTGTGACCTTAATCCTGGTTTTTGTTAACTTTAATCCCTAAAAATTAGGGATCTTTACAAGGCCCATGTAGGGTTCATTTTTTCCCCTAATGATCATTGTTCGGCATCCATAAGGCTCTTGCTAGCTTAAGTTTTCCTTGAGACGATCACCCTTGGTTCAACGAGTGAGGATCCATCGTGGGCTAGTATGAGTATAGTACCTAGTTTCAAATTTAAGTTAGAACTCCAATCTAGGATAGGCTCTTGAAACCAGCATCTCTATCTTGACTCACCCTCGGTGGAGCGTGTGAGTGAGTTAGATATGGTTTTAATGAGTCTTAGACTTCTTTAGTTTGACATTACGAGTCTAGACATACATAGGGTCAATGAAGTGAAACTCATCTTCTTACGTCTGATATTCGATTGAACTATCATGGTTTGAGGGTTGGAACCACCTTTGATCAGTAGACTACTTAGTTTGACGTATCACGATGATCTTATACATGTATCTTAATTCATGTCACTTGTCACTCGTCTCTTGTCTCTTGTCTCTTGTCTCTCAGTCTCTTAAGTATTTTTACATGTCTTCTATTTTCTTCTATGTGTGAGAAGGCTCCGCAGTCTTGCGTTGAACCAGTGAGGATGTTTCATTGAGCTTGTGATTAAACTCTATCATCATAATTCAATTTCATGCATATAATCCATACATACCCATACATATTGATTAGTTTCTGAAAGTGTATAAGAAGCTCCAATATTGGACCATTCTTCCTTTCGAAACTGATTTATGTGTAAGGATTCCATCTATTCTCTTCATGCATACATATCATCCAAAGAAGACTATGCATATGGATTAGAATTAGGAAGTGTTTAAGAAGCTCCTTCAATGGACCATTCTTCCTTCCAAATTTTATTCGTGTGTATGGTTCTCTTTCATTCTTATCATTCATGTTCATAAATCAAACTTGCACTCCTACATTCCCATTCCCATAATCATTTCCACATCTCTCTCTTCTCCATACTCAACATTAATTTCACTTTCACGTCCTTAAACCTTCCAACATTCATTAGCTTCATACACCCTGTGTGTGCCATGACCGGACCCGATCCCCATGGATTGCGATCACCTCCACATTTGAACTCGACGTGAAACGCTTCCTGGCATTTTCTTCTGATCTTGTTGGGAGGTTGTGATCCATATTTTTTGTTTTATATTTTTCATCCTCATCATATCATCATCATCATTCTTGATTGTTGCACTGGATTTCCCACAATATCGTGCAGATCTTCATCATGAAGTAAATGCATTTGTGAGAAATCTTCATAAAAGATGGAGGAAGGATTCAAATCCCTTATTGTTGAGAAACAAGGCCAAATAATAGTCTCTTCTATGTTGAGAGAGAAGGGAAAATTCAATGGCATCAATATTACAAGCTACTTAGATTTGTTTGAAGAGCAAGCTATGATTTTTGGTCTTTGCAAAGATCTTTTGATATCATTCTTTGAACGAATTGTTGATAGCTTTATGATAAACTGTGTCACTCAATATGATAGTCTTCCTTGGAGTGATTTTAGAAAGGAGATGCTCAGAGAATTCTATCTTCAATATTATAGCCAACATAGTTGGGATGGATTCTTACGATGGGTCAATTCTTACGAAGGAGACGCTATGAACAACTTCCTGATGAGGATAAGATAACTTTGGAACCTGATCTTGTGATCAATTTTCTTAAGCTTCTTCATCCTGAAACTTGTAGGGAAGTTGAACGGCAATTAGAAGAGCTGGATAAGTGCTATGGTCTTATTGACAATTGGCAAAAAGTTCGTAAAGTAGTAGAGGTTGTAGCCCATAGACATCAAAGACAATCCATGCTTTATGAGCAAACTAGTCTTCCTCAAGCTAGCCTTCCACAAACTAAGGAGAAAGTTAGAGAACAATCCCATGCTATGTTTTTTGACTCTACTCCTATTCCTCAAATGATAGAGCCAAATAAAAGTGTAGTTGAAAAATCTCAAGTGGAAATTGTCACTAAGCAAATGGAAAGTCTTATTAATACACAATCCAATTTGGCCAAGACTATAGATGCTTTACAATCTAATTACACCAAAACTTTCCAAATCAAATGAACCCAATGTCTTTTCAAGAGCCTAATCAACATGTTATAGGTACCAATCAAAATCCACAAGTAGCTCCTACTCAAGCATATCAAGTTCCTCCAATGCATAATCCTTCAATGCAAAATCCTCAACCTCATGTGCAAAATCCTCAAATGTATCAAAACATGTATCCTCAAGCTTCTCAAATAGCTTTTCAAAATCCTCAAAATCAAAATTTTCAAAATCATCAACCATATACTATGGAAGCTCCTCTTGCACCTCAAGTACCACATGTTGCTCCCCAAGCTCCTCAAATACATCAATTGCCTTATCAAAATCCTAATTATCCTGTTCAAGCAATTCCTTATCAAAAAAATACTCAATTTCAAAATTTCCCACCACAAGTTAATCAAAATCCTCAAAATCAAAATGGTTTTGTGTGTGGCCCTCGTACGTGTCCTTGTTGTGATTCGTTAGAGCACTTTTTGAGAGATTGTGAGCTATTGAAGGCTGCTAAGGAGAAACGACTAGTAATAGACATAGACAAGAAAATTTGTGAGTATCGATCTAGGCTACCTTTGTAAGGAAATTATAATAAGGGAGGAATCAAAAAACACTACGAAAATATAACCATAACGGACATAGGAACTAGAGGAGTGAAACTAGAAGCTCTTGATGAACAACAAGTTGAATCAAGTAAACCCACAAAGGAAGGTGACTTTTCCATAGAGGCTTTAGTAAGAGCACGAGATGAGGTTAGGAGAATAACCGCTTGGGAGTCACGGATAGAAGATCAATCCCTTATTTCTCACATATCCAATGTAGAAGAAAAACAAAAAAGAGATGAAGCTGAGCCTAGTGAAAGAAGAGTGACTCGAAACAAACCTCAGAGAGAATAGAAACAATCATAGAGCAAGGAGAAACATCACAATCCAAAGACAAAAAACAAGAATCACAACCCAATGAACAAAAACAAGAGGAGAAACAAAAAGGGAAGAAGACAAAGCAAAGAAAAATAGAACCAAAGCCTTTAGATAAACAATAACAATCAAAACAAACTGAAGACCAAACACGAGAACATGAACAAAAACAAGATCTTGAGCAAAAACAAAAGAAATCAAAGAGAAAACCTAAAGCCATCTTGATTTTAGAAATTGAGAGAAAAATAGATCCTATGGAGATTTTAGATGATATTTTGCTTAAGAGTCAAGTGAATATGTCTTTAGAACAAGTTTTCTCTATTGCAAAGCATGTTTTTAAAGATAACTTTATCGGCCTAATTAAAAGGAAGAGGTTTTTTCTTAATCTAGATATTGAGATGCAAGATTCTCTAGATCAAGGTCAAGCTATGAATGAAGCCTTAAACTTTGATGAATCTGATGAAGAGGACTTTGATGATGATGAAGTAAATGTTAATAAAAATGTCTTAGGACCTATTCAACCTAACCATGAAAATCATGAAAACAATTCTGAGAGTCACTTTAAAAGAAAGTTTTGGTCTAGAGGTACATCAGAGATGCATATTAAAATAGGAAATGATAAGAACACTATCACTGTAAATGCATTAGTAGATTCCGGATCCGAAATCAATGTGATTTCAAGAGAAGTCTATGATACGTTTCGATGGCCCATAGATAAACATTGTGGATGGTGTATGAGAACTGCAGATAATGGTGTAGGTACCTTGTATGGAGCTTGTGCTAGTGTGCCCATATCCATAGGAGGAATCACAAAAGAGTTTCACTTTTTTATTCAAGATAATTGCTCCTATGAATTTCTCTTAGGTCAACCCTTTATTTGTGAGAGTTGTATGGAAACTAAAGCCATGGATGATGGGTCTACCTATGCTAGATTTAAGTCTAAGGATGGAATGCAATCACTTCAATTCATGACGGTAGGAGTGAATCATCCTAGGAATCGATTGTCAATTAGAAAGAAACCTATTGTTACTCAAGGTCATGAGCATGCTTGTAGTGATTGTGCACCTCGATTCATGTTTGGAGCTTTATAGGATCAAAATTTTGGATAGAATCCATTGCTGAGCAGGACAATAGTGGATATTGGTTTGACATCTCGCATCCAACCGACATGTACAATAGTTTGTCACTTTGTTTTCCACATTCTAGACTAGATTTTCTTCATAAGAGTCAATTGTCCAAGTCTTTTATCCAAAAAACCCAAAAAAATTATAAAAACAACAAAATCATGGAACATGATGAGAACATTGAGCATGTGATTGAGACATCTCATTGTTTCTCTACTCTTGAGGAGTAAGAGTTATGTCTTCAACAAAATTCTAATTCCCATATAATTGTTCTTTCTTTTCTTGATGAGTATGCTCTTATCCAGGAATATGCTCTCAATGTTGGAAAGTGCTCAAAATTTACCCAAACACATGATGCCTTAGTTGAAACAAAGTACAAAATTGTAGACAAAAAAATCAAACCCATAGCTCAACCATTACCTCAAGGAAGTAATGAAAAAATCATTGATGTGAAAAATGATCTAATTCTTCGGGATAAGAAAAACATAAGACATACATTCATAGATGAGATATTTAAACAGGTGAAAATTGGTACAGATGATGACTTTCTTTTGCCAACAGAGAGACATAAATTTGAGAGAGCCATACATAGCCATGGAAAAGCCTTTACTATGTATCCTCATGAGATTGGTTGTGTAGATCCTAAGCTAGTTGCACCCATGATAATGTTTACTATTCCACATATTCCATGGAATCTTCATCCTATACCAGTTCCAAAGGCTCATTTACCTGAACTAATGAAACTCCTAAAGGAGAAGATAAACATGAGAATTTTAGAGCCATCTTTTGCACCTTACTCAAATAGATGGTTCAATGTGCCTAAAAAGAATGGAAAACTACGTTTTATTCAAGATCTCCAACCTGTCAATAAAGTCACCATAAGGAATGTAGGAACAGGACCCATTGTAGATGAGTTTGCTGAATCATTTTCAAGACATTCTATCTATTCAATGGGTGATTTATATTTCGGATATGACCAATTCCAATTAGCAATTGACAGTCATGACATAACCACAATGAAAGCTCCTTTAGGCTTAGTGCGAATGTGTACTTTACCTCAAGGAGAGACCAATTCTATGGCTCATATGATGAGTGCTATGAATATAGTCTTACATGATTTCATCCCTTGTATACCTATGCCATTCATTGATGATATTCCAATTAAAGAGAGTGACGAACGTCTAAAGAACATTACTTTAGAATCATCTGGATGTCGTAAATTTTTTCTTGAGCATATCTCTGATTGTGAAAGAATATGTGTCCATTATGGTCGAAAGCCATACCCACAAAAAGTTGATGCCATTAGCAAGATTTCTGAAACATGAAACAACGTGAGTGAGGTACGTAGATTTCTTGATGCTTGCATCTTTTATGTTATTTGGATCCCACACTTTGCTCATGTTGCTGATTGTCTCTATGACTTGTTGAGGAAGAAACAAAATTTTTTTTGACTCACAAACACAGTCAAGCTATGCGTAAATTGAAGAAATTATTGCTTGAAGCTCCCATCCCTAAGCGTGTAGACTATTCTACTAACAAGCCTATTATATTGATTGTTGATACTAGTCCTATTGGTATAGGTTGGGTCATAAGTCAAGGTGATAGTGAAGGGAATAGATATGCAATTAGGTTTGGTGCCAAAATTTTACATGAAACACAACGAAAATATCCGCAGATCAAACGAGAACTATGGGGTATGGTAACAACTTTGAAAGTAGACAAAGAATATTTCATAGGTGCAAATGTCAAAGTTGAGACTGATTGTTTACCTCTCATTGGAATGATAGCCAATTGTTCATCTCCTGATATAGCCATGCTTAAATGGATCTCATATATTAAGTTCATAAATCCTGAGTTAGTTCATATTTCAGGTAAGTCAAATTCAACTGCTGATATGTTATCGAGAGCTAGATTTGATGATCTTGAAAGTGATCTAATAAAAAATGTGAACTTAATTGACTATGTTCCACATATATACGAGTATGAGAAATTTCATGAGTCTGAGTACGAAAATGAATGGAGAGACATAGAAAAGTATCTAAGTACACTACAACCATTACCTAGCTGGACTACGAATAGATTTCGTAGCATTGGGAAACGAGCTTATAACTTTTTCCTATGTAGTGGTTATCTTTGGAGACATGCTAAGGGTAAGGTTAAGAACCCACAATGAGTCCTAGGAAAACGAGGTCTTCAATTGCAAGTAATGAAGGGAACGCCTGAGACATTATGGGCAGGTCATAAAGGATTTTTTGGAACATACGAAAAAATTAGAAGTATCTATTATTGGCCAAGGATGTACATTGACATTATTAGCTATGTTTCTACATGTTCTATTTGTTAACTTCATTCATCAGGCAAACATAGAGATCCGTTGCATCCTACTTATCCACCTTGTATTCACTATAAGTGGGTAGTAGATCTTATAACTATGCCCAAAGGTTTTGAAAAAATGCCTTACATTGTACTTGCAAGAGAAGAATTAACTAATCATGTAGAGGGACGTGCACTACGATCTAAGACCACTTACAATGTTTGCAAATTCTTGCTTGAAGATGTCATAAGTTGCTTTGGGTACATAGAGAAATTAGTTGCCGATCGTGGAGAGTTAAATGCGAGAGAAGCCAAAGAGTTCTTTGAACATAACGGTATTCGTTTGTCTCTCACTACTACATATAATCTAGAGGCCAATGGTAAAATAGAGAGAGGGCATCCACCTATTGTGAAAGCCATATCTAAAGCATGTAATGGTGACATTAAACAATGGCCTAGATTCTTACCTTTTGCACTTTGGGTAGATAGAATGACATGCACATGTGTGACTACTGGGTATATGCCTGCTGAACGCATGTACTATCAAAAACCATTGTTTCTAATTCAGTCTCATATTTCCGCATGGTCAAATTTGCCTTGGTCTTAAAACATGTCTACTGATGATTTTTTGAGTTTGCACATTAAACAGTTAGAACACGGTAAATTAAAAGTTCATGATGCCATTGAAAAATTAAGAGAATCTAGAATGAAGAACAAGCATTATTTTGATAAAACTCATTGATTGCATCCTAAGCCAATTGAAGTAGGAGATTGGGTGCTCATTTATGATAGTACAATTGAGTGTCAATATGATGCATGCAAAAAGATAACTCAACGGTGGTTTGGGCCATACATTGTATCAAAAGTCAACAATGATGGTACATATGCTCTTTGTGAATTAAATGGTGCTGCACTAGAAACTTTGATTGCAGGTAAAAGGATAAAGCTATTCAAGAAACATGATAATGATGAGTACATTTTGGATGAGGACATTGAAGAAGATGAAAACAATGAGGCCGATGCATAAACAGGAGTATCCATGTTATAAAAATTAAATAAAAAAAGGGAAAAAAATATATGTAAAACATATAAAAATATCATTAAGTTTTCAAGTTCATGTTGCTTTGTGTTTTTTTAAGTTCATTCTACTTTTTGTTCATTCTTGTTTCATGCATGTTTGTTTTCCGTCTTCGCATTGCATTGCATATCCACATCAATTGAGTTAACAAAAAGGCAAATGATGATTTCTATACTTGTGTAAAATTGTATCTTAAGTAGTAATTTATCTACTAATAAATCGGTTATAATCTAGGATTATGGAAAGATAAGGCATGGAGATTTGGAGGTTTATTCTAGTGACATAACTTTCATATATTAACAAGCATATGTATCCTATATCGAAAGCATAATTGTTGAAGTCTTAGCTCCTCCTACTGCATGTTTCTACATCCTTAGTCCATCTTAAAGCACTTGTATCAGAGTTTAAACGACTGTTCTCCGTCATAAAAAATGGTTGTACCTTGTATCGGGGTTTAATTTTTCCCTGTCATAAAGACCTAGACCTAAAACATGTATATGTGTGTATGCTTGTGTATATATATGTGTATATGTATATGTATATATATATATATATATATATATATATATATATATATATATATATATATATATATATATATATATATATATATATATATATATATATATATATATATATATGCATGTGTAAATAGCTTAAAAACCCTAATCCTCCTTGTATATATTTGATGTGAAAAAAATCTTAAAATACTAATTTTATATATTTAATTATATATATTTAATCAAAACACTAGTTATTTTCATATTTAATGTTGTATAGTGAAATCGTATATGTGTTTGTATGAATGCATCTTTGTATATGTGCATGTGTGTATATGTGTGTGTGTCTGTATGTATGCCTATGTATGGATGTGTTAACAACCTAAAAACCCTAATCCTAGTTTTATATATTTAATTGGCATGTTTGTATATGTGTGTATGTATGTATGCATGTGTATATGTGTGTGTGTGTATGTACACATGTTAGGGTTGCATAGTTGAGACTTCCAACAAGTTTTTAGTAACCTATAACATCCTGAAGAAGTTCTCCTTCATGAGAACTAAGCTTATGGTTGAGTTCCATTGATGTACCTGCAATTTGGGTATTCTCCATCTTGAATTTTACCAACATATCATGGATATACTTTTTCTGAGTCATAATCACACCCGAATCTCTATACAGAAGTTATAAGCCAAGAAAGTATGTGAACAAACTAAGATCACTGATTTTGAATTCCTCCATTAGTTGAACTTTAACATGTTTGATGGCATTAGCATCATTCCCTCTAATGATAATGTCATCCACATAGACACATAGATAGATAACCTTTGAGTTGGTCTTCTTTATAAATAAAGAAGAATTTGCCTTGCTAGACACAAATTCTTGATCCTGCAAATAAGTAACACGCTTATGGTTCCAAGCTCTAGGAGCTTGCTTTAGGACATAAAGTTCCTTTCTTAGCTTGCATAGTTAACCTGGGTTATCTTTACCTTCAAACCTTGGTGGTTGTGCCATATACACTTCTTATGAGATCCATCCATTTAGGAATGCATTCTTGACATCCAATTAGTATAAATTCCTATTCTTGGAAGCAATAATACTTACCAAAATTCTGATTGTTGGCATCTTAGCCACAGGTGAAAAGGTTTCTTCATTGTCCACTCCATGGGTTTGAGCAAACCCTTTTTGCCTTGTACCTATTTATAGAATTATCTGAATTCTTTTGGATTTCATATGTCCACTTGGATCCTATAACCTTCATGCTTGGCTTCTTGGGAACCAAGTCCCAAGTATTGTTCTTCTGAAGTTCTTCAACTTCGTCCTACATGGCTTCTCTCCATTCTTTCCTCTTACTATCCTCTTCAAATAAAGAATGTTATTCTGGCACAAAACCTTTAAAGATATATATAGAATGCTTGGTTACTAATTATGTGTCATAGCCATACCTTATGGGGTTTTTAATTTCCCTTTGAGATCTCCTGAGTGCTTGATTGGAGGACTCTAGAATGTCTTCCAATAGCTTGAACTTGGTCTCGCCCCTTGACTTCCAAGCCTTGAAGTCAACCTGCTCTTCATCCTCTACCTTGACATCTTCTCGTACTTGTTGATCTTCTTGAATGAGAGTTGGGAAATTACTTTCCAAATCATATGATAATTTTATCTTCCTACAATAATCTTCAAACCATGAATTATTTTCATCAAACACTACATCCGTACTAACTAGAAATCCCTTGTTAAGGATATTGTATAGCTTATAACCCTTCTAGTTTTGGTCATAGCCAATGAATATACACTTTCAGATTTAGGATCAAGCCTCCCTCTAATCTAAACAATGCACCTTAATATTTTGCAATGATCGAATGAGGGTCTCGTGCCGTTCCATGCTTCATAGGGTGTGATTCCAGCCAAAGATTTTGATGCGAGCCTGTTAACCAAGTAAGTGGCTATGGAAATAGCCTTTGCCCATAGGTAGTTGGGTAGTTTCTTCTCATTCAACATGGATCTTGGAGCTTGTACTATAAACCTGTTCCTTCTCTCTACCACTCCATTTAATCTAGGAGTATATCTTGTTGTTACTTCTCTCTTTATACCTCTTTCCTATAAGAATGAATCAAATTCATATGAAAAGTACTCACCACCTCCATCAGATCGGATCCTCTTCAAGCTTCTACCTGTTTGGTTCTCAACCAATGCCAAGTACTTTTTGAAACATGTAAATACTTCATCCTTATGCTTAATGAAATAGAGAATTGTACATCTACTGTAATCAGCTATCATTGAAACATAGTACCTTGAACCTGTGATTAATGGATCTTTGCTAGGACCCCACACATTAGTGCGTACAAGCTCCAAGTAGTCTTCATACATGTACCCCTTTCTATTGAATGGTTTCCTATAAGCTTTGCCAAATTGGCGTGCTCCAGATTTGTATATCATCCGTTGATTGGACACATTCAGGATGCCAAGCACACTCCGATCCTTGCATATTTGCTTTAGTGCTCTTTCTCCTATATGATCTATCCTTTTATGCCATATCTCTAGTTCAGATCTAGTTTGATCCTTTTCATTGAAGAGTGCTATGTTTGTGGTGTCTTCAATCTCAAATGTAAAGAGTCTATTAGATTTCTCACCTTTTGCAATCCCCTTGAAGCCATGCGGAGGGTCTTCCACATATGCTCCATGCCTTGTGAATCTGACCTATAAGCCTTTCTCAAGACTTTGTGCAACACTAATTAGGTTTTTGGCTATAGTTGGCACATAGAAAACCTTACTTAAGAGGTTCATGTTATCATCAAAAGCCTTGACATTTCCAATTTTCTTGACAGAGTGTTTAGTGTCATCACCTCTCTGTAATTCATGGTTCCCTTTAAGCTCTTCAATATCAGATAATAATGCTACATTTCCATCCACATGATTGGAACAACCTAAATCAATATAGAAAAGATTCTCATCATCTTTTCCTTCCTTGGATGTGATGTTCATGATGAGTACAGATTCCTCTTGGTCTTTTGTGTAGTTGTTATAATCTCTTCTTCCTTTGAAACCACCTTGATAATTGTTGTTGTTGTATCCTTGTGTATTTGTGATTGTACTTGCTTCCTCCATTGTTCAACCTACCTCTTGATGGTCCATAGATCCCTCTATGGAAGCCTCTTCCCCTTTGATTACTTGTGTTCTTGAAGCATTCTTCCATGATATGGTTGTTGAGGCCATAGATGTTGCAAGGTGGAGTGTTGTAGGATCTCCCCTGCCTTGCTTTCCTCCTCTGCCCCTTCCTCTAGTACCTCTTCCTCTACTTGTGTAGTTAACTTGAGAGGTACTAGCGTCTTCCTCATTCTTCTTGCTTTTAACTTTATCCTTACTTTTATTCTTATCTTTATAAAGGGCAGAATATTGATTACCTCTAGATTTGTCACCATTCTTGTTAAGCTTTGTCGCATGGGTGTTGAGGTCAGGTATTTGCATATCGATATAGAGGTCCATTGTTGTGGTGAATAACTCGCACTTATCATCAATTTTGATGCCATTAATGAGCTCTCATACTATGTGTTCTTCTTCTATATCCTCTCCAATGCTTGCAAGATGGTCAACCACATCTTTCATTTTGGTTACATAATGAGCTACACTTTGACTTGGTTGCTTCTTTAGGGTTTTAAACTCCATCCATAGCTGATTCTTCCTAGCTCATGTATGCGATGAAAAATATGATGAGATTACTTCCCAAGTCTCTTGGGAGGTCTTGCAATTCCTAATGTGAGGTAATAAGAAATCAGATATTGAGTTTAGTAGATAAGACCTGGCAAGAGCATCATTTGCACACCATGTGCTCAACCTTTCCTTCTCTTCCCTTGTAAGTTGATGCTTGCTCCTGAATGTTGGCATCTCTTCATCTCTTGAGATGTATCCATATATACTTCTCCCTTGGAGGTAGGCTTGCATTGTTAGTGAACATGCTGAGTAGTTGCTTTTGTCCAATTTTTCAATGGATGATGTAAATCCATCTCCCATCTTGCTTTTTGATGCTTTGATACCACTATTGGAGGAGATGGTGGATAGTCTTCAAACTTGCATCACACCAGCAAAGAATAATGGTTAGAGAGTGTAGTGGGCCTCTTTAGCTTGCTAATGATCATAAATAATCACCTATGTTGTTTGGAATATGATCCACTAATCAATGGATCAAAATACATAGGTAGAAATTTGATCCAAGGACATAGACTTGCTATTTTTGTGTCCACCTATTCAGTAATTTGAACATTGCTCTGAGCACAATAGAAATTATTATAATTCCTTTTGGTGATGTATAATTAGCTTATAAAACTACTAATCATGAGTTATTTCAACCAAAATGATGAACTAGATGCTGAGTATGATGTTTAGCAAATCATAGGACATGCCCGATATTTTCGGGGTGCATCAATCAACATACCAGAGAGTAATAAAATGACAATATTTCAGGACTCCGAGAAGCAATGCTAACAAGATTTTGTAGCTATATAGTAGACAGTATATTGAATGTGCGATGCTTTAAATAACGAAAAATGATCAATCATACACTAAGAACAAGCTCTTAGAAGATCACTATACTGATGTAGTCATGGCAGAGAAGTAAAGTGAAGATGTAATGATAATGCATGTATTAAATCATCTACAAATACAATGTTATTCAAAATAATCTATTGCACAATGTGAGGGATATGATTGAGCTATGAATTGAGCTCTCAATTCACAATGAATCCCTTTCAAAATGATCTCATAGAGTTGAGACACGCACGTCTTTTGATCCTCCTTTTTTATAGTTGATTTTGGAGCCAATCTTTTGAATTCAAAATCAAAAGTTCACCTAAGAGTAAATCCTAAATTATAGCATATATTCTCTCATTAATCAACTAACAAATGTGATTTGATGCTTCCTAACTCCACGTGCCAGTAATGCACTTTTACAAAGGTAAATGTATTTGATTTTACAAGGGATTGACCATATAAGATTCCATAAGCAATGTGCTAATCATCCAAGTATGTGGGTTTGGGTTCTCTTACACCAACAAAAATAGCCTTTCCAAGTCGTAAAGGCGGGTTCTTGGTGCAAGTTTCGCTCTCCCAGCTAATTCCTAGATTTCATCCCAAATAAGTCCAAGCCATATCACTTCCCATGGTGGGTGGAACTCCGAAAACTTTTGTACTTTCTTTACGGTTTTATTAGGGAGATTATCACTCCTATTGGTCGTCCCTTGGTATCCAAGGAAGTTTTTGTGGGTTTCATCTATGAAGGTGTGATGCACTCTTTCAATGCTAAATGGAACCCAAAAATTTGTGTCGAGGCAAACCTTTGCATAGTTCTTCGAGATCAACATAGACATATGAGAAGGTCTCCCTATTAAACAAGAGTTAGTTTATAAAAGTTTACCCAATGCTTGTTTTTAGTGTAGGGTGCAAGGCCAAAGTATCAAAGAATGCCCTCTCGGATAGAAATCTTTATGGATAAACAAGAATAAGGAAAATGGTCACGGCATTTTTGAGGCTTTGGTTGATAGGTTTTGATAATGCTTAAATATAAATACCCAAATCTAAAACTAGATAAAGTCAAAGGAACTCAATTCAAGGATCAAGATTTAAATTCCATGGAAGTAACGCACAAAAGGAGAAGAAGTATCAAAGGAGGACTTGGGTGAAATCGCACTTGCTTGGTCCCTACAACCAACAACATTTTGTGAAATTTAGAAAAGGAGCTCAATATTGTAGACTACCCATGTGAATGGAAACTATATTTCAACAAAGAGAAGACCACAAAGACTCATGCCACAATCAAGAAAGGTAATCAAGAAGAGGTCACATGAACCAAAAAAGATGGTCTATCCTTCAACAAAGAAGACAACACCAAAGAGTGAATGTTCTATCATTGGCTGCACATTTTCAGGCATTCATGTGGACTCCTTGGCTGAAGGGGGATTGCCAAAAAGGAAAACTCCCTTGTGGACTCCCATGGAAGAGCCCTATCAAAGGATGTCTTATTTGCCAAGATCCCTCATTCCATAGAACAAGCGAGGAGGATAACAGCAAAAAAAAAAAGGGTTCACTCGGTGACCAACAAAGACACCTCCCTTCGTAAATGATTGTGGTTTCTTAATCTAAAACTAGTATAGTGCTGCAAGATAACTATCAAGTAGTCAAAAGCTCTTCTTAACATTCGGTGTGGAGAAGGGAAAAGATTTAGTCCAATTGGGGGTCTACATTTTGAAATCAATAATGGTAATTCCCATCTCCAAGTGGGGCTCCAAGAAATTTGAAGCAAACTAAGATACAAAAAGGAAATCCAAAGAAGGAACATGCATGTTTAATTCAAATAATGTTGGGAAGGGATGGTAGAAAAACTAATGAAAGTGATGTGTAAGCTCTAAAGAAGAAGCAACTCAAGGACGAGATCCCTTACATGGTTGATAACAATAAAGTGCAATGGACTTTTACGAATTTTACAAATGAGAATATGCACTTAATAACCAACCACTTCACTCAAAACTTAGGCATGTCCATGCCTCTCATCTCTTTGAGGCGAGACAACATGGCTTCCATATCAAAGTGAGATAAAAAATTCCTCAAAATGTTGTGCATCTTCATGACTCCCCTATTAGGGACCCATAGATTTTCAAAGTTTATAATGCTCTACCTAGTGATGAAATACCAAGGATGCTCGGTCTCACCAACAAATTCTTCAAGACTTTTAGGAGAGAATTAGTGAAACCCCTACTCTTGGTGTGGGAGGAGGGCTTACACTTGGATGCTTTATATAACTTTCTCAATGAAGGGATCATTAAGCTAATTCACAAAAAGGGAAAAAAGAATAGGATCCGAAATGTGCATCCCATCACTATGTTGTGTTGGTGCAATTAAAACCAAGCCAACATACTTGGTTAATTAGCTCATACATTATCTATTATGCAAGGCTTCATATGATCAACCACTTGTAAAAGGCTCTTTACATCTACCTTTGTAAAAGTGATACACATCCATGCGGAGTTAGAAAACTTTAAATCATGAATCATTTGGTTGTTGAATGATGAGGGAACCTATCCTATAACTTAGGATTCACCTTTTATAAAGATCTTTGAATTTGAATTTAAACTTTGGCCCCAAGTAAAACTATAAAATGTGGGATCAAAAGACCCGCATGTTATCTCAAGCCTATGAGATCACTTTGAGTGATTTTCATTGTGAAATGAGAGCTTACCTCTTAGGTCATTCACCTGTCACACATTGAGCAATGTATGGTTGTCAATGACATTGTATTTGTACATGATTTAATACATCTATGATCATTACTTTCTCATTTCACTTCTTTGTAATCACTTCATCAAAACATTGATCTTCTCAGAGCTTGTTCTCAGTGCATAGTTGATCATTTTTCATGCTTCAAATCATGGTAGATCGAGCATACTGTCTATTACATGCCTATAAAAGTATAGCTTCTAGGGATCATGAGATATTGACATATCTTTGCTCACTGGTATATTGGCTATTGCACCCCCTAAAGGTGGGGATGGTCTTATGATTTGTTAAACATCTTCCTTTGGGTGTGGTCCATCATTTTTTATGAAATCACTCATGATTGATAGCTTACTAATCTAATTAGAGTTCTGCAAAAGGAATTAAGACAATTGTTGTTGTGCTCAAAGAACTCTTCAAAACATTGAATAGGTGCTCGAACAAAAATAGCAAGAATTTTACTCTTGGATCAACTCCTCCCAATGTGTCTTGATCCATTCATTATTGGATCATATTCCAAGAAACTTATATGATTATTTGTGATCATTCGCTACTTAAAGAGGCCCACTACACTCTCCAGCTATCATTCTTAGAAGGTGTGAAGTAGGATCCAGCAACACCACTTCATCTCTTGTGACTATCCACCATCTCCTCCAACAATGGTATCAGAGCAACAACAAGCAAGATGGGAGATGGATTTCCATCCTTCATTGAAAAATTGGACAAAAAGAACTACTCAGCATGGTCACTTAGGATGCAAGCCTACCTTCAATGGAGAATTCTATATGCATACATCTCAGGAGCTGAGGAAATGCCAATCTTTAGGAGAAAACATCAACCTACAAGGGAAGAGTAAGAAAGGTTGACCACATGGTGTGCAAGGGATGCTCTTGCGAGGTCATATCTACTAAACTCAATCTCTAATTTCTTGTTACCACCTATTAGGAATTGCAAGACCTCCCAAGAGAGTTGGGAAGTGCTCTCATCATATTTCTCATCAAATACAAGAGCTAGGAAGAATGAGTTTTGGATGGAATTTACAACCCTAAAGAAACAATCAAAGCAAGAAGTGGTTGATTATGTAACCAAGATGAAAGATGTAGCTGATCAGCTTGCAAGCATTGGAGAGGAGATAGAAGAAGAACACATAGTAAGGCAGATCATTAATGGAGTTAAGGCTGATGATAGTGGGAGTCCACCAAAGCAATGGACCTCTACATGGATATGCAAATACCTGACCTCAACACCTTGATGAGGAAACTCTTCACCCATCAGATGAAGCTCAATAAGAATGGTGACAACTCTAGAGGTAATCAATCTTCCCTTTATACAGATAAGAATAAATCTAAGGATAAAGGCAAAAGCAAGAAGAATGAAGAAGAGGCTAGTACCTCTCAAGCTAATTATGCAGGAAGAGGAAGAGGTGCTAGAAGAAGGGGCAAAGGAGGAAAGCAAGGGAGGTGGAGGTCCTACAACAATTCAGCTTGGAACATTTGTGTTCTTAGCAACCACATAAGAGAAGAATGCTTCAAGTATATGAGAAATCAAAGGGGAAGAGGCTTCCATAGAGGTAGCTATGGACAATCTAGAGGTAGGTACAACAATGGAGGATGCAACAAAAACCATAACTACAATCAAGGATACAACAACAACAATTATCAAGGTGGTTTTAGATGAAGAAGGCACTACAACAACTATACTGAAGAACAAGAAGATTCACTACTCATCATGAACATGACATCTACACAAGGTAAAGATAATAAGCATCTTTTCTATATTGATTCACGTTGTTCCAATCATGTGGATAGAAATGTAGCTCTATTATCTGACCTTGAAGAACCTAAAGGGAAGCATGAAGTACAAACAAGTGATGATACTAAACACTCAGTCAAGAAAATTGAAAATGTCAAAACATCTGATGGTAGCATGAACCTTTTGAGTAAAGTTCTGTATGTGCCAACTATAACCAAAAACCTAATTAGTGTTTGGCAGATTCTTGAGAAAGGTTTACAAGTCACATTCACTTAGCATGCAACATATGTGGAAGACCCTCAACAAGGCTTCAAAAGGATTTCTAAAGGTGAGAAGTTTGGTATATTATTCACATTTGAGATTCAAGACATAGGGAACATATCACTATTCAATTATAGAGATCAAAACTTATCTGAGTTAGAAATATGGCAAAAAAGGCTAGGACACATAGGAAAAAGAACTTTGAAGCAAATATGCAAGAATCAAAGTGTGATTTGCATTCCCAATCTGTCCAAGCAACATATGATATACAAATGTGGAGCATGCCAATTTGGCAAACTTGCAGGCAACCACTCAACAGGAAAGGATACATTCATGAAGACTATTTGCAAGCTCTACACATTGATGTGTGGGGTCCTAGCAAAGATCCATCAATCTCAGGTTGAAGGTACTATGTTTCATTATTGATGATTACAACAGATGGATAATGTTTTATTTCATGAATCATAAGGATGAGATACTTACATGTTTCAAAACGTACTTCACACCAGTTGAAAACCAAAAAGGAAGGCGCTTGAACAGGATCAGATCTGATGGAGGTGGTCAATACTTTTCACATAAATTTGATTCATTTCTACATGAGAGAGGCATAAAGAGGGAAGTAACAACAAGATACACTCCTGAATTGAATGAGTGGTAGAGAGAAGGAAGATGTTAATTGTTGAATCTATTAGGTCTATGTTGAATGAGAAGAAGCTACCTAATTACCTATGGGTAGAGGCTGTTTCCATAGCCACCTACTTGGTCAATAGGCTCCCATCCAAATCCTTGGATGGTATGACACCTATGAAGCATGAAATGGTAGATGACCCTCATTGGACCATTGAAAAATATTTGGGTACATTGCTTATGCACACATTCATTCAGAAATTAGAGGGAAGCTTCACCTTAAAGCTAGAAAAATATATATTTATTGGGTATGATCGAAACCAAAAGGGGTGCACACATTCATTCAGAAATTAGAGGGAAGCTTCACCTTAAAGCTAGAAAAATGTATATTTATTGGGTATGATCAAAACCAAAAGGGGTACAAGCTATACAATCCCACTATCAAAGCATTTATAGCTAGTAGGGATGTAGTGTTTGATGAAAATAAATCCTGGTTTGAAGATGATTGTAGGAAATTCAAATTAGCATATGATTTGGAAAATGCTTTTCCAACCCTCACAAAAGCCGATAAACAATTAGTAGAAAATATAAACTCAAAGGATGAAGAAGAGATTGACTTCAAGGCTTGGAAGTCAAGAGGCAGGATCAAACTCAAGCAATTGGAAGACATACTAGAGTCTTCAAATAAACCATTAAGGAGATCACAAAGAGAAAGAAAAAAGCCCATAAGGTATGGCTATGATACATCATTAGTCATGAAGCACTTTTTGTATATCACTAAAGACTCTATGACAGAAGAGCCTTCTTCATTTAAAGTGTCTAGGAAGAGGAAAGAATGGAGAGAAGCCATCAGCAAGAAGTAGAAGCACTTCAGGAAAACCACACTTAGGATCTAGTTCCCAAGAAGCCAAGCATGAATGTAATTGGATCCAGATAGATATACAAAATAAAAAAGAACTCAGATGGCTCTATAAATAGGTACAAGGCAAGTTTGGTGGAAAAGGGCTTTGGCTAAACTCATGGAGTGGACTATGAAGAAACCTTTTCACCAATAGAAAAGATGCCAACAATAAGGGTTTTGGTAACTTTTACTGGCTCCAAAAATTGGAATTTATATCAGTTAGATGTCAAGAATGCATTCTTAAATGGACCGATATTAGAAGACGTGTATATGGCACAAACTCCAAGTTTTGAAGATGAAGATAAAACATGTTATGTATGCAAGCTAAGGAAGGCACTATATGGTCTCAAGCAAGCTCCTAGAGCTTGGAACCATAGGCTAGTTACTTATTTGGAGGACCACGGCTTTATGGCTAGCAAGGTAGATCTTCTTTATTTGTCAAGAAGAGCAAATCAAAATTGATCTACTTATGTGTCTATGTAGATGACATCATCATTATAGGGAATGATGCTAATGGCATCAAGCAAGTTAAGTCTCAACTAATGGAAGAATTTAAAATCAGCGATCTTGGTTTATTAAGAAACTTTCTTGGCTTAAAGCTTGTGTACATAGATTCTGGTTTATTTATTACTCCAAGGAAGTATATAGATGATATGTTGGTAAAGTTCAAGATGGTGGACCCTAACAGTGCAGGTAATCCTATGGAACTCAACCATAAGTTGAGTTCTCATGAGCGAGAACTACTTGATGATGTTGTAGGTTATCAACAACTTGTGGGAAGTCTCAATTATGCTACTCTAACAAGAGTAGACATTGCCTATGGAGTAAGTATATTGAGTGAGTTTATGCATGCACCAAGGAAGCCTTATATGGAAGCTCCAAAAAGGATGCTTAAGTATCTAAAGGGTACAATGAATGAAGGGTTCTTTTGTCCCTTCACTTTTGACATAGATATAAAGATGTATGCATATTGGTCTGGCTCCAAGGATGATACGAGGAGCACTTCAGGGTACCTATCCTTTGCAGGTTCAAAGCTTATATCATGGTCATATAAGAAGCAAAAAACTTGGCTTTATCTTCCACAGAAGCTGAATATAGAGGTTTGGCAAATGCAACTCAAGAAGCTATGTGGCTTAAGCAACTATATGCAGATTTGGAGATACACTCTTACAATCCAATAATCTTTGGGGACAACACTATCTCACTTCATTTGGCTACTAATCCTGTATATCATGCAAAGACTAAGCACATTGAAGTGCACTACCATTATGTAAGGGAGAAATTACCTAGCAAGGATATTCAACTATCTTATGTATCAACCTATTTAGAATGTGCAGATATACTCACAAAGTCATTGGATGGAACAAATATGAACAGGTTCAAATTGATGATTCGTTTGCAAAAAATCAAGGAGGAATGAAGAGCAAGCATGTTAGGTTTGAGAGGGAGTTTTTGTTACAATTAAAACCAAGCCCACATACTTGTTTAATTAGCTCTTACATGATCTATTATGCAAGGCTTCATATGATCAACCACTTGTAAAAGGTTCTTCACATTTACCTTTGTAAAAGTGATACACATCAACATGGAGTTAGGAAGCTCTAAATTACAAATCATTTGGTTGTTGAATGATGTGGAATCTATACTATACTTTATGACTCACCTTTTTGGTAGATCTTTGAATTTGAATTTAAAGGCTTTGGCTCCAAAAACAACTAGAAAAAGGGGATCAAAAGACCTGCATGTTATCTCGAGCCCATGAGATCACTTTGACTGGGTTTCATTGTGAAGTGAGAGATTATCACATAGAGCATTCACATCTCACACATTGACCAATGTATGATTTTCAATGACACTATATTTGTATATGATTTAATACATATATGATCATTACATTCTTACTTCACTTCTCTATTATAACTTCATCAGAATAGCGATCTTCTCAGAGCTTGTTCTCAATCCATAATTGATCATTTATCATTATTTAAAGCATGGTAGATCCAAGATACTGTCTATTACATGCCTACAAAAGTTCATTAGCATAGCTTCTCGGAAGCATGAGATATTGACATATCTTTGCTCACTTGTCTGTTGACTATTGCACCCCGTAAAAATGGAGACGGTCTTATGATTTGCTAAACATCTTTATCTATGTAGTCCATCGTTTTTTATGAAATCACTCATGATTGATAGCTTACTAAGTTGATTAGAGGTACCCAAAATGAATTAAGCCAATTGCTATTGTGCTTAGAGAACTGTTCAAAACTATGAACATGTGTAGAAACAACAATAGCAAGTTTTTTACTCTTGGATCAACTCCTACCTATCTACTTTGATCCATTGATTAGTGGATCATATTCCAAGGAAAAAATATGATTATTTGTGATCATTACCTAACTAAAGAGGCCCACTAAACTCTCCAGGTATCATTCTTAGCTCTTGTGAAGCTGGATCCAGCAACACCATTTCATGTCTTGTGACTATCCACCATCTCCTCCAACATGTTGCAAATTTCCTATAAGAGTTTATGTAAGGTTATCAGGAATCACATTGCCTTCCATATGCACTCATAGATCAATAAGGAACATATGGGGATGATTGAAGGCGAATCCATCTTGGATCCTAATATTGATATGTGGGGAGTTCTAGAAATTGCTAAGGAATCTTGCCAATATTTCCTCTTCATCAAGATAGAATTTGACAAAGCATATGATAACCTGGAGTTGGACATGAGTCTGCAATCCCTAAATTATTGATATATTTAGGTAGTGATGTGTGTGAACACTCTAGGACCACCGCGGCACCTTTTTCCCTCTTTAGGAGGTTTTTTTCCACCGGCTTGTATATACGCCTATTGCCCTAATGCGCTACTTGTCACATTCTCTAGTAATACATTCAACATTGTGTGTTGTGCTCCAAGATTCTTCTTCTTCTTCCTTGTGGTGTTTGCGTGCTTGCGCAAACATCTAACTCCAACAATTGGCATCAGAGCAGGTCACCGCTTCATTTGGGGCATCGTCGACACCTCTTCGGTTGTACTCTGAGAATCGTATGAATTTTGTGCTTGTGCAGGCTATTTCATCTTTTTGTGCCAAAGGTATATACCAGTTTTGGTTTGCCAATATAAGCATCTAAAAGTCTGCTACAATTCTAGTAGAATTTGTCTAGGCAGTTTTGTTCAACTTTTTGAGATAGAGTCAATTTTTTGCATCAAGGTTTTTTAGTCACCGGCCATGGGTGAAAGTAGTGATGTATTTTGTATGTTGGCTGTTGAGGATAAGTTGGATGGTACCAACTACCCATTGTTGGCTTATATGATGTGACATGTATTGGTTGCAAAAGGACTGTGGAACATTGTGTAGGGTGTCGAAAAACATCATATCACACCTGCAACTGTTACAATTGCAGGTGCTAAAGTTGATGCAGAAGGTGTTGAAGATGATGATATTCTACATTTTCCTATTCGTGGTGCGGTTTCTGCTGCATCTACTACAGAGCAGATTCATTGGGATGGCAGAGATGCTCATGCACATGCATTGATAGCTTTGTCTATCAAACGTGCCATTATTCCTCACATTTACTCTTGTAGAACAGCTAAGGATGCTTAGGATACACTTACCACATTGTACCAAGCTAGGAATCAGGCTCATGTTGCTTACCTCCGAAAAGAGTTGGAGAGCGAGCACATGAATGAAGGTGATTATATGGATAATTTCCTAACAAAGATCAAAGAATGGAAGGAACAATTAGTTTCTGCCAATGAGGTTATACTAGATAGCTCACTTGTGTAGACTCCTCTGAATGGTCTTCCTAATTCATATTGGAGTTTTGCTTCTACTCTTCTGTTGATGATGAAAGGCAATCCAAATGCCTTGTCATTTGAGGAGTTAGTATTTGTTCTATTGCAGGAAGATCAGTCCAGGCAGAATAGGTCCATTGTGCGAGTTTTAGATCAAGCTTTCCTTGCTGGTCAGAAGGGCAAAGGAAAATGGAGCTCTTCAACTAGTAAGCAGAATTCTGCTAATTCTGCACAATCGAAGAGGGACGACAAAGATGAAAAGAAATTAGAAAAGCAGAAATTTTTTTGCAAGTATTGTAAAGGAAACGATCATATCATAAAGAATTATCCCAAACTAGCTGCAAAAGAGGAAAACAAAAAAGAGGCAGGAATAGTTGTTGCAGAGGCCTCTACGCCAAAAACAGAATCTGCCAATCTTGTGCACGAAGAAGAATGGGCATTTACTACTGTTTGCACTTTTGACCCATCTACTCATGAGTCGTGCATGTCTACAGTAGACTCAGATGTTTGGTACTTTGATAGTGGGGCGACTAAGCATACTACCTTGCAGCATAGTTTTTTCTCTTCACTAGGGTGTGCCCCTACAGGAAATACTGTTACATGCACCAACAACTCCTCTTATCCTGTTATGGGAGTTGCAAAGATCATTTTGACTACTAATGATGGTAGTTTTTTCACTTTGTCAGATGCTTTGTTTGTGCTAGGGATCAAGAAAAATCTCTTATCAATTTTTGCATTATCCAACATTTGCTTGGTTGTGAAATTTCTTGATGACAGGTGTACAATTCATGATCTATCAAATGGTTACGTGATTATTGCTTTTGGCATTTTATGTCATGGGCTGTATAAGCTCATATACTATGAAAGATGTGTGAATGATTCTGCATGTGCACTACATGATTCTCAGGCTATGTTAGATGCAAAGCTTTGGCATGCACACTTTGGTCATCTAAATTTTGCTAGTTTGCTATGCCTGCAAAAATCTGAAATGGTGTCCTATTTGCCCAAACTTGAGGCACCTAGAAAACATGTTTTTAAAGGCTGTATTCTGGGCAAAATGTAGCGTTCATCCTTTCCAAAAGACGGTTCATTTCTGGCTACTCCGAAATCGTAGCTTGTACATAGTGATGTCTATGGTCCTATGCAGACACCTTCTTTTAGAAATTATCTTTACTTCGTGACTTTCATCGATGCTTTTTCCAAGCATGCATGGGTATATCCATTGAAGGCAAAGTCAAAAATGTTCATGTGCTTTAAACATTTTTAGTTCTGGTTGAAAATCTATCAGCATGTAAAATGGGCACCCTCCGTTCTCATCGGGGGGAGGGGAATATATGTCTTTTGATTTTAATGTGTTTCTGGCTGAACGTGGGATAAAACACCAGTGTATAGTGCCCTATACACCTCAATAGAGTGGAGTTGCTAAAGAAAGAATAGGTCACTCATGGAGATGGGGAGGTGTATGGTTAAGAGTCAGGCTTTACCACATAGTTTTTGGCTTGAGGTTGTCATGTGTGCAACATATGTACTTAACCGGTGTCCCACTAAAGCGCTGCAGTCTATCACTCCATATGAGGCTTGGCATGAGTGCAAGCCATTTGTTGCTCATCTGCCTGTTTTTGGTTGTTTAGCATATGCACTAGTGCCCGGACAACATCACAAAAAATTAGATGTAAAGCAATAAAATGTATTTTTGTTGGGCATACTTCTGAGAGTAAAGGCTATTGTTTGTATCATCCACAGACTAAATGCATTCTAGTTAGCCGCGATGTTTTTTTTGTGGAAGATGCTATTCAACCATTGCTTTCATGTACTAAGGAGACATCTGTTAGCTCCAAAAACATGTATGATACTTTGCTGCCTCTTTTTATAGGTGGACAGTCTAGTGCTGGTCCTAATGAGGCAACTTCTCAGCCTTTGCAGGTTTCATGTGATGATGTAGATCATCCCTTTTTTTATGCAAATTTACATGATGCACTTGTTGATGAGAGAGCTGATATTGAGGAGGCAAAAACTATGCCAAAATTGCTGGTGCAGACTTTGCATGACAGCAAATTAAATGCAGATCTGTGATATCGCACTCGATCAAGCTCTCATAGTGCCTCTTTTGCATCAGGTTGCTATGCTATGGTTGCATCTAGTCTCTATGATGAGAGTGAGCCTGTTTCGTTTGATGAAGCACAAAATTCAAAAAAATGGATGGCTGCTATGCAATCTGAATATGATGCTATAATGAAGAATGGTACTTGCTCTTTATGTGACTTTCCTCCTAGCAAGAAGGCCATTAGCACTAAGGGGGTATACAAACTGAAGCATAAACCTGATGATATAGTTGACAAGTATAAGGCTAGGCTTGTTGCAAAGGGTTATGCGCAATGAACGTTACACTTATGTGTTCCTCACGTAGCTTTGATGTGACCCTTTTCCCTATACATGGGCACTTTTTACTCTAGTGCTGGCTAGAGGTTTTTTCCCCATGTTACCACATACTTGATACTCTCATATGTGGTGGTACTTTGTACTTAGGGATATTATTCAGCTCTTACTTCAGTTCAGTTCATCGATCAATAGAGAGAGCTACTCCAGCCATCGTCTTCTCCGTATGTCTTGCTGCGTTTGTGCTCCTTGTGTGTGCTTCTTGTGTGTCTCTTGCACTTCTACACACACCCAACAGTGGTATCAGAGCAGGTTCAGCTTCTTCTCAAGTTTCGGTTTTTCGCGTCGCGGCGCGCGTGCACTTTAACAGTGCAAATCGACTTCGGAGCATAGAAGTGTGAATTTCAGCAGCTCCAAAACATTTCCACTAGGTGCGCTGGGGTTTTACCCCCATTTCGAAGCCATTCGTGCAGTCAGAATCGCCATCAGAGTGACGGTTTGTGAGCTGAAATTTCAGCACTCATTTTAGTTTTCGTCGAAGTGAAGATTTTGTCACATTCTTGTTCCTTAGTGAAATGGCGGGCAGCAATGACTTGTTTGGCATGCTTCAAGCTGAAGATAAGCTTGATGAGACCAACTATCCGATGTGGTCTTACATGATGAAGCATGTTCTTGTTCCAAAACAACTTTGTAACATAGTGGCAGATGTAGATCGAAGACCGGCAGGTGCTTCTGCTTCACAGTCTACTGTCAAAGATGGAGCTTCTTCTTCGAGTACAATGGTTTCTCCTTCTCCACCTACACAAGAGCAGCTTAGATGGGATGGAAAAGATGCTCAAGCTCATGCTTTGATTGCGCTTTCAGTGAAGCGTCATATAGTTCCACACATTCGATCATGTTCTACATCACGACAGGCATGGGACACACTTGCTTCTTTGTATGCCGTGCGTAATGAAGCACGTGTTGCATACTTGAGGAAGCAACTTGAGGATGTATGTATGGCTGAAAATGAGTTGGTGGATGTGTATGTGACACGCATCAAGGACTTGAAAGAGCAATTGGCAAACATAGATGAGATCATTCCGGATGCATCACTCATTTCTACACTGTTGAAAGGATTACCAGAATCTTTTCAGAGCTTTGCTACTACACTCCGTTTGGTTGCAAAAGGAAATCCTAATATGTATGCATTTGATGAGGTTGTGTCTCTTCTTTTGCAAGAAGAGCAATCTAGAGTGAATAGGAGTGGTTTGATTGAGGGAACACACGCACTTGCTATCTCACAAAAGGGGAAAAGCAAGTATGGTTCAGCTTTGGTTTCATCAAAACCAAAGCCTCAAGCTTCCTCTTCCACTCATTTCTCTAATGATGGTGATTTTCAAAAGAAGAAGAGATGCAAATATTGTCGGAAGGCTGATCATACTATTGATGAGTGTAGAAAGCTTGCAAAATGCAATAAAAAAAAAAGGAATCGGGCATGTCTATTGCTAAAAATTCAGCAAATGCAAAGAATGATGAAGCTAACATGGCTCAAGATTTTTGGGCATGTGTTGTTACATGTCATTATGATGCTTCTTTACATTCTAAATGTATGGTTGTGAGTGAGGCTAATTCGGATTGGTTCTTTGATAGTGGTGCTTCAAAGCACATAACATCATGCAAAAGATTTTTTCCCTCTTTGAAAGATGCACCTAAAGGAGGACATGTGGTATGTGCAAACAATGCCTCTTATCCTATCATTGGAGTACGAGAAATTGAGCTTACAGCTGCGAATGGAGGTGTGATTCTCTTGAAAAATGCATTGTATGTGCCCGGTATCAAGAAGAACTTAATTTCAATTCCGTTGATTGCCAAAGCTGGACTTCATGTACACTTTGTTGATGATAAGTGTATGGTTCATGATTTCAGCAATGGCGATGTTATTGTGATGTCGGGTACATTATGTAATGGTTTGTATCGCATGGATACATACAAGAGGGCTACCTCGAATGCCTTAGTTGCTCATACTTCTTCCATGGCTGAAATGGAGCTTTGGCATGCTCGTTTTGGTCATTTAAACTTCAATAGTTTGCTCTACTTGCAAAAGAAGGACATGGTTATTGGCTTGCCTACAGTTGAGTCCATGAAAAGCATGCATGTGAAGGTTGCATTCTTGGAAAAATGCATCGTGCTTCTTTTCCAAAAGATAGTGACACACACACTACAAGAAAATTGCAACTTGTTCATAGTGATGTATGTGGTCCGGTCAAGACTCCATCTTTTAGGAAGCATGTATATTTTGTTACCTTCATTGATGATGCTACTCGCCATACATGGGTGTATCCTATGAAAGCAAAGAATGAGGTATTTTCTTGCTTCAAAGCATTTTTAGCTATGGCTGAAAATTTTTCTTCACAAAAGCTTTTGACTCTACGCACGGATCGTGGTGGTGAATACATGTCACATGAGCTTAATGCTTTTCTTTGTGAAAGAGGTATTTCACACCAATGTACGGTGCTATATACAACTCAACAAAATGGTGTTGTCGAGCATAAAAATAGAACTTTACTTGAAATGGCACGATGTATGGTTAAAGGAAAGCATCTTCCTCATAAGTTTTGGATGGAAGCGGTCATGTGTGCAAATTATGTGTTGAATCGCTGCCCTACAAAAGCATTGAGAGTCATCACTCCTTATGAGGCTTGAAATGTTCATAAGCCTATGGTTAGTCATATGCGTGTGTTTGGTTGTTTAGCATATGCTCTTGTGCCATCATAACAACGTCACAAACTTGATGACAAGGCAAAGAAATGTATATTTGTTGGTTATAGTGCTGAAAGTAAGGGATATCAGTTGTACCATCCATTGACGAACACAATTATTGTGAGTCGAGATGTGGTATTTGCTGAAAATTCAGTTTTCCCTCTACTTGAATGCAAAAACTGCCAACAGTTAGTTCACAAGATGTGTTCGATACACTCATGCCTTTGTTCCAAAATGGTGCGCTTGACTATGGCCATGTAGACCAGCCAACTGAGGTTCAAAGGGCTGAAAAATTCCAGCCAAATCGGGCTGAAAATGCAGAGAATTTCCAGCCAAACATGGCTGAAAAAATTCAGCCAAAAATTGTCAAAACTGTTGGAAATTTCGAGCCACATATGGCTGAACATTTGCATCAAAATATGGCTGAAACTGAGCATGAAATTCAGCCCACGCATGATGTACATATTGAACGCATGTCTATCAAGAGTGCACAATCTATGCTAAAGTGGCTGAAAAAAACGTTGCACGACAGCAAATTGAGTGCACCTTTACTTGGTAGAACAAGATCAAGCTCTCACCATGCATCAAGTAATTTTGTGGATTATTCTCTTATTGCTACAGCATGTAATGAAGAGCCACTTTCTTTTGAAGATGCATGTGACGATCCACAATGGATGAGTGCTATGCAATCAGAAATGGATTCCATACATAGAAATGGTACTTGGGATCTATATGAATTGCCAAAAGGAAAGAATGCCATTGGTACAAAGTGGGTTTACAAGATTAAGAGAAAATCTGATGGTAGCATTGATTGCTACAAAGCTAGATTGCTTGCCAAAGGATATGCACAACAACATGGCATTGACTATGAGGAAACTTTTGCACCTACTTCACGCATGACTACCATTCGTACCGTGGTTGCATTGGCTACCCATCGAGGTTGGAAAGTGCATCAATTGGACATAAAAACAGCCTTCTTGAATAAAGATTTGCAAGAAGAAGTCTATGTGAAGCCACCTCTTGGATTTGCTATGAAAGGGAAAGAGCATATGGTTTGTCGCTAGCATAAATCCTTATATGGTCTCAAGCAAGCTCCACGTGCATGGTATGACAAAATACATAAGCACTTGATTGCTCTTGGCTTCACATGCAGTCGGATTGAAAGCACACTCTATGTATGCAAAAATGGGGCTGATCTTATAGTGCTTGTTCTTTATGTCGATGACATACTCTTGACTGGGTCATGTGATGCAAAACTTTACATTATTATGGCTGATTTGCAGCATACTTTTGATGTCACTTATCTTGGTCTTTTGAGCTACTATCTTGGCATCCACTTTGTACCCGTTGAGGGGGGAATTGTTATGCATCAAGCAAAGTATGTTGAAAAACTACTTCAGCGTTTTGACTTTGAGGATTGTAAGCAAGTTTCCACACCAGTTGAGACAGGGTTCAGGTTCTCAGTTGAGGATTCCAGTGATGCATTTGACTTTTCTCTTTATCAGCAAGCTATGGGATGTCTTATATATGCATGCAACACAAGGCCGGATATACAGTATGCAGTTTCCCAGTTGAGTAGATTCATGCATAGCCCTGGCACTAAGCATTGGCAAGCGGTGAAACGTGTGATTAGATATCTCCGAGGCACTTTGAGCTTAGGTCTCTTTTATGGCAGAGATGTTCAGCCATGCTTGCATGCATTTACAGATAGTGATTGGGCTGGTTGTTATGATACTCGCGTGTCCACTAGTGGTAATTGCTTTTCCCTTGGAGACTCATGCATATCTTGGTTGAGTAAGAAGCAACCTACAGTGGCGACATCGAGTTGTGAAGCTGAGTATAGGGTAGTTTTCACAGCTACATCGGAGTGTATATGGCTGAGACGCCTATTGATGGATCTTTGCATGGAGATTGATACTGCTACGCATATTCTCACAGATAGTCAGAGTGCTTTGGCTGTTGCACAAAACCTAGTGTTTCATGCACGGACCAAACATATTGAGGTGCATTATCACTATGTGAGAGAGCACCTTCATGCAAGAGATATTGATTTGGTATATGTGCCTACACAAGATAATGTGGCAGACATATTCACCAAAGCTCTTCCACAGGAAAAGTTTGAAGCTTTTCGGAAAGCTTTAGGCTTATTACCTTGTGGGGGCTGATCTGTCACTCCCTGTATGTGTTCACATCATTCGCTCCAAGGGGGTTTGTTACACTTATGTGTTCCTCGTGTAGCTTTGATGTGAACCTTTTCCCTATACATGGGCACTTTTTACTCTAGTGCTGGCTAGAGGTTTTTTCCCCATGTTACCACATACTTGATACTCTCATATGTGGTGGTACTTTGTACTTAGGGATATTATTCAGCTCTTACTTCAATTCAATTCATCAATCAATAGAGAGAGCTATTCTAGCCATCGTCTTCTCCGTGTGTCTTGCTGCGTTTGTGCTCCTTGTGTGTGCTTCTTGTGTGTCTCTCGCACTTCTACACACACTCAACAATGAAGAGGCATTGATTTTGATGGAACCTTTGCACCCACATGCCGAATGACTACTATTCGGAGCATTTGTGCACTTGCAGCTCATAATGGTTGGAATATACATCAGTTGGACATTAAAAATGCATTTTTGAATGGTGACTTGCATTAAGAAGTGTATGTTTTTTCAGACCTGTGGCTTTGTGCAAAAAGGGCATGAAAACCATGTGTGCAGGTTAAAGAAGGCATTATATGGTTTAAAGTAAGAACCATGTGCTTGGTATGAGAAGCTACATGCCTATCTGATTGCACATGGTTTTGAGAACAGTCCAATTGAAAGCATCTTATATGTTAAGCGTGCTAGTGATGTACTTTTGATCATTGTGGTTTATGTTCATGACATGTTGCTCGTTGGTCCTCATGAGGGTCATACTGCTTATTTTAAGGATGATTTGCATGCCTCATTTGAAATGTCTAATTTGGGCATTTGCATCACTATTTGGGCATAACACTGAGTCACAACAAAGGAGAACAAAGACATGTTCTCTTTTTCTTTTTACCTAAAGACCATTATATGAAGCAAAAAAGTGGGCATTTTACAATATCTAGAAAGCATCACGAGTCTTGCTTGTAAATATTGTTACTAGAAGCTTGATCTCATATCCCAAGTAGTCAAGATAGATATACTAAAATTCTTGCTGCCATGAAAACTAGTTGTTGAGCGTGACCAAGAATCCCACATCATGATCTTGGACAATAGATTAGAGTTGAAAAGGTATAAGTAAGAATTCGCGAAGCTCCTTCATTACATCTATAACCTCAACAAGCACAGATGATAGCTAATTAAAAGTTACTCGAAAATTAGAGTACATGTGTTGCAAAAATCAGAGCATTTTAACAAGGCAATTAAGATCATCCCCTTTGTATGGTTAAGATCCCCATTGAATGCCTGGCCATATTAAAAGAATATGAAATACATTTCACAAAAGCATTCCCACGAGAAGATAATATTCAACAAAATTATACTAAGAAACATTCACACATGATCAGAGAAATGCTCAAGATAAATCAAGCTGAACACAAAGTGGAAGCAAAACTCCAAATTACATTTCCATTAAAATGATCTTTTACATTTCATGTGTTCTACAAGAGTAATGTGAATCTACAATAGAAGCTGATCATAGCTTTCCTCATGCTCAAGGATATTGGGATCCTCTGGCACATTATAACACCTATCTTGCCTCTCTTGCTCCAAGATTGGCTCTTCAAGGTCAGCCATGTCCCCCGGTTCATCTGCAAGTGGGGGAACAGGCTCCCTTGAAGCTGGTTGGAATCTCTCCGTATCTGCAATGTGCTTCCTTCCAACCTCTTGGTCTTCATCTGGGCATTCATTCAGCCCATTGATTCTCATTGTAATGAAGCTCACTTGAGCATCATCCTTCTCCACAGCTATGCAGTGCCTGAACATCTTTAAGGAGCAAGCCAGAGTCGTTCCTGAAACAGCAGAAAACCACTTAGAGGCTTCAATCAACCATGACTAATGAAAATTGTGAAAATTGAAATTACTTGTGCCCGAAAAAAGGTCTAGGACCCAGTCATCATCATTGGAGAATAGCTGAAGCAATCTCATTATGAGTTTTTGTGGCTTCTGATAAGGGTTAACCAATGTCATGTCCCCAGCTACATGACGAAGTTTCTTGGTAACGGGTGGGAACATGAGCACATTTGAGATCCCATTCTCATTGCAATGCTCCCTGACTCTCCTTTTTGCTTACTTCATCATAATAGCCAACTGTAATGCATTCAGTGGCGCTCACAAACCGATGCAAAGGAGTGTGATTTATGTTTGTCTTCACCCTGCAAAAAAGAACTATGAGTCAAAGAGAGCATCATTAAAGCCATGGAGATAGAAAGAAGATTACTTACCAAGTGAGGCACTCCACAGCATGACATCTTGCCTTCAGAGTAGTTGAAAAAGAGAAAGACTGGTCTCTGCTATGGAAAATTACTATCCTCCAAAGAGGAGACATAGTCAACTCTGCAAAATCAGTGACCATCTTCCGAATCTGAGGGTGTTTGAAGGGTTCATCATCATTTACTGATCCCAACATCCTAAATCCATAGGGTATGTCCGCTATGAGAAGGGAGAAATGTTTTCTAGGCACAACAGAACAAATATTATTTACATCACTACAGAACACATTGTAATATACAGGCCTAAGGGGGTCTAGGGGATTGGAGAAACATTTAAGATCAGGTTCATCATCAAAATCCATCTCCTTCGCTTTCAGTCTAGATCTCTCATGCCTTGCTCTTTGAATGTGAGCAAGGAATGCAGGGGGGCAATCATCTAGTACCTCTGTAGACTTACTTTTCCTTGGTTTCTGCAGAAAAAATTGGAAAGACAATTAAAAGAGATCTTCAATACAGAAAATCGATGCTTGGCATCGACTTTGGGACATAAGTCGATGCCTGGCATCAACTTTTGCCACGAGGTCGATGCCAGGCATCGACTTATGTTGCAGGTCGATGCCAGGCATCGACTTATGCTACAAGTCGATGCCAGGCATCGACTTATGCCCCCAAGTCGATGCCAGGCATCGACTTCTGCCTGCAGGTCGATGCCAGGCATCGACTTTTGCCTGCAGACTGATGCCAGGCATCGAATTTAGCTGTAAGTCGATGCCATGCAAGGCATCAAATTGGTTAGGTGAATTACGGCATCTAACTTAATGGCGAACCAGGCACAACCTCAGAAAGAGAACCTACCCAATCACGAAACAGGATGAAATATTCTGATAAGGCTTTGTAGGATGATGTGGTTGGATAGTCTGCTTGGACCTTTGTCCAAGAAAAGCTACCCAGCCTCTTCATCATCACCTCCTGAATCTTCATGTACACTTTATGACTACAGACACAGAAATATAAAAGAGACTAGGTTAGACCAGAAGCATGGGAGGAGGGAAAAAGGATCTGAGAATAACATACATACTTATTGAGCTCAGTCACCATCTCCTCCAGGCTTAACTCCTTCGAGATTACCCTTGACAAAGTTGATATGATCAATGTATCATCCTTGATTCCTTGAAGGGCCCTCCATGGGGTCAGCTTCATGTCCTCAAGAGCCTCTTCAATTGAAAGGTCAACTTTCCTTCCCTTTCCCTTCAGATCAACTTGTGGGTCTGGCCTCGACTTTTGTTGCTTCTGGCCCTTGACCTACTTGTTCTCCCACATTGTGAAAATTCTATCTTGTAGATCCCAGATCTCACCTGATCTGAATGCCAGTTGAAACCATGGATCATATTTCCTCAAAGCATCAGACTTTCTATTCTCATCCAATGCAATTCCAACCTCAATAAGGCATTGCTTTCGTAGATTGGGATGTATTCTTCTAGCTTCCTTCACAAGACAATCTTCATATTCATGGTGGAAGAACCGAATTCTCTCTATGGAGGACATTTTCTGCCTGTAGTCATTGTCGTTGTTGTGATCCCAAGCAAGAAGCTTGGCTTCCTCAGTTGTAAGACCAGCATATATCTTACACTCTGCATACCTAAAGAAAAATGTAGTAGGGTGCTCCTTCACTAACTGTCTACGAGCCTCTGCAGAGTGTGAACCTCCAATCACATAATGAGTGTAATCCTCAAACAAACCCTCATTGAAATCGTCCACACAGCTGCACTCATTTGGATCCACCATGACAAGGAATGGCACAACAGTAGCATGAGGATTTATTTTCATTTTCTTCTTAAGATTCTAGACGTGCAAATTATGTGGCTCCCTGATCTCAAGGGGCCTCCTCCCTGTGACTAGATCTACGGGTGGCCTGTGGATGATATTGATTGGCAGCTGGAACAATTGCTCCTTCTTCACAACTTTTCTTCTAGCTATGTCCTCCCTCATCTTATTCTGCTCAGTACCAAGAACACCAGATGCAAGCTCTCCACCAGGTGCAACAATTATGTCCCCAGAGCTAGAGCTTGAGTCAGAAAACTCCTCTTCTGAAATTATCTTCTTTTTCTTTTGGAGCTTTTTCTGCACACTTTGCTTACCCCTTGCCTTTACAGGGGTCATCTTCTTCTGTTGTGTTGGCATGATATTGCCCTGGATCCATGGCATCAGGTCTTTGATGAAATTCACTGAGTCTATGCATATCTGAGCTAGCCCTTCTGGAACACAGCACTCTGGGCACAAGAAATCCATCTTGCATATGATATTTCTTAATCCTTTCGATGTCTCCACCAAGAAAAGCAGGTTGTCAGAATCTTCATCTTCATAATCTAGTTTGTAAACAAGGCCATACTGAAAACCTTGTGTTGTCGTGATCTTTCCTCTGCCATAAGCCCCTGCGAACAAAAGGAGGACTGCATTCTTCTCTTCAACGTACTGAAGGCATCACTCTAGATTTGTCATGTCCCGAAGTGGACGATCTGTCCTCATGACCTCCGTCTCCCTAGACCTTTCCCTCATATTTGGATCCTCCTCAGGAATTTTTATGCTACTTTGTCCACCTGAGGATATTCCTAGTGGGTTGCTGGCCTTCTCAGAGGATAATGGTGCAATAATTTTCTTTGGTTTTGCTTGGTGACCAATGCCTTTGTCACGTTGTTGGTCACCAGAGCCCATGGTGACTCTGAGCTTCTTAATGGGCCTTTCATCCTTGTACTCCGCATCCCTGAAGGCACTTGGAAATATCAGATCAAACGTAAATGTGGTTTTCAAAGGCCCAAGTCCATGCCAGGCATCGATTTTGAGCTTCAGGTCAATGCCAGGCATCGATGTTTAAGTGCATGTCGATGCCACGTATCGACTTTGTGTGCAAGTCGATGCCCGACATCGACTTGAGGGTGAAAGTCGATGCCAGGCATCGACGTGGGGGTGCAAGAGTCGATGCTTGGCATCGACTTTTGGGCCCAAGTCGATGCTTGGCATCGACTTTTGGGCCAAGTCGATGCCTGGCATCGACTTTTACCCTCAAGTCGATGCCTGGCATCGACTTGCACACAAAGTCGATGCCTGGCATCGACTTGAGCCCAAAAGTCGATGCCAAGCATCGACTTGGGCCCAAAAGCCGATGCCAAGCATCGACTTTGCACCCTAAAGTCGATGCCTGGCATCGACGTTTCAGTGCATGTTGATGCCGGCAAGTCGATGCTTGGCATCGACTTTTGGGCCCAAGTCGATGCCTGGCATCGACTTGCAATCCTAAGTCGATGCCTGGCATCGACTTACACCTTAAAGTCGATGCCAGGCATCGAGCTGTACATGCTTTGGATCCATATTTCTAGAGGTAAGAAAAATAAATACCTAGAAATCAGACTTTTTACACAGACATACAGAGGGAATCTTTTTGGAATCTTTATTTATGGTATGATTTTGTCTACCTCTTGGTACTTTTGCCAACATTCTTCTTCTCCATCAGACTTGGCTTGCTGGTATGCTGAGCTTTGTGCTCCATGGCTGTCTGTGCTCTGCTACTCTCTCTTGCTCGTGGATTTTGAAAATGCGAATGATCTCCTCCTCTGGTATTTATAGGCAATTGGGTAACTTGAACCAGAGACTAACTAGATCTAACTGAATGAGTCCAGTTGCTAACTAAATCTGTCAACTTATCTAACCAGGGAATAGCACCCACACAAATAGGCTGTTTCAGAGCCACTTTAATGAAATATTCATAGACCCTTGCAACTATTTATATACATTTGCATAGAAATTACATTTCAATGGCAAGAGTATGGTATGTCCATAAGGATGTCGAAACTCATGTAGAGATTTTTTTCTTAGAATCTCTTTCTTGGGAGAAAATCAAGTCAAAGTTGTGTTAACTCTGGGAGACTAATGACATCTTTATAGTACTACCCTCCTCACTTTAGTTCATATTCACATTTATCTTGTAACTCACTGTTGAAATGGAAAATCAATGTATGAATAAACATTCAAGTACAGAACCTTGCAACTATTTATATACAGTTGCATGGAAATTAAACTTCAATGGCAACAGTATGGTATGTACATGAGGATTTCTAATCCCATGTAGAAGTTTTTTCTTAGAGTCTGTTGCTTGGGAGAAAATCAGGTCTAAGTTGTGAGATTAATGACATCTTTATAGTGTTATCCTCCACACTTTAGTTCATATTCACATTTATCTTGTAACACATTGTTGAACTGGAAAATCAATGTATGAATAAACATTTTGTGTACCTCTTTTACACATAATTCTTTTTTAATATACTTTCATCTACCTCTTTGATATCTAGCCAAGACCACAATAAAACCTAATCCTTGAAATCTTAACGAAATGTAAAATTTCTTCTTGTATAGTGTTCAATGGCATAGCATATTCCAGTTGGAACTCAACTTGGATATATTCCAGTTGTAAAATTTCTTCTTGTAAAATTTCTCCAAACAATTTTATTATATATTCCTGTTGGAACTCAACTTGGATATATTTTGATTCATTCACAATGCTTAGACTCAATGACTCATATGCAGTTAGAAATCAACTGTGTTTCTCATTTGAATCAAAAGTGAATCAAATCTTTGGTTGCCTTATTAGTGTATATTTGAGTAATTAAGTGATTTGATGTAATTTGATGTTTAATGTTAGTTAATGTACTTTAATAAGCTTTTGATTTCATATCTTCTGGATGTGACATTTGATGTGACATCTTCACTTGATCTCGGATTTCTACTTATTTAAAAAGGTCATTCATCTTCAGTCTTCTGTGAACTTAGTGAAGATGAGCTCAATCTTTTCAGTGGATGCTTGGGCATCAGATTCCTCTGCTCATATTGATTCATTGTTCTCAGTTGAGCCTTTCCAGAGAAGTGATGATCCCTATGATTTAGAACGTGCTGATGATTCCATGTTTTCTGTTGAGTCATTTAAGTTATCCAATTCACAGTGCAATGCTGCTCAACCAAATGCACCTCTTGATCTCCCATCTGATCCAACCATTGATCTCCCTTCTGACTCAAGTGCATGTGGAGCAACGAAAAAGCAAAGCAAGCTCAATCTACGATTTAAAAGAAGGTCTCGTGAAGTAAGTCGAAAAAGATTTAAATTTCTTACTTCAGATAGACAGATTGCATTGGATATTGTGAAGCATTGTTGTGGTTTGAAATGTTTGTATAATTTAGGAATGAAGAAACTAAAGCACATAAGAGAAAAATTCCTCCATTTAGATAGTGAAAGGCAAGATATATACCTTGTTTCTTGCATGCAAATGATTGAGGATAACATGTCAGTAACGCGTGTTGGTTTTGAATATTTCTTTACTCAAGGGATGCCATGCTGTAGGGCTGCATTTAAAATTGCAATGGGTGTAGGAAATTTTAGAATACATAGGGTTCAACAAGGGTTTTTGAATGGGGATCTCATTTTGGATACGTTCCATGTTGGGACCAAAGGATCTGTTGGACGTCATGCAATGAATTGGATGATGAACTATTTTAGCTTGCATTGTGAAGTTATGCCTACAACTGGAAGGTTGCACTTGTCAGATAACTTTACTCGTCGAGAGGTATTTCAAATATATAGAGAAGACATGGAAAATAGAAATGAGAAGTATGTGTTGTATCGTCACTTTACTCGATTATGGAAGGAAGAGTTTAACAATGTGTCTATTCCTCGTAAAGTTAGAATGGGTGAATGTTCAGTTTGCACCACTTTGAAAAACATGGCAAAAGGGGCTACAACACCACAAGAAAAGCATAATTTTAAAAACCTTCTTAACAACCATTGTGACAGTCAAGCATTAGAGAGAAAGAAAGCAATTCATCATCGAAGTAAGGCACTCAGAAATCCGGAGCGTTATATGTGTTTGTTGATCGATGGTATGGATCAAAAAAAAACTTGTTTGCCACATTTTTATCGCATCCCTAAGGACATTGGAGATGAAGTCCTTGTGCAAATGCATTTGGTTGGTGCTTTTGTATACAATGGAACTGTAATGTCCAAGGTTTTCTTCACATATCCGAATGTGCATAATGATCCAAACCTTACAGTTACTGTCATTCATCCTGTTTTGCAATCATGGAAGGGTCTTTTGCCACCAACTCTATATTTGCAACTAGATAATACTGCAAGAGAGAATAAAAATTCTACAGTCTTTGGATATTTAAGCATGCTTGTTGAAAAACAAGTATTTCAGAAGGTTAAGGTAAATTTTCTTCTGGTTGGCCACACTCATGATCACATTGATCAAATGTTCAGTACTTTCTCTAAGAAGTTGGCACGTAACAATGCTTTTACTCTTCCGATTTTATCTGAGCTGATTTCAGAAGCATATACTCCAAAACCAGAAGTTCAACACCTCACACAGATTTATGACTTTAAGCACTTTTGCTCAATGGGCCTTGATAACAGTGCTAAGGTTTTGGCTCCATTGCACAATATTAGTTTCAACCATGTATTCTTGATGAGGAGGGTTGATGAAATAACCCTTTTATTTGCAAAGCAGTATTCATCTTCTCTTGGGTGGGAGCCTAAAGAGGGATGCAGATTCTTATTGCAGGTGCCTAATTTGTCTAATGTAACAGTGTATGGTGCAGAACAATCACCATATGAAGATAAAAACAATACAGAAAGATGTGGAAGTGTGGTTGATCAAAGTAAAAGCTGGATGCATGCACTCATTGAAAAGAAGAGACATATTGAGCGTGCAAAAAAATATGCTGGAGATCAAGATGTATCTTGGTGGGAGGACTTTTTCAATCATCAAGAAGAGATTATACAGTATACAATTGCAGGTCACTGGCCAGTTGATGTTCCATTCACATGGGATTTTTGTACACAAAGATCCGTGAATGTGGCCCAAGCATGTAATGCAGATGCACTTCAAAGTTTTATACATCCACCAGAAAGAAATATTTATGTAGGCCCAAGGATGACAAAACAGGCAGAAGCAAGATGGCAAGGAAATTTAATAGAGATAAATGTTGGAACGCTTATTACAGTACTTGCTGATGGTGTTGAGGCTACCAGACCATTTTGGATTGCAAAGGTTTTAGAGATAACTAAAGATATTGATCAGAGAAGAATAGAGGCTTTGATGGTGCATTGGTATTACACTAAAAGTAGTAATGCATTCATAGGTAAATATAACTTAGAAATGGTGTGTGATACTAAACGAACAGGTTCAAAAAGGAAAAAGAATATTCGAAGCACATCCACTCTTAAAATGGATGATGTAGATATTCTTGTTTATGATTTTTCCTTGACAAAAACTGGTCACTTGAGGAAAGCAACCATCAACATGATAAAACAAAAGCTTCCAGATGTATGAGGTACAGGAAATCATAGGAAAACAAGAAGAGTTGTGCATGATCCTGCAGAATTTTGTATGTACGTGGATGAAGATAGAGCTCTTGTGGATATAGAAGAAGAAGAAGAGAGCTCTCAACAGTATGAGACTGAATCAAGTGCATCAGATGATGAGGGTGTAGACATAGATCGACAAAGTTGTGAGTTGCATTGAAGCTCTCAGACATTTTTAGTGCTTATGTAAATGCCTCAAAGTAGTTTGGTTAATGAAACCATGTTTTGTAGCAATTTTGAATAACAATCAGATATCCACCCATTAAAGATATGTCTAAAATGTTATTTTTGTGTAAAAACTATTGATTTCTACATTCTTATATATATTTTAGACATGTCAATGTCTTATCATATAGATTTTGGACATGTCAATGTCTTATCATATACATTTTGGGACACGTCAATGCCTAATATAGTGAAATTTTGACTACATTTTGAGCTCATTTTTTTTGAGAAAATGATAAAAAATGTCAAAAATTACTTGTTTTCACCTCATTTTTGTAATATATGTATACTGGTGTAAAGGAAATCCAAAAATGAGGTGAAAACATGTAATTTTTCACGAGAGTGTTCTCTTTTTACGACATAGTTCTCGTTTGTTACGACTCGCTGTTGCATGTAGCTTGTGCAAGTTGATGGTGGAATGACTTTGTGTCAAACGAAATATATTGACACATTATTGCAGCATTTTGGCCTTGAAGACTGTAAACCTATTGCCACTCTTATGAAAACAGGTTTATGATTGAGTCTTCGTGATTATGGAGATGTGTTTGATGCTATTCTCTATCAGCAGGTTGTTGGATGCTTGATTTACTTATGCATTAGTCGGACAGATATTTAGTTTGCTGTCTCATAGATGAGCATGTTTATGCATTGCCTAGGACTCAAGCATTGGCAGGCGGTCAAGTGCATCTTTTGCTACTTGAGTGGTATCTAGCTACTTGGTTTGTTTTATCCCAAGGGGGTATCAATACCGCCAGATTTGCATGTTGTTTCTGACTCTAATTGGGTTGGTTGCTATGACACTTGTGTGTCCACTAGTGGCTTTGCTTCATGCTTGCTAGCTCACGTATATCTTGGTTGAGCAAGAGGTAGCCTATTGTGGCCACTTCCAGTTGTGAGGTTGAGTATAGGGTAGCTTTCATAGTGACTGTTGAGTGTGTGTGGCTCAGACACTGTAGTTTGGTTCTTGCGCACTCAGGGGTGCACACAGAGTGCCAAGAAAGTATCTCAGCTTGAAAGATGTCAGTAGCTAAGAGATCTTCTATATTTGAGGTGCTAGACTTGCCAAACTAGATCATCACCTTGATTTCTCAATTTGCTACTTCTAGGATTCACTCACCCCCTTCCTCTTACATGAGTTTTAGTTATGTCACAGGGTTCTTAGAAAGGAGGGTGTAATAATTTTGACACAAATAAATATCTTGTTTAACTAATTAGCTTCCAATTCCAAGCCATAAGATTGTTGTCGAGGGGAACCAAATTCTTTTTCCATGTAGCACTTACCCTATTTAGCTTGACCTATAAGTGTCTTCTGAGTGCAATAAAACCACAAGTTTCACTCATGCTACTTTATTTGACTTGTATTCATGGGACCCTCTCCTTAACAGTTGTTGGATCCTTGTTGATTACCATCTCTATGCAAACCATTGAGTTTCTTGGCTTTTATTTCCGTCAAATTAAGTCGAGGCTTTAAGTTTGAAACAATACAACATATCATATCAAAGAGCATTTAGACATGTTGAAACACATGGTCAAGATTGAGGCTTCCATAGAAACATCGAGTTCAAAAAGTACAAGGATTTGATTTTAGAATGCATGTGATGAACCTCCATCCAAATTGAAAATTTATGTGAGGATTTTCTTGTAGAAAATACTTAGATTATAATGAGAGATTCAATCTCGGATGTTTAGAAACCAAAATTGCATTGTCCACTTGAATGCTTAAAGTGATGCGTACGTTATGATTAATGTAAAAGGGAATATGCAACGTGCTCTTTATACAATCAATGCGAATGACTAGGTGCATGAAACGTTTGTCGTTTTTTATGTCACGTAGAATACTTGCTCCGAAGACAGAATGGAATAGAGTCTATTGGAAACATCCTCACATTAAGTCATATAGTAGTCCAATGGGTGGACCATAGGAAAGTGCATGCGAAAGAAGCTTGATCATTTTAACTTAGCATCTCACTGCACCTACTTCCCTGGGGTGACTAAAGACTTAAAACTGGCCGAAGATATTCAAGAGGGAAAATTGAAATCTTTTCATGCAAGGACCCATGCCTGAGAGAGTAAAATGTGCGTGCATAGATCTTTTGATTGAAGTTTATAGAAATCTACACTTTTATTTAAAAGTAGGCTATTATTTAAAAAAAAAAAACTCTCCTTAGTCTCAAGTCATGGGAAAGTATACATGAACGGAGAAATACATATGATTGATGAATGGGACTGTTGTGAGATGACATTCAAGTAAAGCCATCACCTAAGACTGTTCAAACATTTAATTATGAAGATAGACACAATCAAGTGGTATTCAGCCAGAACTTTTGACATAAAAGAAAAACGTACAAGCATGGTTGAGCATGTATGAATTCCAAGATTCTCGATATCAATCTATACATTTGGTTCGACAAAGAGGAAAATGCAACAAAAATAAAGTATGTGCAAAGCAGATTTGCATTGTTTGGCATATTTAACGTCACATGCAGTTCATGTGTCCATGTGCACATAAGCAGTCCTTAGCAAACTCTCTCATGCTAAAACTTTTTCACACAACTTACTGCTCGCATGTAGCTCACAAAACAAACATCCATCCATTTGAAATAGCTAAACATACAGATCATGACAAAACAACCATCCATTTGAAATAGCTAGCAAGTGAGTGAAAAACATTTCAATTGTTTTGACACGTTTGAACAAGATACGTAACTTATCTCTGAAGTTGAGACAACCTCCATTTCTTTGTTCAATCCACAGCATATGGAATGAAAAAGGAACTCAATTCATGGCGGTTTTTTTTAATTCATTAGTTCGATTTGAAGGCTTCTATTGTTGATGTTCAAATCCATACAAGGCTCTCCTCTTTATGCATCGAACTGTCATTACAACTTTTCTTCTATGAGCATGGCGCTGAATGTTGCTTCATTTGCAAAGTTATTCTACAACATTCTCTACTCTGATGAAGATTACACAGTTCATATCTCTTCACTCTATTCGATCTCTGGCTGGTTCCCAACAATGTACATGCACAAATGTCCATGACAGGACCTGTGTTGTTGCTTACTAGCCGATGTCTCTAAAAGCTTTCACATTTGTAGCACTAGAGGATGCTACAGAGAGCCATGGATCATACTTGCCTGCTCTTTTCAAACCGTAAATGGAGATATGCTGAAAATTGATAAGTGTGATTATGAAGGCAGTTCTTTGTACTTCGCATGCAGCTTGCATCCTCCACCATTTTTGACAAGATTCATAGCCCATCTATTTTATCTAGCTGAAGTTGGATGGGGAAACCTCATAAGCGAAAAGCATTAAATATAGCGTAGAGTTTATCTTCCTCAGAATAACGCTATCTTTATCGCTTGTTTAGATTCATTGTTTGATCTGATTTATTGTCGTATGCCCTCTTCTTATTGGAAATCTGCTATAGCACATCAGTTCCCCATTTTCATCGAGGCTCTCCCAGCACTAATAATCCATAGTCCATTAGATCTCAGCAATTAAGCATGCTTGGGTCAGAACAGTATTCCTTCTCCTCTGCATCTTTCGTTTCTCCACGCGTCCCACCTGTGTTGTGGTTCCTTCTATTTTCCTACTGCCCGATCAGGTTCTGCCCCCTAAAGATCATCATATTTTTCCCACATGATCACCTCTCTCTCTCTCTCTCTCTCTCTCTCTCTCTTTCTCTCTCTCTCTCTCTCTCTCTCTCTCTCTCTCTTTTTGATTGTTCGCATCCATCTGTCAAAACTAATGCATGAATCGGCCTCCTTCAACCCTTTCTCAGATCATGCCCCCCCTCTTCAAACTTCTGCCTCCTCTCTTGAGTAGCGTGCCTCCCTCTTTCTCCAGCCTGCCACATTAGAATCGAACCTGGCCAAAAACGGAAAACAAATGCAACCACTATCCACAATGCATCCTTCTGATCCTCGACCTCTTTTCTACTTCCTTTTTTTTATGGATTGAAAAAAACACTTTCAATTGAGCTCTCCAAAATAAACCACCATCATTGTGGCCACTCAAGTCAACCGTCTTTAGCTTCATTTTGAATTGATGCTCTTGATCTAGTTTTAGAGCTTCGTCTTCAAATCTTGACGACATTCACCCCCTCTGAATCTGTGCATCCTCCGGATGTACCACACCATCGATATGGGTATCTGGAAATCATTCTGAAAATTCAAGTGCATGGGTTAAAACAAATTTGCCTATGCACGAACATGTAGTGGGCCTTACATATGCATACTCTAACTGCATAAAGAAAATGTCATGGTGCAAATAAGGGAGGTATTAGGCATTCGGTGTTGAGGCTTTACACTCGGATTGAACTCACATTTTCACCATGGATATACAATTCAATACCAGTGCAATCACTCGTGCAACTATGGATTAAAAAAAAAATATCGTGCTCTCTACATTTCATTTATGCATGTGTTAGGTACATGAAGGGAAACAAAATGGTGTGAAAAATAAGGGTTTATGGTATCTAAGCAAGGAAACTCTCATACTCACAATTCCACTCTCTCACAAATGCAATCTCTCTTCCTTACTCATAACTACGCTCTCTCTCTATTCTCTCAAAACTTGATTGATTAACTTTTCAATGATGTTTACCTATTTATCTAATGTGTAGATGGACATGCTTCTATTGGTTTTAAAAGATGTGCTTTCTACACACACTACAACATATCAAGGGCATACCGACGTTCACGCCTCGACGTCGGTATGATCGTTGAAAATGCTTGAAAAACCACAGATGCGATACTAACGATCATTTAATCATCAGTATACAAGCGTCAGTATGAGCGCCGATATAGGCGTCGGTACTTTACTGTAAATTATCGATGCTTACACCGACGCTTATACCGACGCTTATACCGACGCTCATACCGATGCTTATATCGAGGCAATGTTTTAACCGGTATTCGACATTTGCTTGCATTTTGGACCAAAGTTTGCTACTGTCGAGTTTGTGCATGCGAACTACATTCTACACCTATTATGTACACACATCTCTCTCTTTCTCACTCTTTCTCTCTATTTCTCTCTCTCTCTCTCTCTCTCTCTCTCTCTCTCTCTCTCTCTCTCTCTCTCTCTCTCTCTCTTTCTCTACATCTCTATTTCTCTAGATCTGAAATTTTTATAAGAATTGCACATACTGTAGCACCCTTTCTCTTTCTTTGTGTTTTCCCTTTTCTAATTTCTCTTCTCTTTCGTTTTGCAGGAGCTTTTTGGCATCAAATATTTGGAATTTGACGAAGGGCAACATTAAGTGGACCTTGAGGACAACGATCCAGACAATTACATCGATGTAAGTGATTATTTTTTTTTCGATTGATATAGAGTGAGTTAGAGAGAGAGATGAAAGAAAGAGAGAGATCTAGAGAAACATAAAGAGAGAGAGAGAGAGAAAGAAAGAGAGAGAGATGAAAGAGAAAGATAGACAGAGAGTGAAAGAGAGACAGATGAAAGAGAGAGAGATGAAATAGAAAGAGAATGAGATAGAGAGACAGATGCATACATACATACACACACATATGCATACACATACTCACATACATATTACATGCACACATGCATATTACATACACACTCACATACATATTACATACACACATGCATATACATACACATACATATTACATACTCACATGCATACACACATATACATACATAAATGCATATTACATACAAACATGCATATTACATACACAAATGCATATTAGATACACACATGCACATACATACACACACATATTCATTCTCACATACATACATACATACATGTATACACACATATACATACACACATGTATACACACATGTATACATACACACATGCATATGCATACATACATACACACATATTTGCATGTACACACACACATACATACATAAACACATGCATATTACATACACACTCACATATATATACACACAAATATGTGCATACACACATGCATATGCATACATACATACACACATATATGCATGTACACACACACATACATACATACACACATGCATATTACATGCACACACACATATATATACACACTCACATATGTATACACACACATGAATACATGCACATACACATACACACATACACACATCTACATGTTTTAGGGTTAGGGTTTTAGGATAAGGGTTTATGAATTTCTCTTTTCTTTTGTTTTGCAGGAGATTTTTGGCATCAGTTCTTTGGAATTCGACGAAGGAAAACATTAAGTTGTCTTTGACGACAATGCTCCAAACAATTACATGCATGTAAGTGATTGTTTTGTTTTCAATTGATATAGAGTGAGAGAGAGAGATGAAAGAAAGAGAGAGATACATACACACATATTTGATTGTACACACACATACATACATACACACGTGCATACTACATACACAGACACACATATAAATACACACGCACATATGTGCATACACACATGCATATGCGTACATACATACACACACATATGCATGTACACACACATACATACATACACACATGCATATTACATACACATGCACATATATATACACATTCACATATGTATACACACACATGCATACATGAACATACACATACACACACCACATATACATACACACACACACATATACATGTTTTAGGGTTAGGGTTCTCTTTCTCTCTCTCTCTCTCTCACATCTTGGTAAATGATGTGTGTACTCTTTCATTGTCTCTCTTTCTCTATGTCTTCTATTTTTTAATTTCTTTTTTCTTTTGTTTTGCAGGAGCTTTTTGGCATCGATTCTTGGGAATTCGACAAGAAACTTGAAGGAAGATAAAAAGAATTACATCGATGTAAGTGATTGTTTTGTTCTTTTTTATAACTAGGGAGAGAGAGAGAGAAAGAGAGAAAGAGAGTGAGAATAAGAGAGAATAAGAGAGAGAATAAGAGAGAGAGAGAGAGAGAGATGAAAGAGAGAGACAAAATACAAGAGAGAGAGAGACAGAGAGAGAGAGATGAAAGAGAGAGATAATAATAGAGAGAGGAAGAAAGAGAGAGAGAGAGAGAGAGAGAGAGAGAGAGAGAGAGATGAAAGAGAGAGATAATAATAGAGAGAGGAAGAAAGAGGGAGAGAGAGAGAGAGAGATGAAAGAGAGAGATAATAATAGAGAGAGAAAGAGAGAGAGAGAGAGGGAGAGAGAGATGAAAGAGAGAGAGAGAGAGAGAGAGAGAGAGAGATAAAGAGAGAGATATAGATAGATAGAAAGAGAGAGGCATAGAGATACATACACACACATGCATACATATTTCATACACATATGCATATGCATATGCATACAAACACACACACATATACATGTTTTAGGGTTAGGGTTTTAGGAATAGGGTTTTTGATGTTTACACATATACTTACATAATACACATACACATGCACACATATACACATGCATACATACATACACATACACACACATCAAATATACATACACTCATATGCATGTTTAGGGTTAGGGTTTTAAGATTAGGCTTTTGTGCTTTTACATATATACACACATGCATACACACATATACACATATAAACACATAATACATATACACATACACACACACATACACACACACAAAGACACACACACACACATACATACATACATACATACACACACACACATAGATATATACACACATGCATACATACATACACACATGTGACATACACATACACGCATATTCATGTTTTAGGGTTAGGGTTTTAAGATTAGGATTTTGGCTTTTACTTATATACACACATGCATACACATATACATGTTTTAGGTCTAGGTCTTCAGGATTAGGGTTTTAGGGTTTTTACATAGATACACATATGCATACACACACATACACATATATATGTGTGTGTCTATATATATATATATATATATATATATATATATATATATATATATATATATATATATATATATATATATATATATATATATATATTTACATACACATATATATACACAAAAATACACACATACACATGTTTTAGGTCTAGGTCATTAGGATTAGGGTTCTAGGGTTTTTAAAATTTCATACAAATATTTACACATATACAAATATACACACATAATACATATACACATACACATGTATATACATAGGCATACACACATATACATGTGTTCTGATTGTTGTTTATAAATATCATGTCAATGTGTCTCATTTCTTTGTACATGGTTCATGATTGATTTCTCCCATGTCTTTTGTATTTGACAGTATGTTTTGCTTTAACAAATCATGTTTCTGTTGCCTATCATACATGTCACATGTTCTCGAGTTTTTCTTGGGCAGAGTGTATTGTCTTCTGCTACACAGCAGCATGGGAATGTTGCTGTAGCAAGAGACAACATACTCTGCCAAAAAAAATTTTGCAAGTATGGTCGTCGGTATAGGCGACGGTATAAGCGTCGGTATCCCCAGGTAGATACTGATGCTTATATCGACTATTCTGCCTAGGGGCATACCGTCCCTTATACCGATGCTTATACCGACGCTTATACCAATGCATATACCGATGCATATATACCGACGATTATACCGACGCTTATACCGAGGCTTATACTGGCGCTTTGGTTCCGATGCCTACACCGACCCTTACACCGGCATCGGGGCAAAATTACGCCCGTTCATTTTCCTCGGTAAAAGCCTCGGTATACCCCCGATATGTTGTAGTGACATTTGTACATGCGTATTTGGTGTGCAATGCATCTCAAAATGGGTGCAAAAAAAAGATTTTGGTTGACAGGAGAGCTAAGAAAAAAAGAAAAGGCTTTCTGATCTTCACTTCACTTCCCATTTTCATTGCCTTCCTTCGACCTTCTCCTGCATTCAAACACTAAACACGTGATAAGAAATATCGAACCAAAATATTCATATGTACACATGCAATCCACAATAACGCTTCACAAATATCTATTCTTAATATGGTATGTATAGATGATTCAAAACCCATTGCTCTTTTCACACTCCATTCATATTCCCGATTCGCAATCGGCTCCAAATCTTCACTTGTACTTATAAACTCAGGAAACACATCAGTAGCATCATTTGCAAAAACATTATTTGAAAAAAAAATTCATTTTCTTGAATACTAGACGCATTTTCTTTCTTAAAAAAATCAAAACATACTTATATTTACAAAAGTCACTTTTGGATATTTACTTTCATCCATCTTAAAAAAAAATCAAAACATAATTATTAAGTATTTACATAATTTTATTTACAAAATTTACTTTTACAGATTCTAGGGCTTCCTTCTCAATACATCCTCATGTCTAGGTTTTCTCCGAAAAAACTACATTTAAACAATAACCATCTTTGAATCGCATCGATCAGAGTCACATTCATAAATATTGTAGATTTGTACACAAGCCACCTTATTTGCTTGTCTATCTCTCGGCGGCTTGTCTGGAATATATAGTTCTTGGAAAATTTTGAAATCCAAGCTTCCATTGCTTGGACATAGACTTCTTTATTCATGGTTCTTCCAAGTTCATCATATCGGGAATCAAAAAGATATGTATAAGAAGATCTCAAATTGAACATGTTTGTTTCATTATCAGAAGTTTCTTGCAAACATGTATTTTCTTCTATTTCATGATTGAACTCATTTGAAGGACTTTCATCCTTCTCATCATCTTCTTTTATATTCCCATCTTTATTAGAATGGGGTTCTTGAATTGATTCATTTGGATCCCACTCCAAATGGAAGTGTTCACCCAATTCAGACAATAATCCATATTCCTCTTTACAATCTTTAGTGACACAGTTTTCTTCTACCGGAGTTCCAGAGATTATGAGATCTGCTTCTTTTCCCAATCTATCCAGGAACTCTGCATCACTATCTTTTTCATGATCCCAAACTATTTCTCCTTCAACACAAAGGGAATCCATATCATCATAATCGAGAAAGCTCTCATCTTCAGTGTCACTAGAATCATGCAAAAGATTATGCTTGGGAGAAAATTCATCAAGATCTTCATTCTCCTCTAGATCATCCTCATCTCTCTCACCCCCTCCTACTTCGTGAGGAGTTCTAGTGAGAATTTCCTCAACTCGTGAAGAGTTAGTGACCAATGCCCCATCTTCCTCATCACGAGAAGCCTTGCCACCTGCTTCACTTACTTCCTTAAAACTCAATTCACTCAAGTGTTTGATATCACTAATGATTGAATCATCATATGACTGACTTGAATCTTCTACCCAAACATCCTCTTGCTCTTCAATCAACTCAATCTCTTGCTCTTTCTCATCATCTCTAATAATTTGATGCATTCACACCAAAACTACATCATCAAACACGCTTTCTAATTTCTCATCACCTTAAGTAGTCTAACCTTCACCTATCTCTTCATCTCTAGAGATGGAAATGGACTCTTCACACAACTTCTCTCTGAAATCCTCTCTTATCTTCTCATCCTCAACTCTTGTATACTCTAAATCCACTCTAGATGGATGAGATTGGTTAAGGGACACAAAGTTGACTCCATGTTCATTTTCATCCTTCACAATCTCATTCACACAAACTAGAGGTCTTGGAGTAGGCATTTGCAACTCCTCAGTATACTCGACTCTATCTTGCACTAATTGGTCAAATCGCTCTTCAAACTCTCAAAGTAGCTCAGTCACCTCAAGGCCTTTATTTGGAGTAGCCACCCACTCTCTAAATTCATGTCGTGTGGGCATGGCTAAGTCCTCTAAATAATACTCTTCTCTAAGCAGATTTTTAAATTCACTCCATGTACGAGATCACTCTTGCAGAGCGTAAATGCTAGGTTTAACACCGGCCATTACAATCCTTGAAAATTCACTAAGCTTCATAGAAGCACTCACACCATAGAGGTCCATTTTAGTATCATAGATTTTTAAGAACTTGGTTATGTCTCGGCCATTAAAGAATCCATATTCTTTTGAAATTGCATCTAGGGCTCTCATCACTCCATCACTACTTGTCACAATCCTCTAGGATTCAGTCAACACTTGAAGTAAAGTGCTCAAGTTTCTTGGATCTAAGCCTAAAGCCTCCATGGTCAAATCTCGATCAAAATCAAAGTCCTAGTCAAACTCGACACTCGAGCCTTGAAACTCTCATTGTCAAGTCTCTTATGCTAATGCTCAACTCAAGTAATCTCAAGATCAATCTCAAAGTAATCTCAAAGTACACTCAAAATAAAATCCATCCCCCTATGCATTTCACGTCGGGTTCACTCATGTAGTCGGGTTCTTGCGCACTTAGGGGTGCACACAGAGTGCCAAGAAAGTATCTCAGCTTGAAAGATGTCAGTAGCTAAGAGATCTTCTATATTCGAGGTGCTAGATTTGCCAATCTAGATCATCATCTTGATTCCTCAACTTGCTACTTCTAGGATTCACTCACCCCCTTCCTCTTACATCAGTTTCAATTATGTCGCGGGGTTCTTAGAAAGGAGGGTGTAATAATTTTCACACAAATAAATATCTTGTTTAACTAATTAGCTTCTAATTCCAAGCCATAAGATTATTGTCGAGGGGAAACCAAATTATTTTTCCATGTAGCACTTACCCTATGGGCTATTAGGTTAACCTATAAGTCTCTTGTGAGTGCAACAAAAACACAAGCTTCACTCATGCTACTTTATTTGACTTGTATTCGTGGGACCCTCCCCTTAACAGTCATTGGCTCCTTGTTAATTACCATCTCTATGAAAACCATTGAGTTTCTTGGCTTCTATTTCCGTCAAATTAAGTTGAGGCTCCAAGTTTTAAACAATACAACATATCATATCAAAGAGCATTTAGACATGTTGAAACACGTGGTCAAGATTGAGGTCTCCATAGAAACATCGAGTTCAAAACATTTACAAGGATTATGATTTTAGAATGCATGTAATGAACCTCCATCCAAATTGAAAATTTATGTGAGGATTTTCTTGTAGAAAATACTTAGATTATCATGAGAGATTCAATCTCGGATGTTAATAGAAACCAAAACTGCATTGTCTGCCTGAATGCTTAAAGTGATGCATAGTTTATGATTAATGTAAAAGGGAATATGCAACGTGCTCCTTTATGCAATCAATGGGAATGACTAGGGGAATGAGACGTTTGTCGTTTTTGATGTCATATAGAATGATTGCTCCGAAGATGGAATGGAATAGAGTCTGCTGGAAACATCCTCACATTAAGTCATATAGTAGTCCAATGGGTGGACCATAGGAAAGTGCATGCGAAAGAAGCCTGATCATTTTAACTTAGCATCTCACTGCACCTACTTCCTTGGAGTGACTAAAGACTTAAAACTGGCCGAAGATATTCAAGAGGGAAAACTGAAATCTTTTCACGCAAGGACCCATGCCTGAGAGAGTAAATATGTGCGTGCATAGAGCTTTGGATTGAAGTTTATAGAAATCTACACTTTTATTTAAAAGTACGCTATTATTTAAAAACCAAAACTCTCCTTAATCTCATGTCATGGGAAGGTATACATGAACAAAGAAATACAGATGATTGATGAATTGGAGTGTTGTGAGATGACATTAAAGTAAAGCCATCACCTAAGACTGTTCAAACATTTAATTATGAAGATAGACACAATCAAGTGGTATTCAACCAGAACTTTTGACATAAAAGAAAAACGTACAAGCATGGTTGAGCATGTATGAATTCCAAGATTGTCGATATCAATCTATACAGTTGGTTCAACTAAGAGGAAAATGCAACAAAAATAAAGTATGTGCAAAGCAGATTTGCATTGTTTGTCATATTTAACGTCACATGCAGTTCATGTGTCCATGTGCACACGAGTGGTCCTTAGCAAAGTCTCTCATGCTAAACCTTTTTCACACAACTTACTTCTCGCATGTAGATCACAAAACAATAACATCCATTTGAAATAGCTCAAAGATACAGAGCATGACAAAACAACCATCCATTTGAAATACCTAAAAAGTGAGTGAAAAAAATTTTGATTGTTTTGACACGTTTGAACATGATATGTAACTTATGTGTGAAGTTGAGAAAACCTCCATTTCTTCATTCAATCCATAGCATGTGGAATGAAAAAGGACTTCAATTCATGGCGCCTTTTTTTTTATTCATTACTTTGATTTGAAGGCTGCTATTGCTGATGTTCAAATCCATAGATGGCTTTCCTCTTGATGCATCGAACTGTCATTTCAGCTTTTCTTCTATGAGCATGGCGCTGAATGTTGCTTCATTTGCAAAGTTATTCTACAACATTCTCTACTGTGATGAAGATTACACAGTTCATATCTCTTTACTCGATTCGATCTCTGGCTGGTCCCCAACAATGTACATGCATAAATGTCCATGACAGGACCTGTGTTGCTGCTTACTGGCCAATGTCTCTAAAACCTTTCACATGTGCAGCACTAAAGGATGCTATAGAGAGCCATGGATCATACTTGCCTGCTCTTTTCAAACCGTAAATGGAGATATGCCGAAAATTGTTAAGTGTGATTATGAAGGCACTTCTATGTACTTCGCATGCAGCTTGCATCCTCCACCATTTTCGACAAGATTCATAGCCCATCTGTTTTATGGAGCTGAAATTGGATGGGGAAACTTCATAAGCAAAAAGCATTAACTATAGCGTAGAGTTTATCTTCCTCATAATAACGCTATCTTTATTGGTTGTTTAGATTCACTATTTGATCTGATTTATTGTCGTATGCCCTCTTCTTATAGGAAATCTGCTATAGCACATATGTTCCCCTTTTGCATCGAGGCTCTCCGAGCACTAATAATCCGTAGTCCATTAGATCTCAGCAATTAAGCATGCTTGGGTCAGAACAGTACTTCTCCTCTGCAGCTTTCCTTTCTCCATGCATCCCACCTGTGTTGTGGTTCCTTCTATTTTCCTACTGCTCGATCACGTTCTGTCCCCTAAAGATCATCATAACGTTTCCCACACGATCACCTCTCTCTCTCTCTCTCTCTCTCTCTCTCTCTCTCTCTCTCTCTCCCTTTTTGATCGTTCGCATCCATCTGTCAAAACTAATGCATGAGTCCGCCTCCTTCCACCCTTTCTCAGATCATGCCCCCCCTCCTCTTCAAACTTCTGCCTCCTCCGTTGAGTAGCATGCCTCCCTCTTCCTCCAGCCTGCCACGTGAGAATCGAACCTGCCCAAAAATGGAAAACAAATGCAACCACTATCCACAACGCATCCTTTTGAACCTGTACCCCTTTTCTACTTCTTTTTTTTATGGATTGAAAAAAACACTTTCAATTGAGCTCTCCAACATAAACTAGCATCATTGTGGCCAGTCAAGTCAACCGTCTTTAGCTTCATTTTGAATTGATGCTCTTGATCTAGTTTCGGAGCTTCATCTTCAAATCTTGATGACAACACCTTATGGTTGGTTTGGGTGTTGGTCAATCTTTTGCCACCACCGTCTTCACTGACAATTAGAGCGCATTGCCAACTATGAGGAGCCCTATGTTCCATGCTCACACTAAGCACATTGAGGTGGATTATCATTAGGTTTGGGAGAGGTTCTCTACTTGGGAGATCAGCTTGGCATATGTGCCGACACAAGAGAACAATGCACACCTTTTCATGAAGGCTCTGCCTAGGGAGATGTTTGAAGCTTTCCGCAAAGCTTTGGGCTTACTTCCTTTTGTGGAGTGATTTCCACATAGCTTCGCACTTCCTTATACATAAGTGCCAGCTACTTGTTCACCACATCACTCCTAGGGGGGATTTGGTTGATATATTTAGGTAGTGATGTGTGTGAACACTTTAGAACCGTCGAGGCACTTTTTTCTCTCTTTACGAGGTTTTTTCCCCTGGCTTGTATATACGCCTATTGCCCTAATGAGCTACTTATCTTTGTACATTCTCTAGTAATACATTCAGTATTGTGTGTTATGCTCCAAGCTTCTTCTTCTTCCTTGTGCTGTTCGCGTTCTTCCATAGACGTCTAACTCCAAAATAAATGCCCACATGTGTTGGCCCAAATTAGAAATGGTATCTTTTCTAATGGGGAATGTTTTGGACAACAATAATATCAATCGTAAACTGCACAAGGAAATTAGGCAAAACTGCACTACTACTTTTTTGCATTTCAAGTGATCGCCTTAGTTGCATAGTTAGCCATCAAGCCATTCTGGGATAGATCTAGAGCCTTTGGCTCCCTTATAGTCAGAAAAAGATACTAATGAGACTCTTTGCCGATGAGAAGAATGCTTATGGCATAACTACCCTTATAGTATGAACACCTTCTAGGGATGTCTAAATGTTTCTGTACTGCATCAAGATCTAAAATAAGTCACTCCAAAATTGCTTTTCAAAGCCATTTTTGGTCCCTTTCTAAAATTCTTATGCAGTCATGCTTCTCACCATTGTCATTTTCTCCATTGGACTAAATGTTTCATCATAATCCAATCCATATAGTTATCCATATCCTTATGAAACTAGACATGCTTTATATCTCTCCAATGAATCATCACTTTTTCACTTGATGCTTTACACCCATTTGCATCAAATAGCTTTCTTATTTCAAGGCAATTTCAGTCCTTCCCATATGTGGTTCGTCTTTGATGCATTCACCTCATCATTCATTGATTTGCAGCAATCTAAGTTTTGTGATGCTTAATGAAAATTCTTTGGCTCATCATGCTTGATTCTCTCTCTCATGTATGCATAATGAAGCTTCATAGAATTATTGTATAGTTTTAGTCTATCCATAGCATGTGTTACTCTTCTACACCATCTTATAGGAGTAGTTTCTTCAACTAGTATGGAACATATTTCTCTTCTTCCATGTGGAGGACCATATTTTTCCTTCTATTTGAGCATCTGAGGTGTAACTATCTTATCCTGAATATCTAAATGTGACATGTACTCTCTCATCTTCTCTTTCCGTTTCTCCTCTTTCCATGCATAGTCTTTCACATTTTCACTCCATGAGATCTCAGGTGTAGGAAATTCATATGAACCATAATATTGGCATTCCTCATGATCAAAATGTCTACAACTTGTATCTAGCTCATTAGGAATGTTAAGCATAGCATTATGCATGTCATCCTCTATCACAACCATGTCACTCACTACATGTCATGAGGACTTCTGCTCAAACATAACATCTTTACTCACTAAACATCTTTTTGTTATGGATTTATAGCATCTATATCATTTCCCCTCATTCAATAAATATGCACTTTTGTAATTCAGGGTCAAGCTTTTGTTTCAATTCACCAAGCATATATGCATAACAAATAAACCCAAACACTCGTAGTAGCTCAAATTTCTTTCATGGTTTCATAGTCTCATAGAAGGAGTCAAATCATGAACCCTGCATGTTATAGATCTATTTATGACATGTAAAGCCATATGGAAAGCTTGTGCACAAAAGATATTTGGCATGTTATTTTCATTTAACATGCAAAATAAACCATAACAAATCCTTTCCAAAACTCAGACTTAGGGTCAAATCATCAAAATCAGCACATAAACTATGTAAAATCTCTTTAATCAAAGGCCATAACTTCATACATTCATCTCCTAATTGATATACTAGATCTTTAGACTATCCTCACTTTGTTCTTCCACCTATATCACCAAGGCATCTCCAAGAAGATTATACCCTAGTCAAAAACCTCCCCACATCCCTTTGTTTTTGTTTAATCAAGTTTATAGTAGGGTAAATATATCATCACTATTGATATATTTAGGTAGTGATGTGTGTGAACACTCTAGGACCGTGGGGGCACTGCTTTCCCTCTTTAGGAGGTTTTTTCCCTCGGCTTGTATATACGCCTATTGCCCTAATGGGCTACTTATCTTTGTACTTTCTAGTGGTAATACATTCAGTATTGTGTGTTCTGCTCCAAGCTTCTTCTTCTTCCTTTCGCTATGCATGTGCTTCCACAGACATCTAACGCCAACAATTGGTATTAGAGCAGGTCGCTGCTTCATCTAGGGCATCGTTGAAAACTCTTTGGTTGTAGTTTCACAATCGCATGAATTTTGGAGAGATACCTAGCATGTTTTTAAGATCAAAGCAACTTCGTTTTGTAGTGCCGAAATCGTGATATGAGCTCATTTTGGCCTCCGAACGCACTATTGCAACACTTGTGTAGGATATTTCATCTATTTGAGCCAAAGGTATATACGAGTTTCAGTTTGTTAGTATAAGTGTCTCAAAGTCTGCTACAGGTTTAACAGAATCCATCTAGGCATTTCTATTCAACTTTTTGAGATACAGTCAATTTTCTTCATCAAGGTATATTAGTCACTGGCCATGGCTGAAAGTAGTGATGTATTTAGTATGTTGGTTGTTGAGGATAAGTTGAATGGTAGCGACTACCCGTTGTGGGCTTATATGATGCGACATGTATTGGTTGCAAAAGGACTGTGGAAAATTGTGTAGGGTGTTAAAAAATGTCCTTTCACACCTATAACTATTACAACTGTAGGTACTGAAGCTCATCCAAAAGGTGTCAAAGATGATGATATTCTACATATTCCTATTCATGTTCCAGTTTTTGCTGCACCTACTGTAGAGCTAATTCATTGGGATGGTAGGGATGCCCAGACACATGCATTGAAAGCTTTGTTTGTCAAACATGCCATTATTCCTCACATTCATGCTTATAGAATAGCTAAAGATGCTTGGGATACACTTACCACATTGTACTAAGCTAGGAATGAGGCTCATGTTGCTTAGCTCCAGAAACAACTAGAGAGTGAGCACATGAATGAAGGTAATTCTATGGACAATTTTGTAACAAAGATGAAAGACTTGAAGGAACAATTATTTTTTGTTGATGAGGTTATACTAGATAGCTCACTTTTGTAGACCATTTTGAATGTTCTTCATGATTCATATCAAAGCTTTGCTTCTACTCTTTGGTTGATGATGAAAGGCAATCTAAAAGCCTTGTCATTTGAGGAGTTAGTCTTTGTTTTGTTGCACGAAGATTAGTTTAGGCAAACTAGGTCCATTATGCGTGTTGTAGATAAAGCTTTCCTGGCTAGTTAGAAGGGCAAAGGAAAATGGAGCTCTTCAATTAGTAAGCAAGAATCTGCTAGTTCTCCACAATCAAAGAGGGAAGACATAGATGAAAAGAAATAAGAAAGGCAGAAATTGTTTTGCAAGTACTCTAAAGGAAATGATCATATCATAAAGAACTCTCCAAAGCTTGCTGCTAGAGAGGCAAACAAGAAAGAGGCTGGAATGGTTGTTGCAAAGGTGTCTACACAAAAAACAGAGTCTGGTAATCTTTTACAGGAAGAAGAATGGGTGTTTACTACTATTTGCACTTTTGAACCATCTTCACATGAGAAGTGCATGTCTGCAGTAGACTCAGATGTTTGGTACTTTAAGAGTGGGGCGACCAAACATATTACCTCACATCATAGTTTCTTCTCTTCACTCGAGCTTGCCCCTACAACGGATACTGTTACATGCACCAAAAACTCCTCTTACCCTATTATGGGAGTTGGTAAGATCATTTTGACTACTGCTAACGGTAGTTCTTTCACTTTGTTAGATGCCTTGTTTGTGCTAGGGATCAAGAAAAATCTCTTATCAATTTCTGCATTAGCCAAGATTGGTTTGGTTGTGAAATTTGTTGATGACAGATTTACAATTCATGATCTGTCAAATGGCAACGTGATTATTGCTTCTGGCATTTTATGTCATGGGTTGTATAAGCTCATAGACTATGCAAGATCTGTAAATGATTTGGCATGTGCAGTACATGACTCTCAGGCTATGTCACATGCAAATCTTTGGCATGCACGCTTTGGTCATCTGAGTTTCTCTAATTTTCTATGCGTGCGTAAAACTGAAATGGTGTCCTCTTTGCCTAAACTTGAGGCACCCGAAAACATGTTTATGAAGGCTGTATTTTGGGCAAAATGCATTGTTCCTGCTTTCCAAAAGATGGGTCAGTTCAGGCTACTTAGAAATTGTAGCTTGTACATAGTGATGTCTATGGTCCTATGTAGACACCTTCTTGTGGAAATTATCTTTACTTAATGTCAGGGGAGCACTACATTATGCTCTCTAACTACACTAGACAAGATTTCAGAACTACACTTCTAATTACAAAAACACCCACAAAGGGAAAGCGATACAAGAGTACATGACTGATACAATACGTCCCAGAGGTAGGAAACAAGATATCTCCGTTACAAGAATTCCCTTCAGGGATATGAACTAGATACAAGAAAGAAATCGACAGGATCTCATACCACGAGATTACAAGAGGACAAGATAGCATGTCCAAGAACTAAACTAGACAAGACTGGAACAAGGAACAAGACAACAACTAGAACTGGAACTTGAGAGTACTTACATGGCGGTCATGACTCCTTGAGCTCTCAAGACTAGTATTGGCAAGAGTGATTATGAATGTGCCCAACCCCTCCTTATATAGTTTTTCCAAGGGCGGTTACAAATTGATGATGTCATCGATGACATCATTACCTAGAAACAAGACCTCAAGGTGTTAGAATTCTGCAAATAGGCAATGGATCTTGGGGTTTTGGCACATTCGGATGTAATGGTAGCATTAGTTTCTCCAAAATCTTAACCAAACATGAGATATAGGAAATTGACATGGAATCTAAGGTTTAAGATGGTTTTCTTTTTGTCCATGACATCACCCCTCCCCCTCAAGCGATGAGTTCCACGAGGAGCGGCGATGTTCTCTAGCTAGGATTTCATTGGATTCTTCTTATGGAATTCATGAACTTTGATTTTTTCTCTTTGAAGATTTTCCATAAGCTCCTAAGTATGATCACTGATGTCATACATTTTTCCAATGAATAAGGCATTCCGATCTTCCACGAGATATCCTTGAATCTATTACATGCACGATCTTGAATTCTTCATGATCCTCATTCCTGATAAGTGGTGAAGGACTGGGTGTCTCTTGAGCTTCCTTGGGTTCTTCATGCGATAGAGCATTTGAGCTTCTAATGGAATGTTGTGGTGTTTCCAAAATCTTTAATGGAGAGCGCTAAGTAAGCACACCTCCTTGATTGAACATGAACTCCTCCTTATCCTTTACCTTCTTTTTATCTTTATAACTATATGCTCCATATCATTTACAATGACCTTTTGGGCTTCAAAGATTCTTGATTTAGATTCTTGAGGAATAGTGTCTTCATTATTCAAGACTTTTGACTCTTTGACTTGGCTTTCTTTGAATAATTGATTCTCACATTGAACTGCCTGATTGATAACATACTGCAAGGTATTTGCTTGAGGCATGGATAGCAAGAGATTTTTGATTTCATGATTGAGGCCACTTCAAAACTGTTTAACCATGTAGTCTTCTTGATATGTAGTTCCAAGAAACAACATCTTCATATTCAAGGCATAGCTTGAAACCGATCGATCATCTTATCGTAGCAATCTTTTCATCTCTTGGACATGTTCAATCAAGTTCTTTATGGTAGATTGAATCTCCTTGCATAGGGAATCCATGGTGCCGAGTCTTGATGAAGATAGTCTTGCATAAAATGTCACGAGAGCACTTGATTATGCCCTCTGATTTCACTGGACAAGATTTTGGGAATATGCTTCTGATTACAAGAACACCCACATAAGAAAAATGATACAAGAATACTTGATAGATACAAGACATCCGACAACCCGGGACCAATAGGTATGGAAAACTAGACTAGATATGATACATGAGATGCCACAACCCAGGATCGTAGGTATGAGACAAGATATCTCGATTACAAGAGCTCCCTTATGGGAGATGAACTAGATACAAGAAAGAACTCGACAGGATATCATACAAGGAGATTACAAGAGGACAAGACAGGATGTCCAAGAAGCAGACTAGACAAGACTAGAACAAGGAACAAGACAAGAACTGGAACTGGAGCTTGGAGAGTACTTACATGGCGGACATGACTCCTTGAGCTCCCAAGAATGGTATTGGCAAGACTGATTATGAATGTGGCCAAACCCTCCTTATATAGTTTTTCCAAGGGCGGTTACAAATTGATGATGTCATCGATGATATCATCAACTGGAAACAAGACCCTAGGGTGTCATAATTCAGCAAATAGGCAGTCAATCTTGGGGTTTTAACACATTATGGACATAATGGTAGCATTAATTTCTTCAAAATCTTAACTAAACATGAGATATAGGAAATTGACATGGAATCTAAGGTTTAAGATGGTTTTCTTTGTGTCGATGACACTTCGTGACTTTCATCAATGATTTTTCTAGGCATGCATCGGTATATCCATTGAAGGGCTAAAAATCCCAAGTGTTCATGTGCTTCAAACAATTTTTGGTTTTGGCTAAAAATCTATCAGCATGTAAAATGGGCACCCTTCATTCTAATCGAGGGTGTGGGAATATATGTCTTCTGATTTTAATGCATTTCTGGTTGTACATGGGATAAATCACTAGTATACAATGCCATATACACCTCAATAGAATGGAGTTGCTAAAAGAAAGAACAAGTCACTCATGGAGATGGTGAGGTGTATGGTCAAGAGTGAGGCTTTACCACATAGTTTCTTGCTTAAGGCTATCATGTATGGAGCATATGTACTCAATAGGTGTCCCACTAAAGCACTACAGTCTATCACTCCATATGAGGCTTGGCATGATCACAAGAAATGCATTTCTCATTTGCGTGTTTTTGGTTGTTTGGCATATGCATTAGTGCCTGAACAACATCACAAAAAATTGCATGATAAAGTAGTAAAATGTATTTTTGTTGGGTACCGTTTTGAAAGATCATCCATAGACTAAACGCATTATGGTTAGCCATGATGTTGTTTTTGTGGAAGATGCTATTTAGCCATTGCTTTCATGTACTAAGGAGACATATTTTAGCTCCAAAGACATGTATGATACTTTGCTCCCTCTTTTTACAAGTGGAGAGTCTAGTGCTGGTACTAATGAGGCAACTTCTCAGCCTTTGTAGGTTTCGTGTGATGATGTAGATCATCCCATTTTTGATAGAGATTTACATGATGCACTTGTTGATGAGAGAGCTGATATTGAGGAGAGAAAAGCTATGCCAAAATGGCTCGTGTAGTCTTTGTGTGATAGTAGATTAGATGCACCTCTATCATATCGTACTCGATCAGTCTCTCATAGTGCCTCTTTTGCATTAGAATGCTATGTTATTGCTGCATCTAGTGTTTGTGATGAGAATGAGCCTGTTTCATTTGAGGAAGCAAAAATTTAGAAAATTAGATGGTTGCTATGCAATTTGATTATGATGTTATAATGAAGAACAGTAGTTGGCCTTTGTGTGACTTGCCTCATGGCAAGAAGGCCATTGGCACTAAGTGGGTTTACAAGATAAAGTGTAAGCTTGATGGAGCAGTTGATAGGTATAAGGCTAAGCATGTTGCAAAGGGTTATGCACAGTAAAGAGGCATTAATTTTGATGAGAGCTTTGAACCTACATGCCATATGACTACTCTTTGGAGCATCTCTGCACTTGCAGACCATCATGGTTGGAATGTTCATCAGTTGGACATAAAAAATACATTTCTGACTGGTTACTTGCATGAAGAAGTGTATGTTTTTCAACCCCATGGCTTTGTGCAGAAAGGGCATGAAAACCTGGTGTGCAGGTTAATGAAGGCATTATATGGTTTAAAGCAAGCACCACGTGCTTGGTATGAGAAGATACATGCCTATCTGATTGCACATAGTTTTGAGAACAATCCAACTAAAATCACGTTATATGCTAACCATGCTAATGATGTGCTTCTGATCATTTTTGTCTATGTTGATGACATGCTGCTCAATGGTCCTGTTGAGAAGCATATTGTTGATTTTAACGCTGATTTGCATGCCTCATTTGAGATGTCTGATTTGGGGCATTTGCATCACTATTTAGGCATTCAATTTATGCAGGTTGATGCTGGAATGGCTTTGTATCAAATGAAATATATTGACACATTATTGAAGCATTTTGGCCTTGAAGATTGTAGGCCTATTGCCATTGGAGACAGGTTTATGATTGAGTGTTCATGATGCTGCAGATGCATTTGATGCTGTCCCCTATAAGCAGGTTGTTCAATGCCCGATTTACTTATGCGTTACTCGACCAGATATTCGGTTTGCTATCTAGTAGATCAACACGTTTATGCATTGCCCAAGGGTCAAGCATTGGTAGCGGTTAAGCGCATCTTTCGCTAATTGAGTGATAGTGCTATTTGGGTTGTTTTATCCCTAGGGTGGATCACTAGTGCCAGATTCGAATGCTTTTTCTGACTCAGACTAGGCTGATTGCTATGACACTCGTGCGTCCACTAGTGGCTTTTGCTTCATGCTTCGTAGCTCATATATATCTTGGATGATCAAGAAGTAGCGTACTGTGGCCACTTCCAGTTGTGAGGCTGGGTATAGGACAAATTTCACAGCAACTGTTGAGTGTGTGTGGCTCCAATGCCTTATGGCGGATTTGGCTGTTGGTCACTCTTCTAGAACCACCATCTTCACTGATAGCCAGAGCAAATTGGCAGGTGTTCCATGCTCACACTACGCACATTGAGGTGCATTATCATTATGTCAGGGAGACGTTCTATGCTGGGGAGATCAGCTTGGCATATGTGCCCATGCAGAAGAACATTGCAGACCTTTTCACAAAGGTTCTGCCTAGGGAGGAGTTTGAAGCTTTCCGGAAAGCTTTGGGCTTACTTCCTTTTGTGGAGTGACTTCCACATAGCCTGGCACTTCCTTATACATGAGTGCCAGCTACTTGTTCACTACATCACTCCCAGGGGGGGATTTGTTGATATATTTAGGTAGTGATGTGTGTGAACACTCTAAGACTACCGGGGCACTTTTTTACCTCTTTAGGAGGTTTCTTTCTCATGGCTTGTATATACACCTATTGCCCTTGTGCTATTCGCATGCTTCCACAGACGTCTAACTCCAACAATCACAATTGCATTGGTTGTCCAAATGAAGGACCCAAAAGTGTATAGATGACATTGCTTGCCACATGCACTTGAATTGGAAGAACTGAAACAAAAAAAATTTACCTTAAGCTTTCGTTTCATTTGTGAAGTTATATTGAGATGTGGTCATGCGAGATTGGACATAAATATTAGTAGATTTCTTTCTCTCTATCATTTGAAATATCATGAGGTTACCAATGATATGGGGCAGTCCTTGACATGAAATGCACTCTAATTTAGTGGTCTAATAATGCAAGAAACGTATCCTCAAAGATTAGAGGGTGACAAGTCTTTTTGAGGAACAAGAAAATGTAGTCTACTATTGATATTTTACTCTTATTAAACCTTTTTGCCTCTCATTTTCGGAGCAAATCAATTGGAACCTTGTAATTTTAGTATAGTTTTTAATTAATAGGTTCTTTACTATGGTTCCCCCCTTCTCAGGTTTGATGGAGGCCAATTCTTCCGTGCAAAGCTAGGGAGATTTTTCTGCTGCTTCAGTCAGACCTATTGTACATAGGAAACTTAGAGTTTTTGAGACCATTCAGTTGGAGCTAGTGTTCCTACAGCTTGTGAGGCACATTGGAAGCGCGAGGTGTTGTATGTCTACTTAAACGAGTTCTCAAGTAGTTGTGTCATACCTCTACTTATGGATTATTGTATCATGGTAATTGCACTTTCCTCTTGATAGCCTTTTTAGATGCCGATTGGGGTGATTCGGAGAATTTAAAATCTACCTCTATCTAGATCTTTCTTCTTGCAGATGCTGCTGTTTGTTGGCAAAGAATAAAGCACGAATGCCTATATCTGTGAACAGATATTGCCATTCCCTTGGACCTTGAAGGCGGCATATGGATTAAAGGTGTGCTGATTGAAATCATTCCACCTCTACCGCTCTACCGCGACCTTTAATTCTCAATACTCCTTGCAAAAAACCCCGAACGCTCGGAAAAAAAACCCAAACAGAATCCGTACCAGGGTTAAAACCGTGGAATGTTCTAAACAGGCAGGTCTAGGACCCACAGAACCTAGTTTATTAATTTAAGAGGGTGTCTTGAAGATAGCGTGAATTGTTAAATCAATAATTACATTTCATAACATATTCGACCAATGCTTTTTCGAAGTTATGGCAAGGAATCTCAATAACAGCCACTCAATCTGTCTCGACGTATGCTGAATGGTCTTTGTGTGTATCGCGTGCCAATTGTTTAACTTTGAAACAGCGTTCAACTGCAACCTTGCTTATACGTCTTTGTGAGTCCGTGTGTACTTTGCAACGTATGATTCCATTTTGTATCACGTACGTTAATGATTTAAAGAACAGGCCTTTTTGTTTCCTTGGTGATAGTTAATGCGATGAATACAAGCGTTTGAAAGGTATTACATACAATATTATTGACATCGGGTTTTCCAACTAAAGGACTTCACACCATTACGCCTGCAGATTCTCTCTGTGACTTTCAGCGCCACGAGCTGAGTCATTGGATAAGGTTCTATCCATGAGCCGGAAAGTACGGCTCGAATAATTCTGGATAGATTATACATGAAGATAAGTGTACACCGAATATAGTGACACGCTGTAACGCCATCTTCTGTACTTTCTGACGTGGAAAAGATTGAGATAAGTAGACCAGGACATAACGTCTTTTTAACACTGTTTGCGCTATTGTGTGTAGTCATGCTTTTCTAAGGCCGGCAATACAATGAATAGGACTTCCATACTTTTACGTTACGACAATAAACAAGAGGGCGACAGCTCCTGTCTTCTGGATAAAGAGCTTTTCTAAGTAGGATCATCACGTTACACCTTTATAAAGAACCTTTATTAGTTAAACCAAGAAATCGAAACTGAAGAGGCATATGAAATTTTCATAAAACAGGAGAGAACGTGTAGCGTTGAGAATGATCTAACGATGTAATGTGCATCCCACATAGTTATTTTGGTTTGCTAATTATTGTCCTCCTCCATTGTTCAGTAGAATAATAAGGCATCTTCTTTGATCTCCCTCAATAACACTCATATTACTGATCTATTTGAGTGAAATATGCCTTTCGGATGTTCACAAAGTATGTGCAGTCTCGTACAGTTAACCTCACACGTACAATTATATACTTGTGTATAAAAAGGGTATGCTCGTTTTCCTTCGGAATCAGCAGACCTAAAGTTAGATCAGGTTCATGGCATTTTGTCGTTATTTCTTCTATCATATATTTAAAGCCAGTAAAAGAACAGTTAATATATTAAACCTTATCGTTTACATGAATGGAGCTTATGTTTAATACTCACATATCTTCGTGACTCATGCGAGGAAGTAATATTATCGTTATTGTTCACCGATTGGTCGAGAATCCTATCTCTCTCGTTTGTATGTCCTTTTTGCGCTACTGCTTGTAATATCGTTCTTTATATGTTGGATTGAAAAAGACAAAGTTTTGAGTCCATGAGAAAATAAATGAAAACCAATAGTGTTCGTAGCACATTTCATACTATCAAGACAAGCTTCCATTAGCTAAGCGTTCTCTATTAACGCTGTATTTCGGTAGAGAGATGCGTTGAAGCAGAAGAATAGGCTACTTGAGAGTTTTCATTCATGCGAGCCCGCGCACGCCGGAGAGAGAGAGAGAGAGAGAGAGAGAGAGAGAGAGAGAGAGAGAGAGAGAGAGAGAGAGAGAGAGAGAATTTGTTGGAACTGATAACTCGCGAAGCTAGCAGTGGCGCAACACTGACAAACATGATCGGACCTGAGAGAGAAATATTCTCGTACGCACGTATATGCAGAGAAAAAATTATGCAATGTGCCGCCGATATCAGTGAAGAACGTGTGCATGTATATGCAGATGTAAGAGCCATTGGACATTGATCATAGCTAAAAGTTGTTGGTGGCGGAGATAAGGATTTGCACATGTTATCTCATATTGGAGGATTTCCTGACACAAAGGAGAAGGTGATTACGATTCCAGAGGCGGTTACAATTCTCTCCCTTTTCCAAACATTGGAAATCATTAGTTTCTCTATTGGTGAATGCCCTATTGAGTATTTACATTGGGATTTCTGGTTTGCCATATTAGGCTACCACATTGGGTTTCCTCTACCACATTGGGTTTTGTTTTGTGTGTGAACTCATTGGGTTTTGTGCATTTGCCTTGCTCCATTGGGATTGTATACCTCGTTAGCTGTTTTTGTTTTCAGCCGCAGTAGGACTCAACATTTTAAGTTAATAGGGGGTAGTTTTCTTCACCTTGAATAATGTCGAGAACCATATCAGTCAACTTTGTTTTTGTCCACCTTTTGCATTTCATATTTCTCTAAAACGTTATTTCACGTTTTCATGGACTCATTGATTTTCCTTTTGGATTGCGCTTTGCTGCTTCAAAAACAAGAAGATAATTTCTGGGAACGTGTTACTTTAGACTTGGTGATCGCTAAGGGAGTGTCTAATCCTTCACATTATAATCAAAACTCAAAGAACTATTTGCAGCATACGCTAGTTCAAACCTAATTATCTAGGAGCGATTGCAAAGCCATAAAAGCTTTTAAATTTATATTTCTACTTTATATTTCCCGAGAAAACATTCGAAATCCTATTCAAGATCCTCTCTTCAAGCTGCTATGGCAGATATAGATAGAGATGTTGTTCCCAAAAGCAACGATAATAATGTCCTACCTTATGTGCGATAGGAGGAGGCCTTGTCATGGAGTAGCTGAAGCAAGCTTAGACTTCTGCTTGGAAGGATCATGGAGGCCTCATGAAGATCACAATGGGGAGGGCATTGATTCGTAGTCACGTATCATAGTCCTTTTCTAGCTTTCGCATGATTATGGTACGCACACATTGGCCAATGATGAGTGAGATAAATATACACGATAAGGGAGCTCCATTGGTCAGATGGAAGAAACAACAACACACCAAATCCAACAATCACAAGATATGTGAGGCTTTCTTGACATCAAGGAAGAGCTGCTTCCACCTCAGTCTCCTCCATCTCCTCCTCCTCCATCCCCTCCTCCTCTATCTCCTCCACCTCCGCCCCCATCCTCCCTCCAACCCCATGCTTGTTGAAGTTCAGTATGTAGACGATGACTCTCCCAAGAGAATTCATTTGGCTCCTCACGTGTTTAAACCAAGTTTTGATTCGAGTCTACTATACAAATGACCAAAGACATAAGATTACCAAGGAAATAAATTAGCTCTTTGATCATGCCTTTCATATCATACATGCTTGGGCAAAAGTTCTTGATCTTCTGATGTTGTTACGTTGATGCTTTTCTAGTATGTAGAAGATAACTCTTCCAATTAGGGAATTCATTGGTCTCTTTGATTGGTGGAGTTAGAATCAACTCTCCGTCCCACCCTTCCTCCATTCCACTATCCCACCATCCCTCCACTCGCACCACCCACCATCTCTCCCACTGAATATGTAAGGGTCAAAAGCTACTACAAGTATTATGTGAAGAATTATGTGAAGAATGTGCTTCTGAGGATCATTCGAATACCATGGGTGTCACAAAATGAGGATCTCAGCTTGCATGCAAAAGTGACAGTAAACGTGTAAGTGGTAAAAGTGAAAGTGGAGAAATGACTATTGCCGCCAACCATTCATGATGACTGCTTATTTTTGAGGATCCAATTCAAAATAGGTGGCATATTTGATCTACCCCTCCAATTTTGGGGCAATCAATCGGAGCATGGTCAGTGGACATGAGGAATGGGCAGGGCCTTGTTCGCCTATTGGAGCCTATAAAAGCAATGGACTAGTACTCATTGGATACACACAGATACAAAGATGTATAGGGCTTATTTCTGGCATCTATTTTTTATCTTCTCTTTGCACTCTATGGATACAAGCCTACTGTAGGAAGTCACTCTGTGATGAGGATACAGAGTGTGGGCTTCCCATTGGAGGGCTAATAGTTGTGTAGTGTAAAGAAGTGTCTTGGTTTGGTCATTCAGTTTGAGTCAATGGTATTTCCGTGCTCTTCCATTAGAGCTAGTCTTCATACCTATGTACTGAGCAGTGCAAGTCTTCATCCAGTTGTGTTAACTTTATTGGACGAATCTCTTGTATTGATTCTGCTTTGTTCTGGATCGACATGTTAGCATCAAGCATCAAGTTTTGAAGCATTTATTTTGCCTATATTGTAATCATCTGTTCAGAATAAGGAGCGGTTCCATCCTTCACAATTGTCATTTGTCATTAATCTTCTTTTTGAGTGTCTACATTACTGTGCAACTATTGAGACTTGCGTGATCACAGAAATGTTAAAGGGTATATTTCCTAAGGAGAACCTCCCCTGAGTAGGTGACGTACTGGAAGTGCATGGTGCATGCTCCTGCTAAAATTAGATACCCCAGTACCTCCTCTACAGTGGTACTAGGGTTCTTGATTCTACTGGATCACTCTTACACACTTCTAGCACTCCATCTACTCAAGGGAGGTTCTCCTTATGGAGGTATACCCTATAACATTCTTGTGTGTAGGCATATTCAATGGAAATAGAGGCACTATAGAGTAGAATCACAGAGAGAAGGGCAATGACAAGTGACAATGGTAGAGAAAGAAGCCACATCTTAGTTTTTAAAAATGATTATAGAGGGACAAGATGCTTCGAAAAGATAATGTGGTGGCTAGGATGCCATTCTAGAGATTAAATAGAACCAATACAAGAGGTCTAACCGTCAAAATGAACACAAAAAGATAAAGACTTGCACCAATCAATACACAAAGTTAAAGACTTGCTCCAAGAAATACTACTGACTCACATAGAATGACTAGAACCAAGCCACTGAATCACACCGTAGTGTTATTAGCCAACTGCACTGGGAAGCCCATGCCCTCTATCCTCACCACAGAGTGACCTCCAACAGTGTGCATGTAGCAAAAGAGTGCAAAGAGTAGCTGAGAGAATGATGTTGTATTATACCACTACTAAAATATGCCCACTATTTTCAAAGAAAGGACACAAGATGTAAGATGTGAGAGATGTGCTCAATGAGTGCCAGACACATGCTTTCATAGATTTCAAGGGGCCAACATTCACTGAGTATGTGCCAAAGGGATTTTCCAAAAATGGAGGGATAGGCCAAAATACTATTCTATGAAACCAATTTTAATTAGGATCTTAAACTTGTTTCTATCACTGCCAAGGCTTAGCCACTATATTTCCTACATTAAATCTTTTTTACCTTTCATAGAACTGGTGGAGACTATTAATAAATGGTAGTCATCCATTTTGGAGGTGGTGTATTCAAAGCTTCAGAACCTCGTGCATCTTGTTTTCTACATTCAATGTAACCAAAGCCTAGCTCCTCTTTTGTTGTGCTGCTTCCATCCATGAAGTCAGGTGCTATTGTATATAGTAAAATAGACTTAAAAAGTGGTTATCATCAAATAAGAGTCAAGGATGATGATGTACATAAAACAACTTTTCGTACTAGATTTGGTCATATATGAGTAGCTTGTAATGCCTTTTGGTTTATCTAATGGTCCACGTACTTTTATGATGCTCATGAATGATGTTTTGCATCCTTTTATTGGTCAGTTTGTGGTTCATTTTGTAGATGATCTATTGGTTTATAGTAAAACGTTTGGAAGAACATGAATGTAATTTGCGTACAACTTTTCAAATGTTGGATGAGAATACTTTGTACGTCAACCCAAAGAAGACACAGCTATGTTTATCTGAGGTTGAGTACTTAGGATATATAATTTTAGTAGATGGAATTAGAATGGATCCACGAAAAATTTCTATGATCCTTGGTTGGTTGTTTCCTCATAATGAGTGCTAGTTGCAATCATTCTTAGGATTATCGACCTTCTATAGGAAAGTCATTGTCACCTATTTGCACATAGCTGCACCATTGACGGATGTGTTACAGAATAATGAAAATTTTGTCTGGACTAGTGCACAACAGAAAGCTTTTAACACATTGAAACAAGCAGTTTCAAGTGCTCCAATTTTATTGGTGTTAGATCCCCAAAAACCTTTTGAAATAGAAAGTGATGCTAGTGGCATCGCTGTTGGTGCTGTTTTGATTCAAGATGGCAGTCCAATAGCTTTTGAAACTAAGAAGCTTTCTCTAGCTCAAAGAAACTGGCCTATCCATGAACAAGAACTATATGCAATTGTTCATGCTTTGAATATTTGGAGACACTATCTATATGGCGCATCTTTTAAAGTATACATAGATCATCACACCTTGTAGAATTTCTATTCCCAGCCAGATCTTTAGGGCAAACATGCTAGATGGGATGAATTGATGCACAAATTTCATATGGAAACTCTATATAGAAAAGGAAAAATGAATACAGTTGCAGATGCATTATCTCATATTTTGCATCAGATTAGCTTCACAGTTCTTGATAGTGATTTGATCCAAGATATCAAATATTCACAGATTGAAGATGATTATTGTCAGTCTATAATCAACAAGGTTTGTTCAAAACAAAGGGAAGGATTTGTGTGCCTAATTCCCAAGACAGGAAGTTTAGAAAAGAAGTTATTTTCGAGAACCACGATGTACCTTGTGTAGGACATCCTCTTATAGAGAAAACTTTGTAGTTGATCAGATGTACGTTTTCGTGGCCAAAGATGGTTAGAGACATAAACAATTATGTAAGTTAGTGTTTTAAATGTCCAATGAATAAACTAGAGAAGATTAGTTCTTCAAGTCTGCTACAACCATTGGAGATACCACAGTATTGTTAGGATAGTATTTCCATGGACTTCATTATGGGTTTACCTAGGACACCACGACAAAAGAATGCTATTCTTGTAGTGGTTGATATTTTAAGTAAAATGGCACACTTTATCCCTACAAAGGAATCAGTGGAGGCTCCGCAAGTCGTGGAACTATTTATTCAGAATATTTTTAAACTGCATGGTCTACCTACATCTATAGTTTTAGATAGGGATCCCAGGTTCACAGGAAAGTTTTGGAAACACGTGTTCAAGAAGCTTCAAGTTCAACTCAAGATGAGTAGTGGATAGTATCCACAGACAAACACTCAAATCGAAAGAGTTAATGAAAGCGTGGGCTTCCTAGTGGAGGGCTAATAGCAGTGTAGTGTAAAGAAGTGTCTTGGTTTGGTCATTCAGTTGGAGTCAGTGGTATTTCTACTCTTCCATTAGAGCTAGTCTTTATACCTATGTACTGAGCAGTGCAAGTCTTCATCCAGTTGTGTTAATTTTATTGGAGGAATCTCTTGTATTGATTCTGCTTTGTTCTGGATTGACATGTTAGCATCAACCATCAAGTTTTGAAGAATTTCTTTTGCCTATATTGTAATCATCTCGGAATAAGGAGCGGTTCCATCCTTCACAGTTGTCATTTGTCATTAATCTTCTTTTTGAGTGTCTACATTATTGTGCAACTATTGAGACTTGCATGCTCACAGAAATGTTAAAGCGTATATTTCCTAAGGAGTACCTCCCCTGAGTAGGTGAAGTACTGGAAGTGCATGGTGCATGCTCCTGCTAAAATTAGATACCCCAGTACCTCCTCTACAGTAGTACTAGGGTTCTTGATTCTACTGGATCACTCTTACACACTTCTAGCACTCCATCTACTCAAGGGAGGTTCTCCTTATGGAAGTATACCCTATAACATTCTTGTGTGTAGGCACATTCAATGGAAATAGAGGCACTATAGAGTAGAATCACAGATAGAAGGGCAATGACAAGTGACAATGGTAGAGAAAGAAGCCACATCTTAGTTTCCAAAATGATTATAGAGGGACAAGATGCTCCCAAAAGATAATGTGGTGGCTAGGATGCCATTCTAGAGATTAAATAGAACCAATACAAGAGGTCTAACGGTCAAAATGAACACAAAAAGATAAAGACTTGCACCAATGAATACACAAAGATGAAGACTTGCTCCAAGAAATACTACTGATTCACATAGAATGACTAGAACCAAGCCACTGAATCACACCGTAGTGTTATTAGCCAACTGCTTTGGGAAGCCCATGCCCTCTATCCTCACCACAGAGTGACCTCCAACAGTGTGCATATAGCAAAAGAGTGTAAAGAGTAGACGAGAATATGATGCTGTATTATACCACTACTAAAATATGCCCACTATTTTCAAAGAAAGGACACAAGATGTAAGATGTGAGAGATGTGCTCAATGAGTGCCAGACACATGCTTTCATAGATTTCAAGGGGCCAACATTCACTGAGTATGTGCCAAAGGGATTTTCCAAAAATGGAGGGATAGGTTAAAATACGATTCTACGAAACCAATTTTAATTAGGATCTTAAACTTGTTTCTATCACTGCCAAGGCTTAGCCACTATATTTCCTACATTAAATCTTTTTTACCTTCCATAGAACTGGTGGAGACTATTAATCAAGGGTAGTCATCCATTTTGGAGGTGGTGTATTCAAAGCTTCAGAACCTCGTGCATCTTGTTTTCTACAGTCAATGTAACCGAAGCCTAGCTCCTCTTTTGTTGTGTTGCTTCCATCCATGAAGTCAGGTGCTATTGTATATAGTAAAATAGACTTAAAAAGTGGTTATCATCAAATAAGAGTCAAGGATGATGATGTACATAAAACAACGTTTTGTACTAGATTTGGTCATATATGAATAGCTTGTAATGCCTTTTGGTTTAACTAATGATCCATGTACTTTTATGATGCTCATGAATGATATTTTGCATCCTTTTATTGGTCAGTTTGTGGTTGATTTTGTAGATGATCTGTTGCTTTATAGTAAAAAGTTTGGAAGAACATGAATGTAATTTGCGTACAATTTTTCAAATGTTGGATGAGAATACTTTGTACGTCAACCCAAAGAAGACACAGCTATGTTTATCTGAGGTTGAGTACTTAGGATATATAATTTTACTAGATGGAATTAGAATGGATGCACAAAAAGTTTCTATGATCCTTGGTTGGTTGTTTCCTCATAATGAGTGCTAGTTGCGATCATTCTTAGGATTATCGACCTTCTATAGGAAATTCATTGTCACCTATTTGCACATAGTTGCACCATTGATGGATGTGTTACAGAATAATGAAAATTTTGTATGGACTAGTGCACAACGGAAAGTTTTTAACACATTGAAACAAGCAGTTTCAAGTGCTCCAATTTTATTGGTGTTAGATCCCCAAAAACCTTTTGAAATAGAAAGTGATGCTAGTGGCATCGCTGTTGGTGCTGTTTTGATTCAAGATGGCAGTCCAATAGCTTTTGAAACTAAGAAACTTTCTCTTGCTCAAAGAAACTAGCCTATCCATGAACAAGAACAATATGCAATTGTTCATGCTTTGAATATTTGGAGACACTATCTATATGGCACATCTTTTAAAGTATACATAGATCATCACACCTTGTAGAATTTTTGTTCCCAGCCAGATCTTTAGGGCAGACATGCTAGATGGGCTGAATTGATGCACAAATTTCATATGGAAACTCTATATAGAAAAGGAAAAATGAATACAGTTGCAGATGCATTATCTCATATTTTGCATCAGATTAGCTTCACAGTTCTTGATAGTGATTTGATCCAAGATATCAAAGATTCACAGATTGAAGATGATTATTGTCAGTCTATAATCAACAAGTGGAGCAAGGTTTGTTCAAAAGAAAGGGAAGGATTTGCGTGCCTAATTCCCAAGACGGGAAGTTTAGAAAAGAAGTTATTTTTGAGAACCAGGATGTACCTTGTGCAGGACATGCTCTTATAGAGAAAACTTTGCAGTTGATCATATGTACCTTTTCGTGGCCAAAGATGGTTAGAGACGTAAACATTTATGTAAGTCAGTGTTTTAAATGTCCGATGAATAAATTAGAGAGGATTAGTTCTTCAGGCCTGCTACAACCATTGGAGATACCATAGTATTGTTGGGATAGTATTTCCATGGACTTCATTATGGGTTTACCTAGGACACCACGACAAAAGAATGCTATTCTTGTAGTGGTTTATCTTTTGAGTAAAATGGCACACTTTATCCCTACAAAGGAATGAGTGGAGGCTCCGCAAGTCGTGGAACTATTTATTCAGAATATTTTTAAATTGCATGGTCTACCTAGATCTATAGTTTTAGATAGGGATCCCAGGTTCACAGGAAAGTTTTGGAAACACTTGTTCAAGAAGCTTCAAGTTCAACTCAAGATGCGTAGTGGAGAGCATCCACAGACAAACACTCAAATCGAAAGAGTTAATGAGATATTGGAAGATATGCTACGGGCATATGCTTTAGAAAAGCAAACAGATTGGGATAGTTTTCTCCCATTAGTTGAACCTGCTTATAATAGTTGGAAGCACAAGACTACTAGGCTGGCACCTTTTGAGGTGATCTATGGATTTATTCTACATAGTCGAGCTACCATTGTGCTACCCAGGAAATCTTTGAGTGCTTCACAGTTTTTGATAGATATGCAAGGTAACTTAAAAAAAGCTCAGTTCAATCTCCAACAAGCTAGTGAAAGGATGAAAGCATTTGTAGATCAAAATCGAACACCACAAACGTTTCAAGAGGGCGACCGTGTGATTTTATAGGTTCCACTTGGTTCATCATTGACAGTGGGTTAGAAACCCAAGTTATCCCCTAGATTTTGTGGACCTTGGACAATTATCAAGAAGATTAGTGATGTCGCATATAAATTGCAATTGCCAAATAATTGCAAAGCTCACCTACTTTTCCATGTTAGCAAGTTGAGATCATACATTTTTGGAGATGATAATTGTGTAGATGGTTTAGTTCCTTTAGAAAATAGAGCATCTCAACTAGATGTTCCATCATTTCAGGTTCTTTATAAGAGGAAGAAGAAGTTAAGGAATCACTCCATACCACAGTATTTAGTAACATGGACTAACCATCCATTCACATATGCTACTTGGGAATCAGAAGCTCTCATTTGCAAACTGGTTCCTTCCTTGATCAGTGTGGACAGTGATCTCTAGAAGGGGGAGAGTATTAGATTTATTTATGATTTCAAGTACAGCAAAAGCAGAAAACTGCTTGGTCATGGAAAGAAGATGGGTAGATTTTTCACGTTTGACATGGGTACACCTCTTTCTGAAAATATGAATGCCAAGAATAGTGAATACTTAGATATAGTTGAATTATGGCATAAACAAATTGGACATATCAATTTGAGGAAATTGAAGTCTATGGAAAAGAAAATGTCAGTGCATGGATTACCAAGATTTGTTCATTTAAACTTTGAAAGAATATGTGAAGCATGCGCATTCGGAAAACATCAATGTTTGAAGTTTCCAAGAAGCGAAATGCGTAGAAGGAGACCTCTAGAGCTAATCCATACTGATGTGGTTGGAGGTGCTAGAACAAAATCAGTTTGAGTGCTTTGTGAGATTAAAAAGCATGGTTGAAAAGCAATTGGGCATGTACACAAAATGCCTAGGATCAAATTCAAGGGGAACATATATCTGAAGAAAATTTGATCAATATCTTAGTGATCATGGAATTAGAAGGAAATTGTCTTTTAGATACACACCACAACAAAATGGTGCTGCAAAATGCAAAAATTGTGTGATTGAAGAAGTTGCTAGAGCCATGTTGAATGAAAAGAACATGCCAAATATGTTTTGGGTACAAGCTTGTCATACGGCTGTGCATGTTATAAATAGAGCTCCAATAGGCATGGTTCATGATCTCACTCTTTATGAGAGGCTATGGAAGCATAAGCCAAATCTGAGCTATTAATGATTTTTTGGAAGTATTCGATATGCGCATGTGCCTAGTCAATTGAAACACAAATTTCAGGAAAAATCTGGAAAGTGCATATTTGTTGGGTACTCAGAAGAGAAGAAAGGATTAGATGTTATAATCTTGTTATAGTAAGTGCAGATGTTTTACTCAATGAAAATGCATCATGATATGCACCCAAAGACATGGTTGTGATAGAGGAATATGGATGGTTCTATGCATAATGTTCATGATGAGCCAAAAACAAGTCCTAGATAATTTGACCATGAAGAAAACCAAGACTATGGTTCATATGAGTTTCCTACACCTGAAACATCATGGAGTGAACACGCAAAGGACTATGGAAGAAGAAAGGAGAAAGGGAAAGACGAGTATAGGTCTGATTGAGATATTGATGATGAGATAGTTATGCCTGGCATGTTGAAAAATATGAAGGAGAAATATGTTCCTCCACACGCAAGGAAAGAGACACGTTCAAGATCAGATGAAGAAACACCTTTGAGATGATCTATGAGAGTAAGACATCATGTGGATAGATTGAATCTATACAATAAGTCTATGAAGATTCACTATGCATACATGACTAAGAGAATCAACCATGAGGAACCAAAGAATTTTCATGATGCGTCACAAAGTGAAGATTGGTGCAAAGCAATGGATGATGATATGAATGCATTGAAGAAGAATGATACATGCAATTTAGTGAAATTGCCTATGAATAAGAAATCTATTGGATGTGAATGGGTATACAAAGTGAAGTGCAAAAATGATGGTTCATTGGAAAGATTTAAAGAGTGTCTAGTTGCAAAAGGATATGCACAAGTATATGGATTGAATTATGATGAAATGTTTAGTCCAGTTGTGAAAATGAAAACGGTAAGAAGCATAATTGCATGGGCTGCTATGAACAATTGTAAATTGTATCAAATGGATGTTAAGAATGCATTCTTGAATGGAAATCGCATGAGGATTTCCATGACAGAAGTAGAGTATGTTGCACCAAGTGAGGCATATAAGGAAGCATTGTGGCTTTCTCTTCTTGCTTGTGATATGGGTCTACCTTGGCATGTATCTTATTTCCTTTGTGATAGTAAGAGTGCCATTGCTTTCGCTAAGAATCTGGTCTATCATGCAAAGACCATGCAAATTGAGGTGACGTATCACTTCATTAGAGATTGATTAGCCACTGAACACACTAGTCTTAAGAAGGTTCAAACTCGAGATAATGTTCCATATGCTTTGAATAAAGCTCTACCATAGGATAGCTTTCGACATTAGTGTCACTTGGTCGGGGTTACTTGATTCATGATCATACACAATCACTTGTATACTGTGTAACATGCCGATTAGGTGGGAGGTATAGTTTGAATACTTACGCTTAGGAATTCATTATCATTCTTAATTTTTCACCGTTAGATACTTTGGCCATATTCACTTTTAGTGGGAGATCGTTACCATTAGTGTCCATGTGAAAGGCCAAATGGCCACTGGACACTTCTTTGTATATGTTCTTTAATAAAACATATAGTGGCATGGTCAACCATAGACTGTAAGTTTGAACGCATTTGTAAGACCTAAGAAGTCTGCTTTTGTGCTCCCTGTCTACTGTGTTTTTCCTGTGTATTCTGCAGCCTCTATGCGGAGTACCATGCACAGCCCTAGGAGCTCAGTTTTCTACTTTGAGGATATCGTCATGCCGATCTCAAGAAGGAGAGCACATTGTGGTGCATTGCCATCGAATTACTTCAAGAAATGGGTAGTGCATAGAGGTGGACTTTATTATTTCAAGAATTTGATATCACTATAGTGGATAAACTAGGCAAGGAAAACGATATGGCTTATCATTTCTCTCACATCACTCTTAAGAGTTAGGCCATTGGAGTTGAGGAAAATTTCTCTTATGTTGACCGACTAAGAGTGAAAGCACAAGGGTGGTATGATGATATCAATAAAATATTCAACACTATTAAGTGTCCAAATAAAGTCAATTCTATGTAGAGGAAGATGTTGCTAATAAAAGCACACCTTTTACATTTATGAAGGGCAAAATATAGAGATATGACAAGGATAATTTACTTGGAAAGTGCATGGAATACAAGGAGCCAATGCTCATTATAGATACGAGTAATGAAGGACCATGTGGTGAGTGCCTCCAAGGCCAGATTATGAGCCATAGAATCCTATATGGTCCTTCATGTTGGTTGACTTAGCTCACATATGTAGAGGAAAATGTTGAGACTTGTAATTCTTGTAAGAGATGTGTTCCAAGATCTACAAAGGAGAGACAACATCCATTGGTTATCTCCACTGCAAGAAACCATTTTAGAAGTTTAGGTAAGATTCTTTAGGCCCTATCTATCCTACATCGCTTCCAAGAAAGGATAAGGGTTAACATTGACTACATAAAAGAGTAAACAAAATATTTTCTAATTTCTTGTACAACAAAAACTTTTGTAGGTTAGTTTGTCTAGTTGAAATCTATGATGAATAAGGAATGCACATTCTTAATAAAGTTTTGTATGAAGTTTTTCACAAGTACAAGGTCGTTCAATCTACTTCTTGTGCATATTAGCAAAGGGCTAATGGAAACATAGAGTAATTTATTGATATCTCTTCTCAAGAAGGAATGTTGACTAAAGCCCACTACATTGGAAACTCCTTAATAACACACACTATGGGCCCAAAGGTTGGCATGCAAGGAAGCCAAAAAGCCACTCATTATTTAAAAGTATGTATGGAGTAGTTCCTATGCAGTCCATTGAGTTTTTATATTGGTTTCCCTAGATTGAAGCTAAGCATGTAAGAAAGCATCCTTGGTCTCGTCCTAACTATAAACTTTCAAAAAATTGGAGGAAATTTGACTAGATACAACAAAAGAATCCCACGAGACACAATAAAAAGAACGACAATCATGAAAACAAAATATGAACAAACAAACGATAGTTTTGTATGCTTTGTCTTACAAAGACCCTAATTACAATCACAATTTGGAGGGAAGTGGCTTTCTCATTTGGAAGGACATTACAATATTAGAGAAATGCTATAGTGGGGTGCCATGCAATTAGAGACTTTGGTTGGCAAGGCACAACCACTAGTCAACATCTCCACACTCAAGGCCTATCCTCATCAACAAATGTCAACCTTTTTAGATCACCTAGCACTTTCCACAATCTCAAGTGGTAATTACTCTTCTTGGGCTCTTTCTTGTTATGTCTTTCCATTATCATAAGAAATGATGCATTTCTTGTGGAGTATTGTTTTTTAATGGGATGTTGTTCCATAGTGAATTCATGGGAAATTGCTATTAGCTTTTGGATTTTCTTTTGAAAATTTTTATACTTTTTTAGATCTTTTAAGGACTCTTAGTATTTTTTTTTCAAATGTGTTTTTTCTTGCAAATTTAATTAGAAAGTGGTTGGTTTAAATGTGGATATGTGCCTATATTATTGGTTCTATGTTGTGAATTTTTCAATAAAAATGTCTTTTTTTTGGAAATTATTATTGCAAAACAAAGTAGTTCGCCATGCCTTTTCTATAAAATAAACGAGACTCTTCATGATTGATCTCTCTCTCTCTAGCTCTCTCTCTCTCATTAAGTGGTGGGAAAATTGGTGGATAAGTAGCCAATGACCTGCCTGCACATATAGTGCACAAAGTGGTATGCTCACATTTGATTCTAGGTTAAAATTAAATACAGGTTTCAAAAGAGGCTTTCTAAAGCATTTTAGATGCTTTTGAAGTATTTTGGAAGGTTGAGGTGAAGCTTCCTTTATGTGTATATTTTAGATAAACTAAGGTCAAAAGTGGAAAAGATAGGCTTTGAAGAAGATAAACAAAAACATATGTGTGGACCCTCATTAAAGTTTTGCTTCAATAAAGTCACCACAAGACAAAATAGGGACTCATTGGTCCTTACATTACAAGGTTCTTGGGAGAAAAAGGAAATCGTAAAGATATACAAGCAGTTGAGAAGTGGAGCGACATATGTATGAGGAAACGAAACAACAAAGGAGCATTCTTGGAGATAGACTAAGTTAGCAAGAGGATACAGTACAAGATCATATCAAGAGAGAAAAAGAAATATGCTTAGTTAGTGCATAAAAAAAGAGAGACCGAGCGAGAGAGACAAAGATTTGTGACATAATATAATCAAGGAGTTCTTGTAGGTTGGCATTAGAAGTGACCACCACTTCAACCTTATTAGAAGCTCCCAAGGAGTTCATAAGAGCACGCTAGTTGACAAGATGATGGAATGGCATAGAGGTTCCATGCACAAGTAGTTTTTGTATTTTGTTGCACTTGTACATAGGTCTTTGTTGTAAAAGGGTTATGCATAGAGAATAATTTTCTTTTATTGTAGAACAATCTATTTTAATATTTTATTCTTGTCAAGGTACAAAGGCTTCTAATCGAGCTTGTCTTTCTTCTTCTTCTCTATTTGTCTCTACAAACACTCAATCCCCTTTCAACTAAATAATCCCCCAACAAGTTGCTTAGGAGTTTAGTGTATACGAATACCCAATAGGCTTGTTAAGAGAGAGGTATTCTAATTCCATGAAATTATCCTCTTCATGTATTTTGATGAGATGTCAAATTCTCCACGCAGAAGAAAGGTCTCTATAAAGGACTCAAAAGGTTATTCATTGAAACCTTCAAGCAAACTTTTGAGGTCATCCTCTTCACATAGAGATTATGAGAAGGAAAGTTTGTTTGGCTCAAAATCCTAAAGCTATTTCTTGTGCAACACCACACAAGGAACTTGGTGATTGTGAAAAATGATTATGAGTTGTTTGAGAATTGCACCTTCTTGGGCTTCTCGAGGATAACAAAAGATAGAAAATATTGTATTTTCTTCAACAATCACATTCTTTTCTTGAATTCAAGGTAATGACCACCATCTAGAAGATTTTAACTATCTAGCCACTCTCTATAGGTTTCATGTGGTTTTTGGATCAAGATATAGCCACACTATCTGAAAATTTGACATTTGAGAGGATGTTATTTATTTGGGCCCTTTTGACAGAGTTCATGTGTTATCTCACTCAAGTGAACATGAGGATGTGTTATTTGGCTCAAGTGAACACAAAGATCTAGGATTCACTTTTTGAACACGAAGATGTGTCAAAGTAAAGAGGTATGATCGGTCAAGTGATTAATCATCAACATAAAAAGCTTCTAGTTGATTTCAGTTTGCTCTTTTTTTATTAGTTTTGGCCTTGTGAATCATTTTTCTTACTCCTATAATCATAAAAAATGTGATAGCTAAGGCCACAATAGTCTCACACAAGAGAATTCATTTGTTAAGGATTCGTGCTAGAAACAAATTGAGATTAGGTTTATAAGTCCTTTAGTGATGAGGGTTGGAATTAGTTTGATCTATTTTGTAAATGTGGCTTTTCATTAGACGTAGGAATACATTGTTGTTGTAATACATCTTCTTGCAACCTGTGAGAGATCATGGTATCCAATATTAGACCTGTAGTGTTGGATCATGTGGCCAAAAAACATCATCAAAGTGAAGGTAAGGTGGCTATTACAAACATCAATTTTGACATTGACACATAGTCATAACCCCAAAGGGAGTCGATTCTCTAGGAGTCCCAAAGTAGCCAAGCATTGAGATTCCTGCTTAGCATTCCCCAATGGAGTCCCTTGAGGAACATCACGCATGTAACTAAGTGCTCAGGATGGGAGGTATCGCAAAAAAGGTTAGAGGTAGAGATAAAGTTTTTGTATATTAAATAGAGATATAAATGTTTAACAAGGAATGATAAATTTGGGAGTGTCTGCTAGAGGGAGTTGAGACCATATGTCTGTAACTGCGAAAAGTAGTGAGAATAGTTCAAGTATAGTTGATTTTAGGAATCAATATTTGATCTCTTTGGATGGACCAGTGATAATATGTTTTCTAGTAGAAAAGGATAAAGTGCTCAAATCATAAGCCCATCAACAAAGATCTGAATAAAATGAGAATCCTCCTCGCATATGAAATAAGGACGAATGATTTTATTTCTAAAGATAACTATAATAGGATAAAAGAAACGTGCGAAAAGAGAAAAAATTAAACATTTGAAGTATACAATGGCTAGAGTGGAAATAGGTATGTGAAGAGAGCGGAGGATGCAACATCGTAAGAGCAGCCTAAAATGCAACATGCAAATAATGATCGAAGTAGCAAGAAGAGCATGCATCTCTATTGAGGGAAGAGAGAAAGGATTTTGATGTCGAGAACGGATGTGGATTAGAATCAAAGGCAAATGATATAGATACTCGCGGAAATCTCTTATTAAATGATGAAGCGTGGAGTGGATGGAGGCAGACCTTTGAGTTCCTTTGGTTTTATTCTACGAGATTACAAGACGTAAAAGGAAACACATCTCTAGTAGTCGACGGTGTCTCAATAGTTGATCCAATAAGCAGAGATGTATATGAAGACTCGATGATATCATCCAGACATCTACTTCTTACCCTTATTGTGCCATCTAGGAAAGGGAATAGTGAAGAAAATTACATATATTGTTCGATTGTATGAGAATGTTGTAAGTTCACGATGCGTGACCTCACTTAATTAATAGTTTTGGACTGCAAACAAATCTACTTTTATACATGACGTACGTCCTTTATGTGCGTCTACTATCCTTCCATGCTCTATCTCAAGAATGATTCCCATTGTATAGTGCTATAAACTTCATGTTCTATATGCATCCGAGCTTTTTTTAATTGTTTCATTTTCTCAACCTAGATGATGCAAAGTACGAGCTTCTACTTGAAGTTTGAGAGCGATCATACTCATATACTAGTTTGTAAGAGGGACGAAGATATATGTCTGCTTCTATCTCTATAAACGTTTACACGCACACACACACACACACATATATATATATATATATATATGTGTGTGTGTGTGTGTGTGTGTTTGTGTGTGGGTGGGTTGGAAATATTTTTCTGTCTATATATGCAGAATATGTACTGCAAATTTGAACACAAATTTGTTGGACGATTCCTAGGATTTCAGGAATTAAATACCACAATGAGCTAAAACTTCAATTTCCGTCTCCTCACTAAGCTTCGACCATTGAGATTTCTTACAAACAAGAAAGACCCTTAGCGATTTTCAGGAAGCTCTAATTTTTTTGTACATGGAGTCTTGTAGTTCTACGAATCTTTCAACATAAGAGATACTACTCAGTTTCTAGACACATGTATGTATATGTGCATTCACATTCACATGTACACTCATTAAGAGTATGTATAGAATAGACTACTGATCTATATTACTGAATATTGAAAACAGAAAGGAGTATACAAAGTTAAAATCATGATGAAAATGATCCGTACAACATTATGAACAAGATGATCTATGTAGGATTAAATGCAATTCATATATAGAGAGGCACGACTATGTGAGATTTCCTACATATTTGCACAAATAACCTAGTGATGGCTAGTTTACCTAGGGGCTAGCTTTGACTTTACAAATCTAAATGAAATGAGTGCTTTAAAGATTTTGTAAAAAGCCCACAATGTATTCCGAACGAGTGTTTATATAAAGCTAGATGCTAGCTGACTCTTTTGAGTCTAGATTCACCTCCAAAGTGACCCTGATTTTCTCCTTCATGATAATTGAGTCCTTTGCAGTTAGTAATAACACTTAAATTGAAATGTTGACTCAAAAAAATAAAAAAAATAGTGATGTACTATATAATGTAGGCCCCTGGTCACACAGTCTAGCTTGCAAAATCCAACAATTCTAACATGTATGTTCCGTGTGTTTGTGTTATATGAGACTTGTGGCATCTATGTGTTATGTGGTATGTGTTTATAGTATATGTCGTGTGAAAGTCGTTTTGTCTCTTTTATGCCTACATATTCATGGTTGTTTTGTTGAAGGAAGGATATGATTCTAGCTCAGAAATGGGAATGGATGAAGGATAAAAGGGGAAGGAATTGAAGCCACGTTAAAGAAATAGAACTCAATGATCATGATCTAGGACATCAAAATCTATTTGGAGGTGGGAAAAGGGACCACTTAACCTTGTTAAATGATTAGAACGATAGAAGTAGACAGACAAAAAGGCTGCCATGCACTCAAGAAAGCTTCATATATTCTAATTTTAACAAGAACATGCAGCATTGAAAAGAGGAGCTCCGTGAGGCCTCCAAGTAGAATACAATATGCCGTAAAAGATGAAGCAAACTATGAAACAACAAATATCTTGTTCTTGTTAAGACGAAAAAGTGATTGTTTTGTATAATGAGGAATTTCACTTAAATGCAGCTAGGAGTAAGAGAAACGCACACAGATAACCATTTCTTTGCATCTCGTCTCATGTTTCATTGATGGTTAGAAGCGTCGGATTAGAAAGATCTTTAATAATAATGAGCTGAATGCTACTTTTCGTATTGTGTAGAGGGGTAGAGGATTCTTCATGCTTTGGCTGCTTATAAACATTGTTAACAATGCTGTGATCCTGAAATGTCCCATAAGATAAAGATATTGAAGAAGTGTCGCATGCAAGATGCTTACTGTTCAGTCGTGGTCACTTAAAACGTAAAGAGTCTGATTGCACTCAACACACATGTGCAATCAAGTGTAGAAGAGACGGAGAAAAAGGAATCACTTGCTGCTACTTTGTGTATGCTAATATATGAGAAAGCGCACAACAAAAGCTTGTTTGAGATTGTGCGTATGCGTCAGAGAAATGTATGCGATGTACAAATACTTCCATATATATTGCTAGCATCATTGGCATGCATTGATGGTTCGAAATATAACTCTGGAGGAGTTGGATATCTATTTTAGCAATCTAAAGAATCACGAAAAACATAGTGGTAGAGATAGTGTTGTATTCAAAACAGAGGTAGAACGTTTTCACAATGAAAGAGCATCTTGTCTTCCCGAAAGGCTCTAATCGTGACCTTGTTGTTTTTCCCGATCCCCGTCTTCCCAAAAGGCTCTAATCTCGTGTGCTCCCTATGGAAGAGTTGGAATAAAGTCAAAAGCTACACAAGAATAAGTGAAGACTGGAAGTGGGCAGCCGGTATCAGACAAAACGACTCTATCTGGTTTTCGATCCATGGCATCCAGAGTGTGGAATCTTGGAACATTCAAAATGCCAAGAAGTTATGGAACAAAGGCTTCAAAAAATGGAAACATCTCTGGAAACAAGACACCAACCGCTGGATCAACTTCGAGGATATTGATCCTTGCGTCAACATTTTGTGCGAAGAATGGAACACTTTGCAAAGCAGATGTCTTGCCTAAGACCGCACAAAGTTCACCTTCTCAAGGGACACGACATGTCGAGCTCTCTTGGTCTCAAATGGCACAATGGGAATAGCCTATAAAAAATCCCGAACATCAAAGAAACGATTGACTATCAGGTTAACCTCAACAAGAAGTGGTGTTTGTCATGGATGCGGCTTCGGTGGGACATGAAGTTCATGGCTATCTCGCACCCCCTCATAGATATCAAAAAGTTTGTCCTCTTATGGAAAATTCTTCATCATGGAATCTGAACCAACCTTAAGGCTAGCAAATATTTGTGGGATTCCTCCCTGGTGCAAATGCAGCTACCGGTCTATTGAAGATGTTTCACACATCTTCTTTACCTGCCCCAACTCCAACAGACCTTTGTATATGAGCAACTTTATCTCTTTGATAACAACATCTTGCAAAGTGACCATACTTTCCACCTATGTAGCATCCATCTAAGTTGTTGCTAGTTTGTGTTTCATTGTACCTTCATCATATTCCTCTATTATTCTTCATATTCATGAAGAAGTGTTGGTCCCTTGCTCTTGATAAGCTTCTCCATTCGTACCTCTTTGTTCTGAAACTACATTCCACAAGGAACTAAATCAACTAGCAAGACTACCTCAAGAAAGAGAGAGCACGTATCCACCCATCCAACTCCACCCATATATATACCTCTAGCCCAAGGGGGTGCATGTCCTTGAGATTGGCCAAGTGTCCAACCAAGTGTCCCTCATGTGAACACTTTCCCAAGGGTGATCACATGCCTTCTAATTTCCCAAGGTCTATCACATGCCTTCTAAATCAAATGAGGATTCTTCTCTCACGTGCACACAAGGTGGCTCCTAGAGAAGCTTCTCCCAAGACTAAGGTTCCCACACCTTAGGATAAATCAAGCCTAAGGTTCCAACCATTCGATTGGGAGCTCATATGAATAAATACCTCAAGGGTTAAAACCAAGGGTTTCACCCAAAGGTTCAAGGCATGTTCCAAGGGTAAATCAAGGGTTAGACCAAAGCAAAGATACATCATATTCTAACCTTTAGAATCCATATGTTTAACCTTATGAACCAAAGAATTATAGTACATTCTTCCCCCCTTTAACATTTTCGTGAGTGAAAATGTGTGTAGGTATAATATGTGAAGTATTCCCCCGTGCACCATGATCTATACTCTAAGCATGCTCATCTTTCTCTTTAGATTCATTTCCAGTAATAAGATAAGGGCTAATCCCTCCCTTATTCTGAAAAGAAATGAATCAAAATCCCTGCCCAAATCACTTTCTGTTAGTCCACCTAAATGTACATGCATGTCCTGTACCTATGGACTAGTGAAAGGGGTGGACTTCTTTGGTGGTCTTTTTCTTTTGGCACTTTCGCAAACCTTGAGATCCATAAAATAATATATTTTAGTACACTTTGTACTTCCCTAGACATTTATATTTTTAGGAGTCTATTATATATATCCGATTTCTATCTTGAAAGGGCCAGATACTAGATTCATCTTCCACTTTTAACAGAAAGGAGAGGAATCTTCAGATGTTCTAAACTTTTATAGTCCTTTTCAAATACAAATATACTTTATTTGTATTTGATAGGACTAAAGATAAGAACTTCGCAAAGTGGGTCTAGTGAGTCCCTGCTAAAACATGCTCATTAAAATGAGGAGAAATACTATCTTCTCATTCCTTGGCAACTTTAGAGGACTTATTTCAATCGTCTAGGTTTTCTTGAAATATAAAGTTCAAGTATTCTGAATGACAATATACCCAATTTTGAAAGTTCATGTGCACAAGTGGATCCCTATCTTGATCATCTTTGATTTTCCCGAGATTAATTCTAAAAATAGAATTTAATCCTTTTGACATTCAAGACTTAGATCCAAAGGTGACTTTAGGAATTGGAATTATCAGGTAGACCATTCTCTTGGGTTTCTTTGTTAGCTAGTTCTATCCAATGAGAATCAGTACTAACTATCTTGAACCAACTCTAGTTCATACTCGAGATAGTTATGTATACTAACCTCGAAGATCATCAAAGCTTTGCAAAGAGCTTACTTAACCAATTCCTTCAAATCCTCAAAATAATTGAGGAATAATGCTTCATCAAGATACCTTCTAGATTTTCTATTGGATGGAGTTTAGATGTTTCAAGTTTTGCAGCTTTAGTTCCAAGGTCTTGCAAGAAAGATACCTGTTTCTAGGCATCATATCTCAGATCTTGCTAGGAACATTCTTGAATCACTTGTTTTCACCAAAGATTCAAAAGAAGATCTTTTACAGATCATTCTTTCATTCAAGGTTATTATAATTGAATAGGCTTGACTTTACTTTTTGAGTTTAACTTGGTAAACTCCAAAAATCTTTTTCTTACTTATCCAAATTTATTGTACCATATAAGATTTGGCTATGCATTTTATTAATAAAAATTTATCTACTTAAAAGGATAGCCTTTTCTAGGTTAAATCTCATGCTCATTCTATTTACCCTTTTGTTCATACAACCAGGTGCATTAAATTGTTTCCGGCAGGTACATTTCTACACCTCATAATGAACCTAAGATCTTAATCTAAATGTTCTTATCTTTAAGGCTTACCATGATGTTTCCTATCGGATCTTGAGCCTATTTTCTCTCTCGCCATCAGAGAAAATTCTCAACGGGAGTTAGTTCTCACTGTTCCATACTAGTGAATTCTTTCTCCAATCCATAGAACGACATCCTTAACCTTTCCACATTCTTATCTTTTCGATGCTCTTTGATCATTTACCATGATCATGAATTCCATTTTGGAACTCCTTGGCATCATTTTCATGAGAGCAAAGACTAAGGTTTCCAATGTCAAATAATTCAAAGGTCTATTTACATTGACCTTTGAACTTTACTTGGTATCAAACTATAAAAGTGTTTGATCTTTTTGACCAATGTATGCCTCTTGGATTATCCAACCATAAAGGGTTGGATATATTTGACCAAGTTAGGTCACTTGGCTTTCTCAAAATTCCTCTAGCTAATTTAACATGAGATAAGATCAAGTCTTTCCTCCTTTAGATCCCTTTTTCAATGATATTTACCCATGGGATTTTCTTGGGATCTTTAACTCATACCTTCATGAGTTGATATCCTTTCTTAAGTCTTCAACATCATGTTGATGTTCTTCAAATCATTTTCTATTCTCCTCTTAGGGATCAACAATTATATGTCACCCCTTTTTTACTTAAGCAAGTTGCCATGCTTGTTGATCCAAAATTTGGATCTATCTACTCTCAAATACCCTACTCTAAATATGCTTCAAGTCTTTGGCTAGTTTACCTTAGATTACTTTCCAAATTGGAATTCTTTAATGAATCCTTCTTACATATCTGGTTCTTATTTTGTTTGAGATTTAACTCAAACACGCTTAGGTACTTGGACATCCAATGTACTCCCTAACATTCATGAAAGAGTTAAGGAATATCTTTTGCTTCGAAGTATCATATTGATGATACCTTTCTTCCCCCCTTTAAGGAGTTTTCGTTCTCGAAAACTGTAGGAAATTGATGTTCTTTTGGTTTCGTATCCAAATGGGAGGTTTGTTTATGCTAAATCCTTGATTGAAAAAATCTCTCCAGTATCCTTGAGCTTAAGCTTCCATTATCTTTAAGTCGAGTGTCCCATACCACTGAACCTACTTAAGTGACATTGTAAACCTAGACGTCCCATACCATGCGATTTACAATCTTACCTTAGTGTAAACAACTTTAGCTCTTTACTCAAGGATTAAACTTCTTTCATTTTAGTCTTATCAAAATATTTGTATGTTACATTCTTACAGAGTCTTGATTTTTAAAAGACTTTTGAAAATTGTGTGTCCATTGAACTATTTCCTTGTTCTGATGCAATCAAAGGTATCTTTGTTTATGTCATTTGATAATAGAGCTAGTATTCTCAAACTAGATATTATCTATTGACATAAGTAGGAATTTGTATCAAAGGATATATTCAATCATAAGCTTTGCTAAATGGTTACCTTTTTAACCATCTTGATAAGTTGTTTCTTACTCATAGAGCAAATTTTGGAGTAGAGTTCTTAAGAGTTTCTTTCACCCCTTTAATCTTCCTCTTCTCTAGATATGCTCAATGAGTTACAATTCTTCACTCTTGAAGCAATTTTCTCAAAGCTCAAAAAGGATCCTACCTCTTGTCAATGAAGGAAGAAGCTTATTGGGGAAGAACTGAATGCTTAAATGGGTAAAATGGTTCAACCATTTTTTCCCTAATATGTCATTTGAGGACATTCTCTGCCCCCTTTTACTGTGATCAATGTCCTCAATGATCAGATGGTGAAGTTCCTATGAACTTCTTAACATCGTTCACAATGAAAATTTATCCCATTTGTGTAGGGTCTCATATAAGCTTCTAGTTTCACCTTTGGATTTTTCAATCCAAGTTCTTATTACTACCATTTATGGTTTAATAAGAAGAGAAAATTGTTGGATTTGAAGCTTAAGTGCTTGGCCTTGCTCATGAGGCATGCCATGGGTATTATGGAACTTGGGGGTCCATAAGTAGGACTCGAAGTTTAAAGTTCCTCTTCCTAAGTTGTATTTTCTTGGCTTTTGAATTAAGCCAACATATAAAAAGCATAAAGGTTAGTGTGCATCATCTCAACACACCATTAAACTTTTATGCCTTTGACTTCATATGAAAAAGTCATTTTTCTATCTTAAGACTTAAACTTACAATACTTGATTTCTCTCTCATGTCCCATTAACCCATGCATAAGTGATTCAATTCATGCATCAAAGTGTATGCCAAAAACATTTACATCTTTTCTTGAAGATGTTTAGCATGCGTAAGGTCCAAAAAATGAACCCCTCTTTAAAGCATGCATGGAATTCACATTTCTAACTCACTTGATGCAAGGATTATATTCATTGCATGCTTCACATTTTCCATTTGAGTTCGGGCCACATTATGATGGATATTCCATGCCCATCCTCATGAAGTGAGTCCCTAAAAAATCTTACTTTATGCCTTAAATGCATCACTTTCTATGAATAAATTCATGCACCTTTCAATGTGCATAGGGACTAACTATTTTATGCTTTCAAAACAAACAAGAATGGAAACAATACTTATCTCCTTTATAGCTTCATCCATCCTTTGTATCTTTGCACAGGAAAGCTTATACATTGAGTTTGAGAAGCTTGGATTGTTTTGTCGTACCAACTTCCTTTGTCATTCCATGGGCATCTTCTTACTTACTTGTATGCCCAACTATGCATTTAATTTTACCAAGACTTTAAAGATGTCTAAATGCATACTAGCATTAATATATGTACAAACCAAGTATTATTGCATTTATCATCATAAGCATTCTGGGAATGCCCAAATCTCTACCCACCTTCTCTATTCTGGAAAAGAGCTTCTTTACGTTTACCATATGCCATAAAGGATAAGTGCAAGTTTATGCAAAAATCATATAATCTCAATAAGAAAAAATTAAAAAGTGTTCTTTAACTTAAATGGATGGTTCCTACATCCATTGTAATAAAAGTACTTCATGGATTAAAAATGATGCCTCCTTTGTATCACATGATGTATTGAATGCATGATAAATTCAGAGATTTGAAAAGGAAAGTACTTAGCTTCTATTGATACTTGAACTACTTCCTTTTGATGAGGTTGAGAGAATGAAGATTGCACATTCCTCCAAGCTTCTACTTTGTCGTTCGTAGTATTTCGAATTGGAGAAAAAAAGAACAGTATTTCTTTTCTTCTCGTAACTCACGTGGGTCTCTTCACAGTTGAAGCTTCATACTTTAGAATCATTGTAGAGAGTGAAACTATCCTCCTATCGGCAATGGAACATCATCCTTCAAGTGTTCGTGTACGTTGAGCGCATGAAGAATGAAAATGAAACATGTTAGTTCGAAAATGTAGAAGTAAGGGAAGCCCGCGCAAGCGCAGTCAATCGAGCTATTTATCCCACATAGTAATTAGAACGAAATTGTAATGTCCGTATATAGAACAAAGCAGCGAGCGTTCCTCATGTTCTTCATATTCGAAGAGCATGTGGCAGGCCTGTGGTCTAGGTAGACGCCTATGCAAGCCATCTCTCGTGTGGCCCGGGTGGATTCACATTGTGTGAGTTTTGCAAACACGTAAAGGCCTCCTGAATGCACCCTTAAGAAGGCTTCGAAATACTCTTAGAGATAGAATTCTCGCCATCCTGAGGATAATTAACTCCTGAGAATCCTCACGGAATGAGATATATCCGAGTGAGACTATCTAAGCTTGGGTCAAACTTGGCTTGAATACGAATGTTGTGAAACTACATTCCACAAGGAACTAAGAGAGAGCATGTATCCACCCATCCAACTCCACCCATATATATACCTCTAGCTCAAGGGGGTGTATGTCCTTGAGATTGGCCAAGTGTCCAGCCAAGTGTCCCTCATGTGAACACTTTCCCAAGGATGATCACATGCCTTCTAATTTCCCAAGGTCTCTCACATGCTTTATAAATCAAATGAGGATTCTTCTCTCACGTACACACAAGGTGGCTCCTAGAGAAGCTTCTCCCAAGACTAAGGTTCCCACACCTGAGGATAAATCAAGCCTAAGGTTCCAACCATTCAATTGGGAGCTCATATGAATAAATACCTCAAGGGTTAAAACCAAGGGTTACACCCAAAGGTTCAAGGCATGTTCTAAGGGTAATTCGAGGGTTAGACCAAAGCAAACATACATCATATTCTAACCTTAAGAATCCATATGTTTAACCTTATGAACCCATGAATTATACAACACTCTTCCTCGTCTTACTCTACCACTACACTGATTTCTTTTTTTTCAATAACCATCAAGGCCATTAATTTCTTAGAGCATGGAAGATTTTCCATGATATATTCAAGAGCTCATCTAGTGTGTATGCAAGTAGTTCATCATCATCTATTTGAAAACATATGAATCCCAATATATCACTCACCTCTTTGATCTTCATAATGCCTTAGTTGAAGTAGCATATTACTAATATGATGATATGGGATTAAGGTAACCCTTTGGTATCTCTCATTGATTATCTAAAGATTCATAGTTCATCAAGAGATCGATTATCCCCTATTATAGGCTTGGAATTTCTCCCACCAAAAAAATCTCTATAAATGTTTTTCCATGCAAATTTTAGACATCCTAATCTTCTATTGCTAATATTTTTTCTCATTTAGCTTTTTGATCTCTTTTCTATATTATCATATGGTGTTTTAAAATGCACCCTTCTAAAGCTCTTTAATGCAGGAAGATTGATATCAATTTATAACTATACTTTTGTATTTCGAATGTATCAAAAGTGATGTGATTGTTTCCGTCCTTCTTCATTACCATGATTCTCTTTGTTGTTTCTAATGCTTTGAACTCAAGAATAGTAGGTCCTCTTCTTCCAATGCCTTAAGTTCTTCCTCTATTACTATTTGAGTGTCTATGTGTATTGAACCTTCTCTAAATCCATTGATGGGCGAACTCCAAACCTTTCCTTAAAGCTTGGATTATGAATGGCCTCGTAAGTACATTTAAAGATACCTTCATTCAATAAAATTTCTATTTCTCTAAGATCACTATTTCTCTAAGTTCCTGTGGAATAAGCCCGAGATATTTTGTCCACTCAAACAATATTGTAAGGAAGTATAAATGTAATTTATTGTACAAGAGGCAACTCGAACCATTGATCCAATACTTCTTCTACTCAAGGGGACTTCTTCCTCAGGGAAGTATACCCTGGGACATGTCTATGTGCAGGTATCCTATCTGAAAGTAAAGAGACAAAGATGAGAAAAGTTGCAAGTATGCAGATGAGAAATTAAAACGACAATCTTTAAGAATCAAAATCATTATAGGAAGCTAAAAAAGTGTTCAATAGAGTAGTACAATGGGCTAGTAGCCACTCCCAAGACTAAACATTGGCTACAAAAAAAAAGTTAAAATAATAAGTAATCACTACAAGAAAAATGCAAGAGACATAAAATAAAAGATTCTAAACAAGACTACTCAATCACTCTATCATGTCAATCACCACATAACTAAGAATCACACAGTCTATAGAATTCATAGAAAGTGGCCTCAAAACAAAGTGGGCAAGTTTTAAGATAATGCACAACCTAGCCAAGAGATAGCTCCAACTAGTAGAAACCAACAATCTAGCTAGAATAGAGACCAGAAAGTAGATACTCGAGAAAACTTGTAAGATAATGATGGCCCCAATCAAGTGAAAAGCCTTTCTTTATATAGGCGCCAAAGACCTAGAGGATTAGCCTTGCGGAATCCATCGCTTCACTTTTGCACATTCCAAACTAACAAGCTTGGTGGAGCCATGCGCCTGTTTTTGTTGTAGTAGCCAACCCCCTTTAGTGCTTCCAATCACATCTTCTCACACCGCCAGACCTATGTTGTGATTTCACTACATTAATTCACACTTTAACACTTTACTCATAAGTTACTTTATGCATGTTTCACATGATACTCGATCTCATCCAAGTAGTTCTTCCAATAATAGGTGGAGATAATGCCTTTTTTTGACCATGTCCGAAAGAGGTGGAGATGGCTGCCAATTTTGGGAACATGAAACCTTCGACCACTTGAGGCCACTATTCATGACCATTGCACATCTTCACTTGCCCTGAGTGTAACACTTTTCAAAGTAATGGAGTGTCTATAGTTTGATGATTTTAAACTTAGATCTTTTAAATTGTAGTCGTGCCCTTGATAGATATATTTCCTTATGCCCATATGGATATGCCCTTGATGCTTCCAACTTTCTAACCATTATAATTTCATGAAATAGCCCTCATTAAGAGTGGTGAATGTAGCTTTAGAGGGTGGTTCACCACATGATCCTTCTTTTTGGATCACCCACACAAAGAGATAGTCCCCTTCAAATCTCCAAAAGGTCGTGTGGTCCAAGTGGTGGAGACCTCTTTTGAAGACCCTATAACCTTAATATGGATCACCCAAGAGCTATGGATGTCATGTTCATCAGAACCTCAAAGCTTGTCAACCTTGTATAATGAGGAGAAGTGGAGGTGATTTCACAAGCAATCTCCAGCTCCACTTGCCTTGATTAGAATGGTTGATCGTGTTGGAAATCCATATATCGAGGTTGCATTAATGAAAATCAATGGTCCCCCTCAAACAAGAGGTATGTGCCTCACCTATTTGGACTCTACTAAGACGGGGAGGGTGGGGACTTCACCCTCATGGGTGCATGGGAGGGGTGGTGGCCCAATGTGATCAAAGAGATTAAGTACAATGTGATTTTCACTTCAAGGGGGGGGGGGGGGGGGGGGGGGGAGGTAGTCTTGAGAGTTATCCAAAAAGCAGATTATGGTTATCCTTCTTTTGTCTACCCCCCATTGTGAGAGCTCGTTGCCTACGTCCTATTTTGTGCTTCCACTTGTCATAGTATATTTAATGTCTACCTCAGGTATGGTTGATATGTTTTAATGTATTCGATTCTCCTTTATGTGTGAGTGGACCCTAGGATGAGGAATCGCCCAAGGTTCACCCCTCACGCCACTAGGATGAGGGGTCGCCGAAGAGGGGGCCCCTTATGCACTTTGGGGCAAGGGGTCACCCAAGCCTGGTTCACATATGCACCAAGAGTGAGGTGTCACACAATGGTTAACCCTATATCCCCCAAAGAGGAGATGCCCAATAAATTGGCCTCCAAGACTAGATGAAAAATAGCTTCCTTTGTACACTACATCCAAGAAGGAAAAAATCATCTTCCTAAGCCATGAATACGGTTGGTCAAATGAATTGCAAGAGCATCTGCTCTACATTTATCAACATTAATTCTTTGCACTTTCCTCCTATAATTTCAGCTTTATTTGCTTATTAAGACAAATCATCTTGAGAAATGAAATGAATTGAACTATGGTATGTATAGTGAGTGAACCGATTTTTGCTTAATTAAAATAGAATTAGAATCATCCTAGAAATGCTACCCAGGGGTTCTTGTCCTCATCCAAGTCTTCCAATTATTTCATGGCACCATGAAACATCTCTTTCTTGGCTCTGAAGTGTTTCACAAAGGTCCTTTTCTTTAGTTCTCTGTGTTCTACTAATCTTCTCATGTCATTGGGTCTTTGTAAAGACATATGTCTTTCTTCTCGGTTCAGTTTGATGTGGCTGCTGCTATCTTTGTCTCTATCTTCCTGTTTATAGTAGTACAAGTACCTTTCAAGAAATCCCTTGTCCTCCAATAACATTCTGTAGCTTTAGAGTGCGTCTTTCTCAGTTTCTTCCATTTCGTAGATTTCCTGTAATCTGCAGTCAGGCTTACCTTTGGGATGTGTCTTCATAGTACCATAACCTTTTTTTTCATGGGTTGCTCAAATGATGATTCTGATACTCTTCAAGCTGCATGTCATGCATGAATTGTTTTTCTTTACACAAGTCTTCATTAATAGAAACCGGTGTAATACTTATCTCACCGGTGAACAACAAATAATCAAAATATATGTACACGGATAATTACGGAAGATTTAGAGAAGCATTTGTAAGATACACAATTTTCGTGATGTGAGACCGATATTCTAGCTATGATCAATTTGAAGTAGTTGGGAAAGTAACTAAAGATGATACCCGCTCCGCTGCTGGTGTATGGGCATTTAGCGTTTCTTTTCTTTTTGTTCTTTTCTGCGATTTCCGGAATGTAGACTAGTGTTTATACTTCGTCTTCATAGGAAGAAGAATTCTATCGCCCACAATAAACTTTCGGAAAAATATGCTTTTTGTTTTTAAGGTGCGCCTAAACATTATTTCAATTACAAATCACTTGTGCTTTCGTTTATTGAGAACTCATTTTCACTTTGCTTGGGATTTTTTAATTTGACAAATTTCGACTAATATATTTCGTTGAGATCGGACTCTTACTTTAAATTTATCAAACTCGTTTATGGACCTTCGCTGTTTCTTTTTTTGCTCTTATTGAGCATCTCGTCAGCTACAAGCTTGTTTTTACTGACTCACGAAGATTATTTTCTCTGATCTCTTCTCATTAAAAATGCAGAAGTTTTTGGTTCTGTTGGAAAGTCCAGAAATTCGAAACGCGGCCTCACGGCTTGAGGAAGGATGCACATGCCACACACGCGTCACATAGAGGGGTACCCACGTATTTAAGATTGCACGGGCAAAGCTATGTTAGGAAGCAACATCAATGGCTTTGTTATTGATGATCTGGCAATATATGTAAAAGCAAAACAACTTTTCTGATAATATATACTCACCGCCGTGAGCGTGACTTTATCCGAAAAATATGGAGCTCTCTAAGTCGTAATGTTTACATGTGATGGTCGCACCATAGCTGCGCACCACCAGAGTGGTATCAGAGCTCAATGCTCACGATTATGCTGCGCTGTACAACTATATCTATAGAAGATCCTCGCGAGGAGATATCCAAGTAATATAGGAAAGAGAAGGTGATCACAGACCTGTACAAGGGATGATGTCGTATGGGAGGCACTAACCAATGCTTACGTCCAGTTCTGCTCGGCATCCGTGACCTAGCTCTAAGCTTTTGCATATACAGCTTTCATGTAGATTTCTTTTGCATATATAGCTGTCCTTATGCGTCATCACGCCAAGCACGTATAGGATGCATACACAGTATTCTGTATAGATTTCTTGTATAGCATGTATAGATTTCTGTATTCAAATGCCTTTCGAATCATAGGCGACAGTGAGCAAGATTAGGAGCATACTTGGGTCCGTGTTTACTTTTCATCACGCAAAGATGGTGGCTTCATTTTGCAAGTTGTTCCTGTTTCATGATAGGGAGCCTCGCTGTATATCGTGAATATATGACTACACTACTCCTTGCAGCCCGCTCAAGGGCTAGCCTCATCCACTTCTGAATCTTGCAAATTCTTGGCACTTGTGGAGTAGGAGGAGATCCGGGTTAAACTTCTGGCAAGTCCAAGGATAGTGTGGGAGCTAGAAAATAAATTGGACTGCAACAAGAAAATTTATTGGATATTTTATATAAAGTTTATGGGCTTTATTTGAGGTACACATTTGATTTCAGTTTTTTATTTCAAGTGCATGTGGCAGGTGACATCATGTACTTTCTTGTGGGTCCTTGAATGGACAATACTCACACGCTTTGAGAAGAATGTATGCATTTTATGGGTCCTTAATATGGACAACTCACGCGCCTTGTGAGGTTATATTACTCCACTAAAAACCTTCAATTTAAGCAAAAACTGAGGGATGTGGTTAGGTTTTTAACTGGGGTATTCTCATCTTTGGAGATGCTCTGGTGATATAGGTCGAAGGTCAAAGAGAAGACAGTCCAAAGACCTTGTGTACCCATCACGGGATGAATGTATGATTTTGAGGCCTCCCGTTAGAGAATATTTGCTTACATTATGTGCTATTATTGATGCTTTTGCCCAAAGTTTGGGTTTTGGAGTGGATTCATTATAGTTGATTTGGCTCATATACACTTTGGACAAAGGAGACTTTGTTAAATATTTTTTTGGAGAGATAAAAATTGAGCATATAGGTGCATAGAGACACACGAAAACCTTAGAACAAGAGGAAAACCATTGAGATTACTTGTGAACATTCAGTTTTTGGTGCATATATCTAGAAATACAGCCAAAATATTGTCGAATGTTTTCTAGGCCTTGCCATAAGAATACCATTGCATAGATAAGTACCTAAATTGCAAGAATGGGTGATAATGGTGCGCAAATAGTTAGTGATAAGCTTAATAAAGATAATTATCACATATGGTCATATAGGATGGAAACTTTCTTGATAGGAAAAGGACTATGGGGATTAATGAATGGAGAGGACGAGTATCCTGAGTTGTCAGATAACCGGAATGCAGAAGAGCAAAAGGAATATTAAACATGGATAGAGAAATCTAGAAAGGTTCTCCATTGGATTTTGATATATATATCAAAAAGCCTCATTCCACATATTATGAAGGCTAGCACACCGAAAGAAGCTTGGGACATAATCCATGAAATATATGGTACATCTATGGAAGCTAGAAAAATTCATTTAAAGCAAAATTTACGTAGCATATGGCAAGGAAATAGATCCATAACTGATTATGTGACTGAAATTAGAAAGATCACTAATGATTTAGATTCCATAAATTGCAAATCCAAAGATGATGATATGGTATCAATTATGCTAAATGGTCTAGGACTAGAGTAGAAGATCTTAGATACTTCTATCTTAGTAAGAGGCACTATGCTAGATTTTGATGAGCTAGTAGCCCTTTGTATGACAGAAGAAGTAAAGCTTGGTTTGAATGCATAGGGAAGTGGTAATTCAAGAGATAATGCATTCTTTCAGCATAGAGGAAGAGATTCTATTCATGGACGTTCATCTTCTAGAAATACAAAGACAATGGATATTCCAAGAGGTAGAGGAAGATCAAAGTCGAGAGGTAGAGGAAGATCACAAGGACCTGGGAACTGTTACCATTGCAACAAGTATGGATATTTTGAGAAAGATTGCTATTAGAAGCAGAATAGGCGAAGAGAAAGAGGTAGAAGCCATTATGCGACACATGGAAATTTCTCTGCTGAAAGTTTATATAGAGACTATGGCAGAGATAATATGTTTGCAATGGAGCATGTGTTGAATAGTATTTCTAAACCTAGAAATGATATGAACTGGTACATAGACTCTGGTTGCACAAATCATATGACGAGCATAGGAAACTTGTTTGAGTCAAAAGAGGCTTTGAAGACTAAAAAGTATGTGGCAACTGGTGATGATACCTTACACTTGATTAATGATGTTGGGAATGTATGGCTAGTACAAAGAAATAGTGTTCGAAACACATTAAGTGATTTCTTACATGTGCCTAGCATTACAAAGAACCTAGTTTCGGTTGGTCAACTTGCAGATCAAGAAATGGAAGTATTTTTGAATAAACATGGTTGTTTTATACATGATTTCAATTCCAAAAAAAGAGAAAAACTGCTTAGTCATGGAAAGAAGATGGGTAGATTTTTCACGTTTGACATGGGTACACCTCTTTCTAAGAATATGTATGCCAAGAATAGTGAATACTTAGATATAGCTGAATTATGGCATAACGAATTGGACATATCAATTTGAAAAAATTGAAGTCTATGGAAATGAAAATGTTAATGCATGGATTACCAAGATTTGTTCATTTAAACTTTGAAAGAATATGTGAAGCATGCGTATTTAGAAAACATCAATGTATGAACACTACAACAGATCGATGGTATACCGAGGTTTTTACCGAGGAAAATGAACACGGCTTAATTTGCCGCGACGCCGGTGTAAAGGTCAGTTTGCGCGTCGGTACCAAAGAGTCGGTATATGCGTCGCTATATGCGTCAGTATATGTGTCGGTATATGCATCGGTATATGCGCCGGTAATACCGACGTTCATACCGAGGCTTCTACTGGACGTGCCGTCGCCTATATCGTCGCCTACTAGGTGTACCGACGGTTATTCCGATGACACTACGGGGAGTACCATCGCGTATACCGACGACCATACCTGCAAAAATTTTTTTGGACAGAGTGTTTTGTCTTTTGCTACAACAACATTACCATGATGTTACTTAACAAAAGACAATACACTCTTTCCAAAAAAAAAACCGACTACATGTGATGTGTACTCTAATGACAACCGAAATATGATTTCATGAAACAAAGTATTATTGGACACAAAAGAGGTAATCAGAATGAACTATGAACCATGTACAAAAGAAGTTATATATTTCAATAATGAAGCATGTATAAGAGTGTGGCAAACCACTGTCATATATGACGCTTTTACAAAATGTGGCAAAGCAATGTATTGCCATATGAAAATCAAATACAAAATATTGGTCTTCCACTACCATACACATGCAAACAACATTCCATATCAACAATCCTGCAACAAAGAACATTAATGGAATGAGATAAATTCACATGAAAATTACAAAGAACAAGTAAAAACTAAGTTTATAAATTAATTACCTCATCGCAAATGCTCCCATGAAACTACCGCACCGCGTCCCTCCAAGTCCTGCAATAGTGCAGTCAACCCATGACTATATCCATAAGACTCCTCTGTTCGTGATGGAGGACGATCCATTGCCAACTCCTGAAACAAATATAAAAAGATTAGAGAAACATACATAAGAAAGTTAACACAAATAAATTCAATAAATGAAATGGTATTTACAAACGACTGACGCATCGTGTCATATCCATCGCTGCCCAAATGTAATGGTCCAATCGTATCTAAACATGTGGCTGCGGCATTTCACTGCTGGGGATATCGATCAGGAGTCTACTGCTCCTCGTCACGAATCATGTCTCACTCCTCAACATCTAACCATACAGGCTTTGGTAAGCCTTCTCTGAATGCATCACGTGCCTCGGATCGTCGATAGGACATGACCTCACCTACGGTGTGTAGAATCCACTCTGAACTGACAATAGACTATCCATCGGCTGGTCAGAAATCCTCGTAAATCGTCTGTGTGATATAATTCTTCCGATCTTTATCCTGTTCACTCTATTTCAGCATGATGGAGTGTCCAAACTGGATGGAGCAAAGCTGTCGTATGCGTGCACGCATTGCTTTGCCAGCCGCATCCATCACGGGAGCTCCATCTCGGATACTATACACCTTGGAGTCATCATGGTCATGAGCACCCCAAGGTGTACGTGGTGTTCCATGTGGTGTACTGTGTGGCATACCTACATCTGAGGTACTCGTCCTAGGAGTAGAAGCGGGCGACACAACGTCCGTTGCACTGCCTCCACAACAACTGCCTCCTCCGCCTCTAGACATACCTATAGATCCACTCCTAGAACCTCCTGCTCCAGAGCGTGACCTCGATCTATGAGATGGGCTAGAACCTGTATCGTGCTCAGGTATTGAACGCACATGTCTACTAGTAGACCCAGTAGGAGATGGCTGCAAAGATGGTCGTGGTGGAGTCACAAAGCTAGGAGACATACCTCCTACGGGAGTATCACCATCCACAGGAGTGACACCGGCAAGAGTGACACCGGCGGGAGTGAGCCCAGCGGGAGTGAAGCCAGCAGGAGTAAGGCCGCCAAGAGTGAGGCCGGGAGGAGTGCTACCATGAGCGATCCAATACTGTGATGCAGCGGCCATATACGCAGGAGGAACGTGAGAGATGAACTCCAAAAACTGCTCCTCTTTCATGGAATATGGAGTGACTCGAGGACTGTCTTCCATCGTGCTCTGTAATAAAAGAACTCAAATAATTAGCATGCGATAAGAAATGTAATATAGAGAATAAACAAAAAAAAAATTTAGTACATACAAGTGTTCTATTCTAGCATCCTCTTGAAGATCTCAGACACCGAGAATATCTATCTCTATATGGATGGCTTCTAAATCGCTTGCTATGCTGGTTTCCTCCTGATCAATGTCTATTGCTTCGTCTTCTCGAACAATGACCTCTTCTTCAATGACCTCTTCCTCTCAAACAATGATCTCTTCCTCCTCGAGTATCGAATGAATCTCTGAGTCCACTAGAGATGGACTCTCTTCTACATCTATGTTTTCAAAAATTTGTCTACTATGTGGAGCGACTTGTAAAACAAATAGCCACTCTGGGTCTTTTGAATCTGGTATAAAAACAACTTGCTCAGAGTGTTTGGGAAGTACAAATGTATCCCTTTCATCTGTCCATAATCTTGTGGAGTCCATTTGAAGCAAACCGCTCTTATCCTGTCTCACTGTTGCGTTTCTTCGAGAGGTGACTACTTGGAACCACTTCACATAAAAAACAAAGTAATCAAACTTTCTGAAAGATAGTTTCAAGATGTCTTGAATCACACCATAATAATCTAACTCGCCTTCTAGAGCATTATCATCTCTTGAACTCGCTCTACTTTTTTGCAAAAAATTCACCATCACTCCACTATCAAAAGTAGACCTAATTTGATCGATTCGTGCCATTCCAAAGTGTCACCCATGAGACCATAGTGCACCGTATTTAATATACTCCCAATCACATCCTTTTGCGAGTTCTTCTTCTTCTTCAGAGATATCTTCACCTGCTGCCTTTGCTTGTGAAACTGCTGTATCTAGCCATTTGCTCGTTGGAAAACGTGGGAGAGGTCGAAGATTTTCTGGAAGAGGCAAAAATCGAGTGGAATGATTTCTTCGAAACTGAGCTCTTTCCTTTGCGTTAGTTTCCTTGACAAGTTCATACCTTTCTAACCACTCATAAAATGCTTTAAGCATCTCTTCCATATGTTCATTTTGTGTAATATTATTAGTGCTTCCTTGTATGTCTAAGTCCTTTTTTGCTCTCTTTTGTGCACGAGAGGTTACCGGTGCAATGTCGTTTGGGTCCATCTGCACACCTGGGGGACCATGCGAATGATAACGTAGGTTTTTCAGTCGACTCCTATCAAAGGATCCATGCTCTCTAACATGTGGAGTACAAATCCATCGTTTTCGATAAATTTGATACTTGCACTGTGTGCAAGGACATGCCATTCTCTCTTCACGATCCAAAGAAGCCATTTGCTACAATATGGATATTTTAGAACATTTGTTTTTTTATTAAACCTAAAAATCTAACTCTTAAAGATTTAAATCTGAAATACTAAACCTAAATACTTAAATACCTAAAAATACTTAAAACCCTAATTTTAAAACCCTAATCTATATAGTTATCCTATTTTATCTATATATTCATATTTTTTTCCTTGTAATTGAGTTATATGTATGCCTAAACCCTAAAACCCTTATTTTAAAGATCTAGTCCTAAATTATGTATATTTCTATACACATGTGTATATACATGTATATATGTATTATATGTGTATGTGTATGTATGTATATATATTATGTAGGTGTTAAAACCCTAAAACCCTAATCCAAATGACCTAGACCTAAAACATGTATATATATATATATATATATATATATATATATATATATATATATATATATATATATATATATATATATATATATATATATATATATATATATATATATATATATATATATATATATATGCATGTGTATATATATGTGTATATGTATATATATGTGCATATAGATAGGTGTATAAGTATGTGTGTTTGTGTATTGTATATATATTCACTCTATTTAAAATGATTAAATTTAAACCTATTTTTTATATATTTAATCATATATATTTCATTTATTTATTTAAAATACTAGTTCTTATCATATTTTATTAGCTATATAGTTATCCTACCTCATATATGTATATATATATATATATATATATTATCTATATATTTAGATGTTTTCCTTACTTAATCCTATTTTTATATATTTAATTAAATTTTTTAAAACACTAGTTCTTTTTATATTTATTTATCTATATAATTATCCTATTTTATATATATATTTATTTATATATTCAGATTTTTTCATTACGTAATCGTATTTTCATATATTTAATTTTATATATTTAATTATATATACTTAATTAAATTATTTAAACACTAGTTATTTTTATATTTATTTATGTATATAATTATCTTATTTTATATATATATTTATTTATATATTCACATTTTTTCTATATGTAATTCTATTTTTATATATTTATTTCTATATATTTAATTACATATATTTAATTAAAACCCTAATCTTAAAATTCTAGATATAAAATATGTATATTTTTGTATGCATGTGTATCTACATGTATATATGTATTATATGTGTATGTGTATGTGTGTATATATGTTATGTACGTGTTAAAACCCTAAAATCCTAATTTTAAAGATTTAGACTTAAATATGAAATACTAAAACCTAAATACTTAACCACCAATAAAAATCTAAACCCCTAATCATATTTTTTATATATATTTATTTATATATTCAAATTTTTTTTCTTATTTTTCTCTATATTTTTCCTTAATATAAATATAATTGAGTGATATGTATGCCTAAACCCTAAAAACCTAATCTTAAATATCTAGACCTAAAATATGTATATTTCTGTATACATGTGTATATACATGTATATATATATTATATATGTGTATGTATGTGTAAATAGCGTAAAAACCCTAATCCTATTTTAATATATTTGATGTAAAAAAAAACTTCAAAATAAAAATAGGATTATATGTGTGTATGTATGCATGTGTGTATATATGTGTGTGTATGTATGCATGTGTACATGTGTGCGTGTGTATGTATGCATGTGTATACATGTGTGTGTATGTGTGTGTATGTAGGAATGCATGTGTGTGCATGTGTGTGTACGTGTGTATGTATGCATGCATGTGTGTGTATGTGTATACATGTGTGTGTATGTGTATGTGTGTGTATGTATACATGCATGTGTGTATATGTGTGTGTGTGTGTGAATGTATATGTGTGTATATATGTATGTGTGTATATGTATGTGTGTATGTCTATGTATGCATATGTGTATATATGTGTGTGTATGTATGTGTGTATGCATGTGTGTGTATGTATGCATGTGTGTATATGTGTATATGTGTGTATGCATGCATGTGTGTATATGTGTGTGTATGTATACATGCATGTATGTACATGTGTGTATATATATGTGTGTGTATGTGTATGTATGCATATGTGTATATATGTGTGTGTATGTATGTGTGTATGCATGTGTGTGTATGTATGCATGTGTGTAAATTTATATGTGTGTGTATGCATGCATGTGTGTATATGTGTGTGTGTGTAAGCATGCATGTGTGTATAGGTGTGTGTATGTAAGCATGCATGTGTGTACATGTATGTGTGTATGTATGGATGTGTGTACATGTATGTGTGTAAATATGTGTGCATGTTTGTGTGTATGTATGGTCTATTTTCCTATCTCTATCTTCCTTTCTTTCATTATTCTTTATCTCTCACTCTCTCTCTTCTCTCTCTTCTCTCTCTTTCTCTCTCTCTCTATCTCTCTCTTTCTCTCTCTCTCTCTCTCTCTCTCTCTCTCTCTCTCTCTCTCTCTCTCTCTCTCTCTCTCTCTCTCTCTCTCTCTCTTTCTCTCTCTCCTTCTTTCTCTATCAATAGAGAATAAAACAATCACTTACAAGTATGCCCCTCTTTTGCATCATTTTCGTCAAAGCATAATGTATGTCGTCTATCGTCCAATTCCAAACAATCGACGCCAAAGAACTTCTGCAAAATCGAAGAAAAGAGAAATTATAAAACCTAAAGCATAGACAAACACAAATGCTAACAGTACGCGCAGCACTTACCAAGATGTGAGATCTAAGCTAAGAGAGAGAGTGTGTGTGTGTAGAGAGAGAGATCTGTGTGTGTGTGCACAAGACAAGGCAGGTCGCAATTCGGTTCGCGCGCGCAAGTTCGAAAGAAGACCAACAATATTCACACACGCACGAAAATGTGAAGTTTTTCTCTCGGGTTCGCGGTATGTTTAAAACTCGCCGCAGGTATGGGCGTCGGTATACACGTCGGTAGTTCCCAGCAAATTACCGATGCCTATACCGACGCATATATCGATGCACATACCGACGGGTGCGGGCCACACCGATGATCCATTTAAAACGGTCATACCAACGGTCACTTGACCGTTAGTATCTCCAAGTCACATTTTGCGAGGCCCATACCGATGTCGACTGTGACCGTCGGTATATGCAGCGTCGGTATGCCCCTCATATGTTGTAGTGGAAGTTTTCAAGAAGAGAAATGCGTAGAAGGAGACCTCTAGAGCTAATGCATAGTGATGTAGTTGGACCTGCTAGAACAAAATCAGTTGGTGGTTCACTATAATTTTTTATATTCCTTGACTATTATAGCTAATATACATGGATTTATTTTATGAAGCATAAGAGTGAAGTTTTTGAGTGATTTGTGAGATTCAAAAGCATGGTTAAAAATCAATCGAGCATGTACATTAAATGCCTACAATCAGATTCAAGGGGAGAATATATCTCAAGAGAACTTGATCAATACCTTAGTGATCATGGAATTAGATGGAAATTGCCTTGTACATACACATCACAACAAAATGGTGTTGTAGAATGCAAAAAACGTGTGATTGAAGAAGTTGCTAGAGCCATGTTGAATGAAAAAAACATACCAAATATGTTTTGGGCAGAAGCTTGTCATATGGTTGTGCATGTTATAAATAGATCTCCAACAGGCATGGTTCATGATCTCACTCCTTATGAGAGGCTATGGAAGCATAAGCCAAATGTGAGCTATTTACAAGTTTTTGGAAGTATTTGCTATGCGCATGTGCCTACTCAATTGAGACACAAGTTTGAGGCAAAATCTGAAAAGTGCATATTTCTTGGGTACTCAGAAGAGAAGAAAGGATATAGATTTTATAATCCTATTACAAAAGAATGTATAGAAAGTGGAGATGTTATATTCAATGAAAATGCATCATGATATGCACCCAAAGACATGTCTCTGATAGAGGAATATGGATGATTCTATGCATAATGTTCATGATGAGCCAGAAACAAGTCGTAGATAGTTTGACCATGAAGAAACCCAAGACTATGGTTCAGATGAGTTTCCTACACCTAAAACATCATGGAGTGAAAATGCAAAGGACTATGGAAGAAGAAAGGAGAAAGGGAAAGATGAGTATAGGTCTGCTTCAGATATTGATAATGAGATAGTTATGCCTAGCATGTTGAAGAATATGAAGGAGAAATATGTTTCTCCACACGCAAGGAAAGGGACACGTTGAAGATTAGATGAAGAAACACCTTTGAGATGATCTATAAGAGTAAAACATCCTGTGGATTGATTGAATCCATACAATAAGTCTGTGAAGATTCACTATGCATGCATGACTGAGAGAATCAACCACGAGAAACCAAAGAATTTTCATGATGCATCACAAAGTGAAGATTGGTGCAAAGGAATGGATGATGAGATAAATGCATTGAACAAGAATGATACATGGGATTTAGTGAAGTTGCCTATGAATAAGAAAGCTATTGGATGTGAATGGGTATACAAAGTGAAGTGCAAAAATGATTGTTCATTGGAAAGATTTAAAGTGTGTCTAGTTGCAAAAGGATATGCACAAGTATATGGATTGAGTTATGATGAAATGTTTAGTCCTGTTGTGAAAATGACAACGGTAAGAAGCGTAATTGCATGGGCTGCTATGAACAATTGGAAATCGTATCAAATGGATGTTAAGAATGCATTCCTGAATGGAAATTGCATGAGGAAGCCTATAGGTAGCAACCAGAAGGTTATGTGCATCCAAAGTATCTTGGCTATGTATGCAAATTTACGTTTCATTAGTTAAACGAGAAAAAGGAAACTCAAGAGGAATATGAAATTTTCACGAAACAGGAGCCAACGTGTAGCGTCAATAATGATCTAACCCTATTATGTGCATCCCACATAGTTTTTTTGGTTTACTTATTATTGTCCTCCTCCATTGTTCAGTAGAAAAATAAGGTATCTTCTTTGATCTCTCTCAATTACACTGATATTACCGATCTATTTGAGTGAAATATGCCTTGCGAATGCTTACAAAATATGTGCAGTTTCGTATAGTTAACCTCACGTACAACTATGTACTTGTGTTCAAGACGCCTATGCTCTTTCTTCTTCGGAATCAGCGGACCTAAAGGTTGATCAGGTTCCTGACATTTTGTCGTTATTTCTTCTATCATTTATCAAAAACCAGTAAAAGAAAAGTCAATATATAAATCCTTTCGGATAACATGAATGAAGCTAAAATTTAATGCTCGCACATCTTCTTGATTCATGCGCAAGAGTACTATTATCGTTATTGTCCACCGAATGGTCGAGAATCCTATCTATCTCGTTTGTATCTCCTTTTTGCGTTACTGTTTGTATCACCTTTTTGCGTTACATATACACACACATACATACACACATGCATGCATACATACACACACATATACACACATGCATGCATACACAGATATACACATATACACACATGCATACATACACAAACATGCATACACACACATATACACATGCATACACACATACATACACACATATATACACATGCATGCATACATACACACACATACACATATACACACATGCATGCATACATACACACATATACACGCATGCATACATACACACACACATGTACACACATGCGTACATACACACACATATGTACACACATGCATACATACACACATATACACACATGCATGCATACATACACACACATATACACACATGCATGCATACACTCATGCACACACACACATACATAGACACATGCATGCACACACACATGAATGCATACACACGCATGCATACATACACACACATACACATACTCACACATGCATACATAGACACACATACACATATACACACATGCATACATTCACACACATACATACAAACATGCACACATATACACACACATAAACTAGTGTTTTAATTAAATATATATATTTAAATATATAAAATTTTGATTTTTAAGTTTTTTTTACATCAAATATATAAAAATAGGATTAGGGTTTTTAGACTATTTACACATACATACACATATACTTATACACATATATATACACATACACACATATATACACATGCATACACATACACACATGTTTTATGTCTAGGTCTTTCTGATTAGGGTTTTAGGGTTTTAACACCTACATAACATATATACACACATACACATACTGTAGCATTCCTCCAACCATGATCTCGTAATCACATGAATACAAGGAAACCTCCATGATAAAAATCGAACAAGGCAATAAGTGAAATGATCAGAATGAATTAATCGCAGTTGGAAAATCCAATACAAGATAGTAACTTATCTTCATGAATCAACATAATCAATAGCTTCAAGATGAAGCCTCATCCTTCTCGATAGAATAGCTTTCGAAAAGAGCTTCTTGACGAAGATTCGACCTCCCGACCACCCCCGAGCTAACACAATCTCATTCACACTCACACTCTCACTCACGATCTCAATCTCAATCTCAATCTCAATCAAAATCCGATGGATGATTCTATTTGATGTCAAAAAGATTTCTCCCAAATATTCTTCATCTCCATCTGAGTGTCATCATCATTATCTTCATCGTTAAATCTCGATCCTCCATATTCTACTGATTTTCTTCATCCAAGTTCTGCAAAACAATTCAACCTAACAAGATCATTAGTACTTATCTCAAAATCAATATATTCCAATAAAGTCTTTAAGCTTTATAAACAACTCTCGTTCCTTGACTAGTTATGTGGATGCTTTTTCAAAGAAATAATATACCTAAAATATTGGATGAGTTATTTGATTGGATATGTTGTAACTAATGTGTTACTGGGTTTCCTCTTGATGTAAAGATCTCAGAAAGGAATTCATCATATATAACAAACAGTGCATTCTTTACTCCAACAAAACTATCTCATTCAGACTAACTCTTTCCAAAACAAAAACAAAGCAGCAAACAATACGTGTTGGGAATCGGGCCGGCGTAGATAGAATTTAACTTGTAACGGCACTTAGAGGCTACATCGATTTAGTTCAAACTCAAGTATGAACTCTCAAATGCATATGATGTTTGTATACCTATTCAGATGCATTTCTATCACTAAACTTCCGTTGCAATCTTAAAATACAACGATGAGGGTAATAAACTCTCTTGTATGCAACATTGAAATATGAATACAAAAGGATGCCACAAGAGAACCGTAATGGCAACAGAAAAAACAACAATCAATGTATAAAAAACATTTCTCTCACTTGTGCGCAATAGTGCGATGTCATGACAATAATAAATAAATGAAGAGCATCAACCTTAACATAATGATCATAAGCTCTACAAACATATAACCATATATTACTTTAGACATCAATCACATATGGAGATTAGTTGAGAGCAAAACATTAAATAAATCGTAGACACAACTTGCGGCACTTATCTTTTGTAGAACGTTCTCCAAAGTAGTCATGATCTGCGCATAGATAGCCATCAGCATAATGTTCTACACTCATGATGGTTGATGTCCTCGCTTCTAAATTTCTCGCTTGTATTCGATCTTCTATATTGCTCGCTTGGACAGATTGGTCAAGAGACATGTCCTCCTCAATGAGCATGCGAGTTTGTCAGAGTTAAATGCATCAAGGATTAGCAAAGATGGTGTCCTTGGAGACGCCAGATTAACATGTATGTGCAAGCGTGCCTGAACGATAATACATTGATCACAGTACAGATTAAATGAGTGGCAAGAAACTTCTCCATCTTCACTGTCAACAATTCGTCTCAAAGCCTATGATCGCTTTCATAGTCCACTCGGCATCACAAATCAGACTTCTTCATCAGGATGCATATAAAGTACTAACGCGAGAAAATAGATGAGCAAATGTCGTGAGTGCCATGATAATGATGACATGTTTATCTTGTATTCCGTGCATGCCAATTTCTCCTCACATGGTTTGTCGTATAGTCATCCAATTGATCTCAAATCATATGTTGTCACCCCCAATAGCCAAAAGCAAAAACATTAACCGACCTCCCATGATAATTTGCACCATAATCAGAGCAACTACAGATGATCATTAGAGGAAGCACATCTGATGACGACCTCAGTTGGCATGACAGATGTTCAAGAAAATTTCCCAGAAGGAAAGAAATGTTGAGTTGGCCTCTGCGAACAGAAACCGCGAAGAACCTAAACTTGGTACAGACTGTTATATGGAGGAAAATCGGATCGAATTACTTGTTACATCTGGCAACCCCCAAGATCTTGGACTCGCAAGGGAGACTATAAAGGCTACTAATTTGACATGAACAATCACCGATATTTTCCTTTACCACATGTCCCTCTGGAAGACTCCCATACACGCTATATTCTATTGATATCTTTGTGTGCGTGCCTTCTACTGCATGATCCCGACTAGATCTCTCCTTTTTCCATCTTTTTCTCGCTATGTCTATTTTTCTATTTTTAAGTTTTGCTTTACTATTCATTACTTTTCGTGCTCTCTAACTTGTTCGTTCTTTTTCTCCACAAATTTAGCAACTTTATTGCTTTACGTTGAGTTGATTTTCTTTTACGTTTTGTTTATATTATGATTTAAATGATTTCACAACTCAAAGCTTGGGTTCACATGGATATGCAAGAGATCAACTACACGATTAACCCTCTTGATTTTCTGTATCGACAAACATTTATCATCAATTACTAATGTTCACCAGATGTTTTCGATAGTCAATATGCTTTCGAACGATAAGATATGTATATCCTTATGACGAGTATATTACATTCTTCCCCTCTTTGAAGAACTCTGTCCTCAGAGTTGGCAAAGAATGGATACTATGAGTGCTAACTTTTATCAAGTTCATTTGTCAAATGAGGAATACCAAACACTATTTGTGCACATGAAGAAAAGAATGGAAGACAAACTTATCTTGCTAAGCTTGCATCATGAAAGCCCTCTCGTTTCTTTTCACCTCGTTCTTTGCACAATTCTCAAAGACGTTTCTGAATAAGTTCCTCTTGCTCTTCCATCTTCTTGTTCAAAGCTTGCATCTTGTCACAGAATCCAACTCTGCTCTGCTCTCTAAATTTCATCCATGGTTGCCCAGGATCGATTCCGCTCTAATACCACTTGTAGCATTCCTCCAACCACGATCTCGTAATCACATGAATACAAGGAAACCTCCATGATAAAAGTCGAACAAGGCAGTAAATGGAATGATCAGAATGAATTAATCGCAGTTGGAAAATCAAATACAAGATAGTAACTTATCTTCATGAATCAACATAATCAATAGCTTCAAGATGAATCCTCATCCTTCTCGATAGAATAGCTTTGAAAAACAGCTTCTTGACGAAGACTCCACCTCCCGACCACCCCCGAGCTAACACAATCTCATTCACACTCACACTCTCACTCACGATGTCAATCTCAATCGAAATCTCAATCGAAATCTCAATCGAAATCTCAATCGAAATCTCAATCGAAATCCGATGGATGATTCTATTTGATGTCAAAAAGATTTCTCCCAAATATTCTTCATCTCCATCTGAGTGTCATCATCATTATCTTCATCGTTAAATCTTGATCCTCCATATTCTACTTATTTTCTTCATCCAAGTTCTGCAAAACAATTCAACCTAACAAGATCATTAGTACTTATCTCAAAATCAATATATTCCAATAAAGTCTTTATGCATATATATCAATTGATCTTCATGATAACCAGTGCATATTTTCAACAAAAAGCATATGAATAAGCGATGTTCTAAGCTTTATAAACAACTCTTGTTCCTTGACCAGTTATGTGGATGCTTTTTCAAAGAAATAATATACCTAAAATATTGGATGAGTTATTTGATTGGACATGCTGTAACTAATGCCTTACTGGGTTTCCTCTTGATGTAAAGATCTCAGAAAGGAATTTATCATATATAACAAACAGTGCATTCTTTTCTCCAACAAAACTATCTCATTCAGACTAACTCTTTCCAAAACAAAAACAAAGCAGCAAAGAATACGTCTTGGGAATCGGGCCAACATAGATAGCATTTAACTTATAACGGCACTTAGAGGCTACATCAATTTAGTTCAAACTCAAGTATGAACTCTCAAACGCATATGATGTTTGTATACCTATTCAGATGCATTTCTATCACCAAACTTCCGTTGCAATCTTAAAATACAACGATGAGGATAATAAACTCTCTTGTATGCAACATTGAAATATGAATACAAAAGGATGCCACAAGAGAACTATACTGGCAACAAAAAAACAACAATCAATGTACACAAAACATTTCTCTCACTCGTGCGCAATAGTGCGATGTCATGACAATAATAAATAAATGAAGAGCATCAACCGTAACATAATGATCATAGGCTCTACAAACAGATAACCATATATTACTTTAGACATCAATCAAATATGGAGATTAGTCGAGAGCAAAACATTAAATAAATCGTAGACACAATTTGCGGCACTTATCTTTTGTAGAACCTTCTCCAAAGTAGTCATGATCTGCGCATAGATAGCCATCAGCATAATGTTCTACACTCATGATGGTTGATGTCGTCGCTTCTAAATTTCTCGCTTATATTGGATCTTCTATATTGCTCGCTTGGACAGATTGGTCAAGAGACATGTCCTCCTCAATGAGCATCCGAGTTTGTCAGAGTTAAATGCATCAAGGATTAGTAAAGATGGTGTCCTTGGAGATGCCAGATTAACATGTATGTGCAAGCGTGGCTGAACGATAATACATCGATCACAATACAGATTAAATGAGTGGCAAGAAACTTCTCCATCTTCAGTGTCAACAATTCGTCTCAAAGCCTATGATCGCTTTCACTGTCCACTCGGCATCACAAATCAGACTTCTTCATCAGGATGCATATAAAGTACTAACGCGAGAAAATAGACGAGCAGATGTCGTGAGTGCCATGATAATGATGACCTGTTTATCTTGTATTCCGTGCATGCCGATTTCTCCTCAGATGGTTTGTTGTATAGTCATCCAATTGATCTCAAATCAGATGTGGTCACCCCCAATAGCTAAAAGCAAAAACATTAATCGACCTCCCATGATAGTTTGCGCCATTAATGAGAGCAACTACAGATGATCATAAGAGGAAGCACAGCTAATGACGACCTAAGTTTGCGTGACAGATATTCATGAAAATTTCCCAGAAGGAAAGAAATGTTGAGTTGGCCTCTGCGAACAGAAATCGCGAAGAACCTAAACTTGGTACAGACTGTTACATGGAGGAAAATCGGATCGAATTAGTTGTTACATCTCGCAACCCCCAAGATCTCCAACTCGCAAGGAAGACTATAAAGGCTACTAATTTGACATGAACAGTTACCGATATTTTCCTTTACCACATGTCCCTCTGGAAGACTCCCGTACACGCTATATTCTATTGATATCTTTGTGTGTGTGCCTTCTACTGCATGATCCCGAATATATCTCTCCTTTTTCCATCTTTTTCTCCCTATGTCTCCTTTTCTATTTTTAAGCTTTGCTTTACTATTCATTACTTTTGGTGCTCGCTAACTTGTTTGTTCTTTTTCTCCACAAATTTAGCAACTTTATTGCTTTACGTTGAGTTGATTTTCTTTTATGTTTTGTTTAGATTATGATTTAAATGATTTCACAACTCAAAGCTTGGGTTCACATGGATATGCAAGAGATCAACTACGCGATTAACCCTCTTGATTTTCTGTATCGACAAACATTTATCATCAATTACTAATGTTCACCAGATGTTTTCAATAGTCAATATGCTTTCGAACGATAAGATATGTATATCCTTATGACGGGTATATTACACATACACATATAATACATATATACATGTATATACACAGGCATACAAAAATAGACATATTTTAGGTCTAGATATTTAAGATTAGGGTTTTAGGGTTTAGGCATACATATAACTCAATTGAATTTATATAAAGACAAAATATAGAAAAAATTTAGGAAAAAAATTGAATATATAAGGAATATATATATATATATATATATATATATATATATATATATATATATATATATATATATATATATATATATATATATATATATATATATATATATATATATATATATATAGGATAATTATATAGATAAATAAATATAAAAAGAACTAGTGTTTTAAATAATTTAATTAAATATATAAAAATAGGATTAATTAAGAGAAAAATCTGAATATATAAATATATATATATATATAAAATAGTATAATTATATAGAAAAATAAATATGATAAGAATTAGTGTGATAAATAAATAAATTTAATATATAAGTCTAAATATATAAGATTACACATGCATACAGAAATATACATAATTTAGGTATAGATCTTTAAGGTTAGGGTTTTAAGGTTTAGGCATACATATAACTCAATTAAATTTATATAAAGAGAAAATATAGAAAACAATTAAGGCAAAAATCTCTCTCTTTCTCTCTCTCTCTCTCTCTCTCTCTCTCTCTCTCTCTCTCTCTCTCTATATATATATATATATATATATATATATATATATATATATATATATATATATATATATATATATATATATATATATATATATATATATATATATATAATAGGACAATTATATAGATAAATAAATATAAAAAGAACTAATGTTTTAAATAATTTAATTAAATATATATAATTGAATATTTAAAATTAGGATTAATTAAGAAAAATCTGAATACATAAGTAAATATATATATATATTTAAAATAGGATAATTATATAGATAAATAAATATGATAAGGACTAGTGTTTTAAATAAATAAATTTAATATATAAGATTAAATATATAAAAATAGGTTTAATTTTAATCATTTTAACGAGAGTAAATATACATATACATACACATACACATATACACATATACTTATGCACCCATTTATATACACATATATATACACATACACATATATATACGCATGCATACACATATATACATGTTTTAGGTCTTAGTCTTTCTCATTAGGGTTTTAGGGTTTTAACATTGACATAACATATATACATACATACACATACACATATAATACATATATACATGTATATACACATGCATACAAAAATATACATATTTTAGGTCTAGATCCTTAATATTAGGGTTTTAGGGTCTTGGCATACATATAACTCAATTAAATTTATATAAAGAGAAAATATAGAAAAAATTAAGGAAAAAGTTTGAATATATAAATAAATATATATAAAATAGGATAATTATATAAATAAATAAATATAAAAAGAACTACTATTTTAAATAATCTAATTAAATATAAATAATTAAATTTATATAATTAAATATATATAGTTAAATATATAAAAATAGGATTAATTAAGAAAAAAATCTGAATATATAGATAAAATAGGATAATTATATAGATTAGGGTTTTAGGATGAGAGTTTTAGGGTTTTTTAGGTTTAATAAAAAAACAAATATTCTAAAATGTCCATATTGTATTAGATGGCTAGTTTGGATCTGGAGGAGAGAATGGCATGTCCTTGCACTGAGTGTAAGTATCAAATTTATCGAAAACGATGGATTTGTACTGCACATGTTAGAGAGTATGGATCCTTTGATAAAAGTCGACTAGAAAACCTACGCTACCATTCGCATGGTCTCGTAGGTGACTAGATGGACCGAAAGGACATTGCACCGATAACCTCTCATGGAGAAAAGAGAACAAAAAAGGACTTAGACGTACAAGCAAGTACTAATAACATTGCATGGAATGAACATATGGAAGAGATGCTCGAAGCATTTTTTGAGATGGACGAAGATCATGATGGTGAAGAACATGTCGGGAGTTTCATGGACACAACATAATTTCCACGATCAGAAGTCGATGAAGAATATGAAAACATGCAAAGACTAGCTTGTTTACCACTTTACAATGAAGCAAAGATATTTGTACTACGTGTGTCACTCGTGATGCTCAATCTGCAATCCATTTATAGATGGTCAGATAGTAGTGTCATTGAATTGTTCAGGTAAGTGGATTTGAAATAAACTTTCATTGTTGTATCAAAATAACTTTATTTACTAATATCCTTTTAATTGCTTATTGCAAGCTTCTTAAAGATCAATTTTTTCCAGAGGGCAATGACATGCGTCCAACATGTGGAGATGCAAAAAAACTTTTACAGTCCATTGGAATGGATTATACTAAGATTCATGCTTGTCCGAATGATTGCATCCTCTTTCGGAATGATTATGAGCATCTCCACGTACGTCCAAAGTGTGGAGCAAATAGATTTAGAGAAGACCTTGTAGGCGAAGCAATCCTCGCAAAGGTTCTTCACCACTTTCCTATTATTCCATGAAGTAAGAACATGTTTAGATGCAAATCTATAGCTTAGTTAATGTCATGGCATACAAAAAGCACGTCTACAGATGGTGTAATGCGAGTGCCTGCTGACTCTGATGCTTGGAAGCACATAGAAAGCAAGTGGCCAAAGTTTGTTGGTGAGCCTCGATCCATACGTCTAGGCCCAGCTATGGATGGAGGGAATCCATTTGGTTTACGCAGTTCTTCATGGAGCACATGGCCTGTATGTTTGGTCAATTATAACATCTCACCATCGCTGGCCACAAAGAAAGGTCATTTATTATTAGCTCTTATTGTACCAGATAAGTATACGGTAAAAAACATGGATGTATATCTTGCACCACTTGTGGAAGAACTGCGCTCTATCATGGCATCTCTCTCTCTCTCTCTCTCTCTCTCTCTCTCTCTCTCTCCCTCCCTCTCTCTCTCTCTCTCCCTCCCTCCCTGCCACCCCCTCTTCTTTCCCCCCCACCACCCCCGTAGCCACCACCCCCGCCCACCCCTCCTATTTCCCCCCACCACCCCTGCAACCACTCCCCCTACCACCCCTCTCCCTCTCTCTCTCTCTCTCTCTCTCTCTCTCTCTCTCTCTCTCTCTCTCTCTCTCTCTCCCTCTCCCTCTCTCTCTCTCTCTCTCTCTCTCTCTCTCTCTCTCCCCTAGATAGCCCCTAGGTGCCTCTCTCTCTCTCTCTCCCTCCCTCTCTCTCTCTCTCTCTCTCTCTCTCTCTCTCTCTCTCTCTCTCTCTCTCTCTCTCTCTCTCTCTCTCTCTCTCTCTCTCTCTCTCTCCCTCCCTCCCTCCACGCCACCCCCTCCTCTTTCCCCCCACCACCCCCGCAATCACTCCTCCCACCACCACCTCTCTCTCTCTCTCTCTCTCTCTCTCTCTCTCTCTCTCTCTCTCTCTCTCTCTCTCTCTCTCTCTCTCTCTCTCTCTCTCTCTCTCTCTCTCTCTCTCTCTCTCTCTCTCTCTCTCTCTCTCTCTCCCCGCCACCCCCTACTCTTTCCCCCCACAACCCCCATATCCACCACCCCCGCCCTCCCCTCCTATTTTCCCCCACCACCCCTACAGCCACCACCCCCGCGCTCCCCTCCTATTTCCCCCCACCAACCCCCCTGTCACCACCCCTGCCCTCCCCTCCTATCCCCCCCCCCCGCAACCCCTGCAGCCACCCCCCGCCACCCCCTCCTCTTTCCCCCCACCACCCCCTCCCCACCCCCCCTCGCCACCCCCCTCGCCACCCCCTTCCTTTTTTTCCCCACCACCCCCCGCCCTCTCCTATTTCCCCCATCCACCCCCACATCCACCTCCACTACCTTCTCCCCCTCCTCCATCTCCACCACCATCTCCCCCTCCACCTCTGTCTCCTTCATCTCCTCCTCCACCATCCCCTCCTCCTCCATCCCCTCCACCTCCTCCTCCTCCATCCCCTCGTATTTTCCCCCTCAGCCCCCACAGCCACCTCCACCACCTTCTCCCCTCCTCCATCTCCACCACCTCCACCACCATATCCCCCTCCCCCTTCAACTCCGTCTCCTCCATCTCCTCCTCCACCATCCCATCCTCCTCCATCCCCTCCACCTCTGCCTCCTCCATCTTGTCATATTTCCCCCTCAGCCCCCACAACCACCCCCACCACCTTCTCCCCCTCCTCCATCTCCACCACCTCCATCACCATCACCATCTCCCCCTCCCCCTCCACCTCCGTCTCCTCCATCTCCTCCTCCTCCATCCCCTTCTACTCCATCCCCTCCACCTCCGCCCCCGTCCTCCCTCCAACTCCAAGCTTGTTGAAGTTCAGTATGTAGAAGATGACTCTCCCAAGAGAATTAATTTGGCTCCTCACGTGTTTAAAAACCAAGTTTTGATTCGGGTCTACTATACAAATGACCAAAGACATAAGATGACCAAGGACATAAATTAGCTCTCTGATCATGCCTTTCATATCATACATGCTTTGGCAAAAGTTCTTGATCTTATGATGTTAAACATCAAAGGGTAAACAACTATAGAAGTATTAGAAAAGGAAAGTTATGAGCGTGAATGCAGAGAAGATCTCCCCTTTTTGGATATACCTCAAGGATGGACTAGAGAACATATTGCAGACTATAAGCTAAATTCCACTCCTGCATACAGTGGAGATGATCTGTCAATCAAAACTAGTCCCGAAACACTGGTTCAAGAAGTAAATCTAGGGGATGAAGAGAACCCTCAAGTAGTCCACTTGGCCTCTTGGCTATGGCATTATCCCCCTTTACTACAAAAGGTAACTTCTTTACTTTTGGCCTACAAAAATGTCTTCGCATGGTCCTACAAAGATCTAAGAGGGATACCAGAGGAGCTTGGATTACACCGAATACCCGTATCGATTCAATCCAAGATATGCAGAGGTGGTAAAGTTGGAAATTACAAAACTAGAAGATTAAGGTATAATTGTTCCATTAGAACATTCCAGGCGGCTTTCTTCTATGGTTATTGTACCCAAGAAAAATAGTGGAAAAAATAAAATTTTGCCTTGATTCTTGTGCCTTAAATAAAGTGACTGTTCAAGATGGATTTCCTCAGCCCTTTATAGAGAAAGTACTTGAGGAAGTAGCGGGTCACACTTTGTATAGCTTCTTGGATGGTTTTAGTGGCTACAATCAGACAATGATCCATCCTGATGATAGGGACAAAACAGCCTTTGTTACTCCGTGGGGCACTTACATCTATACCCCCATGGCTTTTGGCTTGAAAAATGCGCCAACTTCATTTAATAGAACAATGTATCTGATATTGGGCAAGTGGTTAACAATTTTTCTACGCATTTTCATGGATGAATTTTGAGTGTTTTCAGGCACAGATAGAAGAGTAGCGGTTTTGGACTTCCATGATCATTTGGAAAATCTAAAGGAAATCTTTGAGCAATGTCTCAGAACAGGCTTGAATTTAAATGCTTCTAAATGTCACTTTTTGGTCACTAAGGGCACTCTTCTTGGTCACATAGTATCTGTTGAAGGGATAGCGGTTGACCTTGCAAAGGTTACTGCTATCCTTCCATGCCTATTCTACAAACCCCAAAGGAGGTGCAAATTTTTTTGGGTCATGCAGGATACCATAGAAGATTTATATGAATGTAGTAAGAAATAGCTAAGCCCTTATCAAGGCTTACCAGCAAAAAGGTCCCCTTCTCATGGAGTCTTGAAGCCGAGAAATCATTTTGTGAACTAAAATTCAGATTATGTACTGCTCCACTTTTAAGTATTCCTAACTAGTCATTGAAGTTTCATGTGCATACAGATGCCAGTCTTCATGCTGTTGGTACAGTTCTACCTCAACCATCATCACACAAGGTTGATAAACCTATCTCCTACGCTAGCAGACTACTTACCAAGGCTGAAAGGAACTATAGTACGACCTAAAGGGAGGGTTTGGCTATTGTATTTTGTGAAGATATTGATAGGTATGTGCTTGAAGATGAAGAGGTGTTGCAAAATCCTTGATCTACACTAGCCAAATGAACTCCAGGAGTATGTGGTGGGCCCTTTTAGCTTTCCAATGGATGTATTAGACACCCTATTTACCTTGGAAGATCACTCTCAAAAAGATAGATCAAAATAGATAATTTGAAGTTAGCTCAAAGGTGAAGAACTTGCTATTTTGGTTCATACACTTGTCTAGTGTTTTGCATAATTCTCTGAGCACAGCAGCAATTCGCTTAATTCCTTTTGGGAAAGTCTAGTTAACTTAAAGAGCTAACTTTCAACAGTAATCTCATCAAAAGTAATCAACCACACACTGAGAATGATGTTTGACAAGTGATGACATCATCTCGATTTTCACGGGCAGCTACAGTAATGAGACCAGTGAGCAAAAAAAAGAACATAAATCAAGCTTTAAGACTCCAATGATTATGAAACTTTGTACGCTTATAATAGACAACTTGTTAAATTAAAAAAGGTTTAAATCATTGAATTTGGGTAAGTACACACTGAGAAATAGCTCTGACAAGATGAGTAAAAAAGTTAGGTACCTGACAGAGAAGTGAAAATGAACAGATAGGGTTGACTTAAACTGAACATAACTGAAGATTGAAACACCCAAATGAAATGAAAACTGGTGAGCATATAGTAGACTTATAAAGCTAACTTTACCAAGTTAGACATAGAAAATCATGCACCAAGCTCAGAGAAACCATTGCTGCAATCTGACTGAGAAAACTAAGAGATATGGTAGTGAGTAGTACACTCTCAGGAACATGGAAATCTTTCTCCATTTTTGATAAGCTTTTCCTCTTGAGTAAGTAGTTTTCCAATGAGTTTATTGAAATCAGGTACATGCATGTCCATGTACAAATCCATAACTGTGGTGAATGCGTCCCACTTGTCATCTGCCTTCAAGCCATTGACGACCAACCTTACAATTTTCTCTTCATCTATTACCTCTCCAATACTTCCCAACTGATCTGCTATGTCCTTGCGCTTTGTGACAAAATCAGTCACATTTTGCTTGGGATCCTTCTTGAGAGTTGTGAAATCCAGCCATAGTTGATGCTTCCTAGCTTTAATACTTGAAGAAAAGAAAGCTTCAAGTGCATCCCACACTTCTTGAGATGTATTACAACTTCGAATGTGACGCAACAAAAAATATGAGATAGAGTTGAGGAGATAAGACCTTGCAAGTGCATCCTTGGAGCACAATGTGCTCAATCTTTCTTTTCTCTTCTTGTGTTGGTTGACTTTTGTGCCTGAAACTTGGCACAAATTCATCTCTAGCCACATAACCATATAAAGTTCTACCTTGGAGATAAGCTTCCATTCTTAATGACCAAGCTGATTAGTCACCTTTGTCCAATTTTGCAATTGATGAAGGAAATCCATATGCCATCCTTGCTCAGATACCACTGTGAAGACATTGATAGGTATATGCTTGAAGATGAAGAGGTGGTACAAAATCCTTTATCTACACCAGCCAAATGAACTCCAAGAGTATGTGGTGGGCCCTTTTAGCTTTCCAATGGATGTATTAGAAACCCTATGTACCTTGGAAGATCACTCTTAAAATTATAGATCAAAACAGATAAGTTGGAGTTAGCTCAGAGGTGACGAACTTGCTATTTTGGTTCATACACCTCTCAAGTTGTTTTGCATAATTCTCTTAGCACAACAGCAATTAGCTTAATTCCTTTTGGGGAAGTCTAGTTAACTTAAAGAGCTAACTTTCAAGAGTAATCTCATAAAAAATAATGAACCACACACTAAGAATGATGTTTCACAAGTGATGACATCATCCCGATTTTCACGTGCTGCTACAATAATGATACTAGTGAGCAGAAAAATGAAGATAACTCAAGATTTAAGAATGAAATGATTATGAACATTTGCAGGCTTATACTAGACAGTATGCTGAATCCAACATATATTAAGTTATTGAATTTGGATAAGTACATTTGACAAGATGAGTAAAAAAGTCGTGTACTTGAGAGAGAAGTGAAAATGAATAGACAGGGTTGACTTCAACTGAACATAACTGAAGTTTGAAACACCCAAATTAAATGAAAATTGGTGAGCATATAGCAGACTTATAGAGCTAACATTACCAAGCTAAATCGTGCATCAAGCTTAGAGAAACCATCTCTATAATCTGACTGAGAAAAGTAAGACATATGGTAGTGAGTAGTACACTTCACAAGAACATGGAAATATGAACTCAAACGATCATGAAAATGAAAGTATATTGATTTTACAACACAATGGACTTACTGATACATATGTGCACCCTTGAAACCAAACCTTGATATGGCATAAAGCTCAGTTCTTCGAGGTCTTCTCTGAGGTCTCTCTAACCACCACTAAAGCAGCCATCTATTTATAGTTGAGCTTGGGAGGCTAACTTCCCTCCATCAATCTCCAATCAATTAGTGATTGATTTGATTCTCCATCTATCACAAATCACGCATTCATGGCTCCTCTTTCCCCTTTTGATCAAGGAACTCAACCACTTAAGATTCTTTCACTTTTACATTAAGTAATGTCTTCAAAAGTTACAAGAGGTAGTTCACAAGTGAACTTTACATTGTCTTCATTTTAAGGCTTCTTCTTTTAATTTGTGGGACTCAAGCCAATACTTCGGCTTGTCATAGACTTGTTCCAAGAGCTCTCCCTCAAGCCAAGAGATCTTTAATCTTCCAAGATTACCTGAAAACCTATCATAGCCTTGAATTTGCAAAGCTTTGTACCATCAAATGCTTTGGTTAGAATATCTGCACATTGTTGATGAGTGGACACATATGATATTTGAATCTCTTTGCTTAGAACCTTCTCTCATACATAGTGATAATGAACTTCAATATGTTCAGTCCTTGCATGAAAAATAGGATTAGCAGCCAAAGGAATAGAACTCATATTGTCACCAAAAATAGTTGGAGTTCCAAACTCCAATCCAAGATCTGTAAATAATGTCTTCATCCACATAGCTTCCTGAGTAGCTATGGCAAGACCTCTAAACTCAGCCTTGGTGGAAGAAAGAGCAACAGCAGGTTGCTTCTTGGATGACCATGAAATAAGCTTTGAACCTTCAAAAGTAAGATATCCTGAAGTGCTCCTTCTATCTTCCTTGGAACCAACCCAATGTGCATCAGAAAATAGCTTCAAACCTAAATACGATACATAAGGATAATAAAGTCCTTCATTTATGGTTCCTTTGAGATACTTGGGAATCCTTTTGACAGCATCCATGTGTGGTTTCCTTGGTGTGTGCATAAATTGACTTAGCACACTCACACTGTAACATATATCTACTCTTGTCAATGTGGCATAGTTGAGACTACCCACTAGACTTTGATATAATGTGATGTCCTCTATGAGGTCACCTTCATGTGAGCTCAATTTTTGATTGACCTCCATTGGAGTACCTGCAATCTTACAATCTTGCATCTTGAATTTTGCCAACATGTCCTTAATGTACTTTCTTTGAGTGAGAAAAAAAACCATGATCTTTGTAGACAACTTCCAAACCTAGGAAGTAGGTAAGTGAATCCAAATCACTTATCTTGAACTCTTCTCTCATCTGATCTTTGATCTTCTTCATACCATCTACATCATTTCCTATGAATATAATATCTACATATACACATAAGTAGATGACCTCAGAATTACTCTTTTTGATAAAGAGTGAAGGATTTGCCTTGGTTGGTTGAAAGCCTTTGTCCTGCAAAAATGAAACAAGCCTGAAATTCCAAGCTATTAGAGCTTGCTTGAGACGATAAAATGCTTTGTTAAGTTTACACACATAATCGGGATAAATTTGATTCTTAAAACAAGGTGGTTGTGCCATATATACATATTTTGTTATCCAACCATTCTAGAATGCATTCTTTACATCTAGTTGAAGTATCTTCCAATTCATAGAAGAAGCAATACTAAGTAACACTCTGATTGTAGGCATCTTAGCTATAGGAGAAAAAGTTTCTTCATAATCAACTCCTTGAGTTTGTGCAAAGCCTTTTGCTATAAGTCTTGCCTTATACCCGTTTATGGAACCATCAGAATTCTTCTTGAGCTTGTAGACCCATCTTGAGCCTATTACCTTCATAGATGAAGTCATGGGCACCAAATCCCAAGTGTTGTTTTCCTCAAGTGCTTCAATTTCTTCCTTCATTGCATACTTCCATTCTGTTTTTGCTTTGGCCTCTTCAAATGATGATGGCTTCTCTTGGTTTATGTCCTGTGCTATGTAGATAGAATGTTTAGTTACTAATGAGGTGTCAAACCCATACCTTTCTGGTTTCTTCTTTTCGCTCATAGACCTTCTTAGGCCATGATGTGATGATTCTGCCTCATTTCCAAGTTCCTGCAATTTTGCTTTACCTTTAGACTTCCATGCTTTGATTTTTTCCATCTGCGTTTTTTCATCATCTTCTGAAGTATCTTGTTCTTCAATCTTTGGTTGATGTTCTCTGCCAAGCTTTGGCAAATCTTCTTCAAGGTCATATGGCAATTGGACCTTCTTGCATGAGTCTTCATACCATGAATTGTTCTCATCTGAAACTACATCTCTGCTTACCAAGAATCCTTTGTTCGTAGGATTGTATAACCTGTAGCCCTTTTGATTGTTGTCATATCCAATGAATATGAACCTTTCTGCCTTTGGATCCATCTTTCTTCTAACCTCTGAAGGAACATGAGCAAAAGCTATACATCCAAAAATTTTACAATGATCTAAGCTTGGTCTTCTTCCATTCGAAGCCTCATATGGAGTCGTCCCATCAAGTGATTTTGAAGGCAACCTGTTAATCAAGTAAGTGGCTATAGATACAACCTCAGCCCATAAGTAATTAGGTAAAAGGTTTTCATTCAACATAGACCTTGCAACTTCAACAATTGTCATATTCCTTCTTTCTCCCACTCCATTTTGCTCAGGAGTGTACCTTGTAGTTACCTCTCTTTTGATTCCTCTTCCTTGAAGAAAAGAATCAAACTCATGGGAGAAGTATTCTCCCCCTCCATCTAACCTTAGCATTTTTATTGATTTACCTATTTGATTCTCCACAAGAGAAAAATATCTTTTGAAACATGAAAAAACTTCATCTTTGTGTTTCATAAAGAATAGGATAGTCCATCTGTTGCAATCATCAATAAAGGAGACATAATACCTTGATTTAGATATTGAAGCTTCCTTGCTAGGTCCCCATACATCTGTATGAACCAACTCCAAGAGATCTCCATGCAGTGCATCGGATCTCCAAGAGGATGCTAGAATAGAGGATTTTTTAATCAAACACTTGTACGTACTAATGTTTGTTTATTTTTTTGCTAGGTTTTTTCGTACACTATCATTTCTATATATTACCTTTATTATCACATGCTAATTATTTGAGTTCTTTTGTTACAGAGCACGATGGGAGATAGTCCTCTAGTCACTCCACATTCCATGATAGAGAAGTAGCTCTTAGAGTTCAACTCTTAGGTACCTCCCACATATATGGCCACTGCATCATAGTATTGGATCGCTCGTGGTAGCACTCCTCTCAACCTCACTCCTAGCATCCTCACTCCTCGCAGCCTCACTCTTGCCGGCCTCACTCCTGTCGGCCTCACTCCCGCCAGTGTCACTCCTGCCGGTGTCACTCCTGGGGGTGGTGCTAGTGTTGCAGGAGGTATGTCTCCTAGCTTTATGACTCCACCATGACCATCTTTTCAACCATCCCCTACTGGGTCTAGTAGTAGACATGTGTGTTTGACACCTCAGTGGGATACAGGTTCTGGCCCCTCTCGTAGGTTGAGCTCACGCTCTATAGCAGGAGGTTCTAGGAGTGGATCCATAGGTGGGTTTGAAGGACGCAGCTATTGTGGAGGCAGTGCGATGGAAGTTTTATCGCCCGCTTCTACTCCTAGGACAAGTACCTCAGATGTAGGTACGCCATGTAGTACACCACGTAGAACACCGCGTACACCTTGGGGTGCTCATGATCATGATGACTCCAAGGTATATAGTATCCGAGAAGGAGCTCCGATGATGGATGGGGCTAGCAAAGCAATGCGTGCACGTATACAACACCTTTGCTCCATATAGTTTGGACACTCTATCATGTTGAAATGGAGTGAACAAGATAAAGATTGGAAGAATTATATCACATAGACGATTTATCAGGAGCTCCAATCAGCAGATAGATAGCCTCTTGACCGTTCAGAGTGGATTCTGCACACTGCACGTGAAGTTATGTCCCATCGATGATCTGAGGCTCTTGATGCTTTCAGAGCACGCTTACCAAAGCTTGTATGGTTGGATGCTGAGGAGTGGGATATGATTCACGACGAGCAACAATAGACTCCTGACCGATATCGCCAGCAGTACCATTTGATTTATTGAATTTGTTTATGTTAAGTTTCTCATGTATGTTCCTCTAATGTTTTGTATATTTGTTGCACGAACTGGCAATGGGTCCTCCAACACGAACGGAGGAGGCTTATGGATATCGTCATGGATTGACTACAGTATTGGAGGACTTGGAGGGACACGGTGCGGTTGTTTCATGGGAGCGTTTGCAATGAGGTGATTAATTTATAAACTTGGTTTTTACTTGTTATTTGTAAATTTCATGTGAATTTATCTCATTTTATTAATGTTCTTTGTTGCAAGACTGTTGATATGGAATGTTCTTTCCATGTGTATGGAAGTGGCAGACCAAAATTTTGTATTTGATTTTTATATGGCAATGCACTCTTGTACATGCTTCATTTATGAAATATATAACTCTTTTTTAACATGGTTCATGGTTCATTCTGATTATCTCTTTTTTGTCCAATGATATTCTGTTTTATGGAATCATATTTCCTTTGACATTAGAGTACCCATCACATGTACTAGGGTTTTTTTTTGGGCAGAGTGTATTGTCTTTTGCTAAGCAACATCATGGTAATGTTGTTGTAGCAAAAGTCAACACACTCTACCCAAAAAGATAATTTACAGATATGGTCGTCGGTATAAGCGACGATACTCCCATTCATTTCATCGGAATAAGCATCGATACACCCAGCGGGCATCGGTATGCAGGACGGTGCACCCAGTAGAGCCATCGGTATGGACATCGATATGGGCGTTAGTAATACCGATGCTTATACCGACGCTCATACCGACACTTATACCGACACCCATACCTGCGCTTTAATACCAAGGTGCATACCGACACGTACACCGATGTTGCGGCACAAATACGACTCTTCATTTCCCTCGGTAAAAACCTCGGTACACGATCGATCTTTTGTAGTGTATGCTTGTGTGTTTGTATATAATATATATATATATATATATATATATATATATATATATATATATATATATATATAGATAGATAGATATAGATATATATACATATACATATACATATACAAATACATATACATACACACCCACACATATATATATACACACACATATATATGCTTGTGTGTTGTATATAATATATATATATATATATATATATATATATATATATATATATATATATATATATATATATATATATATATATACAAGCATACATACACACACACACACACACACACACACATATATATATATATATATATATATATATATATATATATATATATATATATATATATATATATATATATATATATATATATATATATATATATATATATATGTATGTGTGTGTGTGTATTATGTGTGTATATATGTCTATGCATGTGTAAAAACTCTAAGACTGAAATGCTAAACACGTAGACCTAAAACATGTATATGCATATATGCATGTGTATATATATGTGTGTGTGTGTGTATAAATATTATGTGTGTATATGTGTATGTATGTATATGCATGTGTAAAAACCCTTAAACACTAATCCTAAAGACCTAGACCTAAAACATGCATATGTGTGTATGCATGTGTATATACATGTGTATGTGTATATGTATTATGTGTGTATATGTGCATATATATTTATGCATGTGTAAAAACCCTAAAATCCTATTCTTAGAGACCTAGACCTAGAAGATGTATATCTATGTATGCATGTATATATATATATATGTATGTGTATCTCTATTATGTGTGTATATGATTATATATATGTATGCATATCTAAAAGCCCTAAAATCCTAATGCTAGAGACCTACTCCTAAAGCCTCTATATGTGTGTATGCATGTGTATATGTATGTGTATGTGTACATGTATTATGTGCGTATATGTGTATATGTATGTATGTGTATGCATTATAAATTACCAAATGTCTTGAACAAGGCATTTGTGTAGTGTTAATTTATTAATGTATTAATGTGTTTCGTTGTTTTTGATATAGTAGCTCAAGGTTCGTGAGTGCGTGAAAGATGTGAAAGGGCGGACATCAATAATCTGACTTGAGGGAGAACATCAATAATCCGACTTTAGGGAAGATATCAATAATCTTACTTATAATTTAGTTTGTAAATAAACCCGTGTAGAAGGTTCTATTGTTAGAAACAATTAGAAAAGTAGGGGTTTAGAATAAGGATCACTATAGACCACAACTTTTGATATTGAAAGCAAAAGCTTTCTACAAAAGTTACCAATTTTTACTCTCACACATGGTTTTTAAAGCCACACTCATGTAACAACTATTTCAACATAATCGAAAAGTCCTGTAAGTACATGGACTCTGTGGATTGTAAAAATAGAGTGCATGGGGGGAGATTGCATCCAATACTACGTTCTATCTCGTCTCCTAGAGTGTCTATTTTTCCTATGTGTTTTCTACCTCCATAACCTGTGTGTGCGTGTGAGCAAGATCCTGAAAACATTGGTATCAGAGCCTTGCATGTGTCACTATAGAGGGGTCTATTTCTATTGGTTTTAGTGATTTCTCTTTGTTTCAGTGTTCTTTGTTTGTAATTGGATTTCGATTCCGATTCTTATTTTGGTTTTGGTTTTCAATTCGTTTTTTGTTTCCGTTTCTGTTTCCATTTTCGTTTCAGATTTTGGTTGCGATTTTTATTCCCATTCTAGTTCCTATTCTTATTCTTGTTTCAGTTTCAGTTTTTTTTCCTCTTCCAATTCCAGAGCCAGAACCCACATTTACACCTACCTTTTACACCTACGTTTCCTCCTTTGGCTTAAAACAATGCATCGACTAAGGCATAGAACTTAGGCATAACTTAAGACATAAGTGAGGCATAACTAAAGCATTACATTGGCATCTTTGGCACCCAAGCCTCCCCTAGCGATCGTTTGATACATGCGAATCAATTTTAATTTATGAGTAGCAATAAAAAGTTTTATATTTACCAAGGTGGGAGTGTTTTACCACTTTACTATCTCTTTGGGTTCTCTTTTCTTATATTTAACACAACTTTCATCTCTTTCTTAGTTTTTCAATTCCCAAGAGCAACCCTTCCTTTTACATTTTAAGTCAAACAAGTTCAAAAATCATTTTTACATATCTATCAAGAGGGTTCTTTTCTCTACATCCTCATGGACCCTACGAACACGATTGAGGATTTTGATGAGTCACCTCTACTCGAGGTAACACTTGAGCACCAACTTGAGCTCTTGTGGCACAAACTTCAAGGCACTCAGAATGAGATCTCACAACGTGAAGAAGTACTCTAGAAGATGCAAACTAATGAAGTTTACCTTAAGAGGGTGGTCAAAGCTATTGTCTCTTCCCAATCGGATGGCATGCATTCCAAGATTGCCATTAAAAAGTAGCGGTCTTTACGGTTTGCTAGGCATAAGGATGGCCCTTTGGTCCTTTCATGGTTGTCACAATTTGATGGTTTTTATACTAATGGACATATGCTGAAAGTGAAAAAGTCAAATTTGCCACTAGCTATTTAGTAGGAAAAGGTAAACTCTGGTAGAATGTCCTGCGGCATAGTACAGCGCGTCCAACAACGTGGAAGGCTTTCCAAGATAAGGTGAAGGATTCTTTTCTTCCTCCTAAATACCATTTACATGTTCAACATTTATGGATGATGGTTACATGGAAGAAGGGTCAGATGGTAACTACCTACATGGAGAATTTCTGGAAAAATTTACTATTGGTTTGAATGCTTGAAGATCTTCAGAGGATAGCTTGTTGTAGAAACATGAAGATTGTTTGAAGGTGGGAATCCAAGCTAAGCTTCACACCCTACAAACTACAACCCTCAACGAGGCGATATCTTTTGCCTATGATGTAGATAAAGAATTCCAGTCCATAACCAAGCCAATCCATCTACAACAATCGCGTCAATGACCGCTTTTTCTTAAACGAATCTTCCAATGGAATGTAATTTTAATGCCCCGTCTTACTCTAGTTTTCCTCCTCCACCGCAATCCAACTACTCAACTACATTTGTTGCTTCATCTCAACAAAGTACCAAACCACCTACCCTACAAACTTTAGTGATGGATGCCCAACATAAGCGAGCATGAATCACTTGCATGAGTTGTGGTAAACCTAGACATACAAAAACGAAGTGCCGATTGTGACCTCTTAACATGAAATGAGTTGCAGCTCAATTACATAAAATGAAGGCCCATAATGAAGAAATTCCTCCTCTTTGGATAGAGGAATCATTGGAGAAGGACTTAAGTACCTTGGGTAACGATATCTCTCTTCATTCTCTACTTTACATGTATGGTACTATAAATAACAAACTCATTAAAATCTTACATGATGATGGAAGTTCACATGACTTCATTTCACATTTATTAGTACAAGAACTTAAATTAAAAATGTTTCCTTTCTTGTATAAAGTAAAATCTGCATTTCAAGGTAATCGTGATAATTTAACACGAGATGTGCAAGATGTTAGGATTAGCAGAGGCCCATATGTTGATTCACGAACATTTTTAATTGCACCTTTGCAATCTTACAATGTTTCACTGGGTATGCCATTTCATCATCATTAGAACCCACACATTGACTACCATACACATAGTTTTAACTTTGAATTTAAAGGTCAAATAATTACTTTGTTTGCAGGGCATGATTTCTAGCCATTTCAATTGATTATTCAAACTCAAGTAAAACATGCATTTAGGAAAGGATTCAATTCATGCATTGTGTTTGGCAATGTCAGCAATGATTATAGTCATGCAGGTTTTGATGCACATAAACCTTTCATGACTACTTATAAGGATTGTTTTATGTCTGAGTATCCCTCTGAACTACCACTATCTCGAGGATCCTTTCACCATAGCATAAACTTAGTCGTTGGTAGTTCTCCTCCTCATAAAGCACCTTATAGACATGACCCAGTACACCGAAAGGAAATAGAAAACCAAGTAAAAGACCTACTATAGAAAGGACTTATAAGGCATAGTTCTTCCCCAATTGGAGCACTTTTTCTCTTAGTACATAAGAAGAATAAAACTTATCGAATGTTCATTGGTTATAGAGCCCTTCAAAAGATCACAATAAAGAATAGATACTCTATTCCTTGAATAGATTATTTTTTAGATAAAGTACAAGGAGCTCATGTCTTTAGTCAAATTGATGTAAAATCAGGATACCATCAGATTCATATGATGCAAAGTGATATTTTTAAGACTACATTTAGAACTCAAACCGACCATTATGAATTTATGGTATTTCCGTTTGGACTTACTAATGCCCCTGCTACATTTGCAAAAATGATGAACAACATTTTTCTTCATTACCAAGTTATTGTTCTTGTATTTTTCGACGATATACTTGTTTATAGTTATAATGATAGTGAGCATCAGAAGCATCTTAAAACAATTTTTCATTTACTACGAGATAACATACTTTATGCTAATCTTGAAAAGAGTTACTTCTTTCAACGTAAGCTAGAATATCTAGGACGTATTATTTCAAGTGAAGGTGTGCATGTGGATCCTAAAAAGTTTAAAGATATAGTAGAATGGCCTACACCACAATCAGCCAATGATGTTTGTTATGTTGTTGGATTGGCTAGCTTCTATAGGAAGTTTGTTTGAAATTTTTTTTATTTAGCATTGTCTCTTACCTTGTTATTGAAAAAGAAAATAAAATTTGCATTAGGACTTACCCAACAAAAAATCTTTTGAAAAGCTCAAACATGCACTTTCACATCCACCTGTTTTATAGTTACCTGATTTTTGACAACCCTTTAATGTTGTTATTGATGCTAGTGGTTCAAGAATAGGTGCTGTTTTAATGCAAAATGATCATCCCATTGAGTTTTAGAGTAGGAAGCTTAAGCCCTCAAAAAAGAAGTATAGTACATATGATAAAGAATTGTTAGCACTTGTGCATGCTTTGCGAATTCAGAAACACTATGTTATGGGCTCTGAGGTCTTAATCAAACCGATGAATGGCTATTACATATTTATTAAATCAGCCCTTAATCTCTGATATGCATCTTAAATGGGCATCATTGATTCAAAATTTCCAAGCCATGATCCAATATTAGCCTGGTAAAGCTAATGTTGTAGCTGATGCTCTTACCCGATTTCCTTTGCATTCTATTGTGTTGCATAATATTTCTACCATCCAAATTCATTCTTTTCAAGAAATGGTTTCCACTTATGCATCTAATTTGTATTAGTCAGGTGCATGGCATGACTTCATTAATGGTGCATCTTTATCCGATGAACATTATAAATTTCATAATGGTTTTTGTTATTTTCAACATAGATTATGCATAACCCAAGCTTTTAAAGATTTTGTCATCCAAGAAATGCATGAACCATGTTACATGGGTCATAGAGGCATACAAAGCACCATTTTTGCCTGCAAAGATTTCTTCTTTCAGCCACACATGGAAAAAGATATTGCACATTATGTTTCTCAATGCATTGTATGTTAGCGTGTAAAACATCATCATGGTAACCATTTGTATTGTTAATGCCACTTCCCATTCTAAACGAACCATGGGAACCAATTTATCACAATTCTTCCCATCACTTCATCACATAATGATATGATTTGGACAATAGTTGATGGAAAGACCTATGATAAAATCTATGGATCTCATCACATGTCTTCCCATCACCTCATCACATAATGATATGATTTGGAAAATAGTTGATAGTTTTAGTAAACATCCATATTTCATTTCATGTAGAAAAACTTTTCTTGCACCTCAAGCTGCGACGTTATTCATTAAATGCATTTTTCCACATCATGGAATTCCTAAAGTAATGTTATATGATCATGATGTTAGATTTTGTAATCATTTTTGGGTTGTCTTATTTTAACATTTTGGCTTTAAAATAGATTCTCATTCTGCACTTCATCTCAAAATTAATGGAAAAAGTGAGGCCACAAATAGTACTATTCTTCATTTATTGCGTTGTTATTCATTAGATAGTCCCACTAGCTAGGATGAAAAGTTTCCATTGCTTCAACTTGCTTACAATAACAACACACACACCACTACTAGTCGTGCACCTTTTGAGATTGTTTATGGAAAAAAGCTTCCCACTCCCATGTCACTCACCCAAACTAACATGCCAATCGCTGACTCTATCGCTCAAGTTCACATTTCTATACTTGACGATGTTCATGAGCACATTATGAAAAGTAAACAGTGATACATACATAATATCAATACAAAACGATTAGCTAAGGAATTCAAGGAAAATGATCTTGTGTGGTTGTGTATTATTAAAAGACATCTCAAATATATTTTGGAGCATCCTAAAATTAAACTTGCACCACACTATTATGGACCGTTTTGCATTATATTGAAAATTAATGATAATTCATTTAGATTAGATATAGCATCTCATTGGAATATATATAAGTCTTTTCATATTAGTTTACTTAAACCATTTAAAGGAACTTTACCACTCACCACTTCTTGATGACCCTCCTTTAATCAAAGAACAATCTAAAATCTTGGTTCCTGAGAAAATAATTGATCATGATGTCACTACTACACGCACAAGTACTCAATATCATCAATATTTAGTTAAGTTCAAAAATCAATCTATTGAACAATGTCAATGGATACATAAAACACAATTAACAACTCATTATGAACACTTAAATTTTGCATATCATACACAAACACATTTATGTAACTCCTCCTGAACATTTCCATGCATGCATTTTTACATGGAACATGCTTATTTTCATTCAATGATTGAACATGTGAATGGCAATCCCTGTTTATTTTTTTCTATTTTATCAACTAAGGTCAGTTGCTTTTTCAACTGAGGGGCATGTTATAAATTATGGAATGTGTTGAACAAGGCATTGTTGGAGTGTTAATTTATAGATGTGTCAATGTATTTTGGTGCTTTTGATACAGTAGCTGAAGGTTCGTGAGGGTGTGAAAGGCATGAAAGGGGAGACATCAATAATCCAACTTTAGGGAAGACATCAATAATCTGACTTTAGGGCGGACATCAATAATCCCACTTTAGGGTAGACATCAATAATACGAATTATAATTATGTTTGTAAATAAACCCGTACAAAAGGTTCTATTGTTAGAAATAGTTAGAAAAGTAGTGGTTAGAGTAAGGGTCATTGTAGACCATAATTTCTGATATTCAAAGCCAAGGCTTTCCACAAAAGTTACCAAATTTTAGTTTCATGCATGCTTTTTGAAGCTCCTCTCATGTAACCACTATTTCATCATAATCAAAAATTCCTATAAATACATGCACTCTGTGGACTGTGGAAACAAAGTGCATGAGGTGAGATTGCACCAAATACTATGTTCTGTCTCGTCTCCTGGCATATCTATTTTTTCTGTGTGTTTTGTGCATCTGTAACCTCTGTGTGCGTATGAGCAAGATCCTGATAACATTATGTGTATGTGACGTGTGTATGGGTACGTACATGTATGCATGTTTACATACATACATACATACATACATACATACATACATACATACATACATACATACATACATACATACACACACACACACACACATATATATATATATATATATATATATATATATATATATATATATATATATATATATATGTGTGTGTGTGTGTGTGTGTGTATGTGTGTGTGTGTGTAAAACCTTAAACCTTAATCATAAAACCCTCAACCTAGAACATGTATATGTGTGAATGTATATGTGACAACTCTATATGTGTATGTGCATGTATGCATGTGTATATGTATATATGTATGTGTATATGTGTGTATGCATATGTGTATGTATGTAAAAAAACCTAAAACCTTAATCTTGAAGAGCTAAAACTAAAACATGTATGTATGTGTGTGTATTTGTATATATGTGTATGCATATGTGTGCATGTATATGTGTGTATTCATATGTATGTGTATGTATGTGTGAATATGCATGTGTGTATGTATATGTGTGTGTGTGCATGTGTGTATGTATATGTGTGTATGCATGCATGCATATGCATGAATATGTATATGCATATGTGTGCATGTATATTTGTGTATGCATATGCATGTGTATGTATCTATGCATATGCATGTGTGTTTTTATGTATGAAACATCAGAAGAAATAAATTAATGTGACACTAGACAACAATCTATGGTCACAATTAGGTCAATGCTCCTCCAAACTTTGAGAAATACTAGCCAAACCTAACAACATTACTTCTTCAAACATTTCTAGTCACTTAAATAACATACATTCACTCTTTTTCTTATTTCTCTTAGCAAAAATATTATTTGGTGAAGATTTTTGATTGGATAAACGTATAAGAGAGGCGCCTTCCAACAAGCTACTAGTTGCTAAAAGCTTTGCACCACACACCTATTTTAGTTAAAGTGCCTATCCAATTTTGAAAATTTTCCACTTATCATTGACTTGCAACAAGAATTCGATCCCAGGCATCAAATTGGTGTGTGTTTTATCACTTTTCAACACTTGAAATATTCCCTTGAACACAAATATGAAGAAAAACACTTTTATGATTGAAATCAATACTAGGCATCAACTTTATGTTGAAACGCGATGTCAGGCATCGAGTTGCTCCACAAAGCTCATGTTTTTAAGAAGGTTCAACAATAGGTAAAAAAACTTAGAGAATAAAACAAGGACTTATCAGCAGAAACTCGATGCAAGGCATTGACTTTCTTGGAAAACTTGAGCTTTTGAGATCATTTCATAGTAGTCAAAGTATGAAGATAGAGAAAGAGTCTCATGCAAATAAATTTAATTAGTTATTCTCATAGCTATGAAAAACTCAAAAATTTAGAGATGCTCTCTTACTCAGAGAAGTTTGATTGTTTCTCACTCATACAAAGTGAACTCTAGAGTTCAACCTATCATTCTCACATTCTCTTAGCATCGGTTGCAAACTAACTTATATAGATTTTCTCAATCTCTTGACTTTTGAAAATTCTAGAACTAAAGCTAAGTCTAACTTTACAAAGATAGTACATGTGTGAAACTTTCCCTTCACATAGGCATATGATTTTCTTCTTAAAATTAAACCTTCAGCTTTATGTCCAATTTGTTTTAATTCTTCAACAACTCCCCCTTAGTCACTAATTGACATTTTTTGTTTCTTCATATCTTCTTCTTTTCTTTTAGTTCTGCCATGCTTTTGAATCTTCTTGTCTTCACACCATCCAAGGGCTATGTCATGATGTATGCTATCTAATCTTTTGTACAAATGTACTCTTATTCGATTTCTCTCTCCATTACCTTTTCTCTGAGAAAATGATATTGTATCCCTATATGTTTTGTTCTTGCATGAAATACTAGATTTGCTCCTTACCTACTTCAACAAGTCCTCTGTTATCACTTGAGTTGATGATAATGCTACTGTATGTTGTTTCTTTGAACACCAAGTTGCAAGCTTATCACCAATGTATATCATGTAGCTATGAGTTGATCTTTGGTCAACTTGTTTACCAAGCCAGTCTGAGTCAATATAGGCTATCGGCTTCAAATATGAAGTAAAAGTATAATATAATCTTTCCTTTATGGTTCCTTTGATATATTTTAGAACTCTTTGACCTGCAATCCAATGTGGATCCTTTGGACAATGCATGAATTGTGATAGAACTCCCACTGCATATATAAGATGAGGTCTTGCTAGTGTTTCATAAAATCAAACTACCAACAAGAGCTTGATACTTCCTCATATCTTTGTATTCGACACCATCATGTTTACTAAGCTTGTGATTGACATCAAGTGGAGTTGAAGACCCTACGCATACCATGGAGGACTTTGATTAATCACCTCCATACAAGCTACTATTCAAACAACAATTGGAGCTTTTGTGGCACAAACTTTAAGATGCCCAAAATGAGATATGATAACATGATGAATTACTCAAAAGATGCATTCCGAGGAGAAAAACCTTAGAAGGGTGGTAAAAGGGATTTTTACTTCCCAAGCTAATGGCACACATTCCAAGTTTGGCACCAAGGACATCCAATTTTGATGGTTTGATAGCCGTAATGATGGGAAAATTGTTTTTATGATGGCTATTATAGTTTGGAAACTTTTATTTAGAAGAATCCCACTTCGAAAATGATAAAAGTAAAATTTTCTACTAACTACTTAGTAGGAAGAGCTCAACTCGAATTGAATGTGTTATGACATAGTGCATCTTGTCCTATGACATGGAAGACCTTTCAAGAGAAGGTTAAGGAGTCCTTTGTTCCCGCTCCATTCCATGTGCATGATCATGTTTTATGGACCATATTTGGTCATACCATTAGAACTTACATTGAAGGATTTTGGAAAAGTCTTTAACTCATCCGTATGCTTGAGGATGTTCATGTAGGTACCTTGTAGAGGAAGTTTCAAGATGTTTTGTATATTGGTGTCCTAGCCAAGCTTTAGCCACTCCATCCTACAATGCTTTATGAAGATATTTCGTTTGGTGATGATCTTAAGGGGTTCAATTTATTATCAATTTATTATACATCCAATGTATTTTCAACAATGGCATCAATGACTACCATTTTTCAAGCCTAATTTCTTGTGGAAAGAACAATCTTAGTAACTCTTTTTATCTTAATTTGCCACAAGCCCTTGAATATAAATATTCAACAATCCTCGTAGTCTAATCCCTCCAATGTATCAAACCCCCTACCCTTCAAATTTCAATGGTGGATTTCGAATGGAGGAGAACACATACCACGTGTTTGAACTATGGCAAACATGGGTGTAGTTAGTAGGAATTCATCTTTAAGGTTGCAAATTTGTCCATTCGCCTTGGTGGATGGATTGAATGCGTGTTTCTCTTGACTCAATGCCTGCTACTCTTGACTCAAAATGCCTAATAATCTTGAAATCTTTGCTACTGCACTCAACATAATAAAAAAGGAATTTGCCATCAGCAAAGTGCAAAAAAGTTTATCCTTGAATTTAAATTCGCCCTAGATGCCTCTAGCAAATTTGTCGGAGAAATTAGAATGAGAATTCGTCAGACAATGATATTCATCTACGAAAACCATCTATTCAATCGCCATCCAATTCGCCCCATCACATGAAATTTTTTTGTTCAAATCAGCATCTAAATCACCATCAAATTCAACTAGTGGTGCCAGAATTTCATTTCAATTTCAAGTCACCCGATTTGCATAATTTCTACTATCCAAGGTGCCATCTACATTCAGGTACTCTCAATGCATCACAAATTATACTTAATACAACGCCATCCACTGGCTACAGAGCAAAATTCACACCTCCATATGAATTTCCCTTTTGAATTGGGCATGAATTCATCTATTTGAGTGAGCAAAGTTGGGCTTTATGCAAAAGATGAAAAATTCTCCCTTTGTAATTGGCAGAAATCACCCCACCAAAATTGGCCTCCAGAATTCGCCAACAAAATTCCTGGCCATGAATTTTTGTCCTTCAGCATAAGGCTCATGGCCAAATTTGCCACGAAATAATTATGAAACTAGAATTCATCTTGGGAAGAATTCTACAAAATGATTTCGTCTTCATGGATTTTTGTCTTTTAGCTCAAGGCAAATCCATTTGTGCCAAAATGTCCACGAAAATTAGCTTGGAAATCACATGCCAACATGGGTAGCCTCTCTATGAACGAAGGCCACACAATCAAATGCTATGAGCTCCTTTGAACGTATAAATATAATGCCAACATGGGTAGCCTCTCTATGAACGAAGGCCACACAATCAAATGCTATGAGCTTCATTGAACGTATAAATATAATGTAATGGTCCTGAGAATTCGTCCCAAGATAAGGTTTTTCGTCCGTGCAAGGCTCTACGAATTCGTCTTTTGCAAAGGTGCCCGAATTGTCTTCTTAATCTCAGCAAATTCATCTTCAAAGCATTGGCAATCAAATTCGTCTTCAAAATCTGAATCAGTTTCAATCATTGTAGAACCAAGGAGGATCCACACAAGTTCTTGTGGATTGGAGATGGTGGGACGCATACGACTATGAAAGCCTAGCAGCGTCCTCCACCCTGGTCCCAGCAGCTGAACGACCCTCCTCTAGGAACAACGAATACACCTATTCAACTTGGTTATTACTGAAACAATTGGGATCCACAATCTTTCATGAATTTCTACCTCACCAGAATTTTTCTTTAATCCGTGTGAATATAGCAAAATGGAATTCGTCAATTGCCAACAGGCTAGGAAGAAGAATTCATCCGGAATTGATGCTACACCAATTCGATCTTCAACACTCTTATGAATTCGTCAGCGTGAATTCGTCCGCGACTTCAAAGCTTAAGAAATATCTAATCACATGCCTGAGCTCTCCACTTGAGAATTTCTTTTCGCAACTGTAAATAAGCCTTCTTCAAATTGCCAATTCGCCTCCACTAGTTCATCGCTCAATCACCGATTCACCCTACGGAACTGAGTAGAAGAAAATCATCTCTTAGAAACGTGACCTAATTTTCCAAACGATGTCACCATGGAATTCGTCCGAGAGATGCACCAAATTCACCTCAGCTATTGAACTCGCCTCAATGCCCTGAGGTCTGAATTCGTCCCCTTGATGACTTTGAAATTTGTTTGGAAAAACTTGAAATTTCATATCCAAAATTGATTTGAGAGAGGACAAAATTTCGCCAAAATCCATCTTCAAAATAAGTCATGTAGAATTATTCTTTAAAAATTTGTCCTCAGCATCACATCTTAATTCCGAGTCAAGTTGACTATCAGATTTGTGGAGATACTTAATGTTCTAAATGAAGTGTTGATTAATGATAAAGAAGAGCCCTACATTCAAGGACATATTCCGAAGTCTTCATGCGATTTTGAGTGAGTTGCATGCCATTACAAGAACTAAACCACATCTCTAAAATTAGCCCACTCTCCTTCCACTTTTGTCAGTTGGAGCGGCACGCATGCATTAAGTCATGATGGTACATCAAATGATTGAAGTCTGTTGGGTTGGACCTAAAGGCCTATTTAAGATGTTGCTTGGCACTAGTTGAAAAAAGGGAGGGAGCCATATAGGAGTATATGAGATATATGAAAGTGAAGGATTCTTTCAAAAGGATATAGAGAGATTTATGAAGGTGAAAGATATGCACATTGTTGTCTCTCTACGACTCTATCTTCTATCAATTTGGGTCTTTTTGTGTTATTGTGTTACTATGAGTGTGTTCTTGTCATGCTAATCCTTGGTTACTCTCTCCTCATTGGTGTGATTTTGCCCACTATGGAACAAGCCTCTCTATGGAGAATACATAGAGTGAGGGCTTCGTTGTTTGGGGGTACTTGGCATGATAGTGAGATTGGCTACACTTGGATAGCTCTCTTGTAAGCTAGAATTTGTAGCATTTGTGCAAAACACTGACATTATTGTATACCTTCTTTGTGTTCAGTAGTAAAGGTTCATTCTTCAAGTGATAAGACCTGTGTATTGTTACCAAGTATATCTCATAGCGTACTAGCATAATTTTTAGTCATCTTATTGATTTATTTTTTAGTATATTTGTAAGTCCTTGTCTATTTCACGGTTTATGTTCTCAAGTGGTACGTGCATAAAGTCATGTTACAAGGCATAGTGCCCTAAGGAGAACCCCCCCTTGAGTAGAAGGAGTACTAGAATCATAGACCGAGTCACCCCCTCTATAGTTTGTCAAGCGTGTAGGGACTTTTGCATTTTCTATGTAGTAAGATACCCGAGTACCCTATCTACACTCTGGCCCACACCTGAGCACACAAGGAGCCTCTTCGTGTCTATAGGAGCCTCCCTAATCCAATTGACATGATCACATTCTCCCCACAAGAAGAAGGTATGACTACCCAATCTTATGATGTCTCATCTTCTATAGTGCTCATTATGACTAGAGCCCGAGAAGTGGCAAAAACCTACAGAGAGGAACAATGGGGAATTGAAAATAGAGATGAGGAAAAGAAGAGTAGTTGGAAGGGCCAAGGAGACATTGAGGGAGATTATGAGAGGGTGACTACTTTGCTAAAACAACAACCGACAACCTCTCAGGAAGACGCACAAGAGGTGAACATTTAGGAAATCGTGAAAGGTATTCATCATAAAGTTAGTCTATACAAACTTGAAAAAATAGACTCAAAAGTAAGGAGTGACTTCTTGAAGGTTATGCACACTGCCTACTTGAGCCCACCTCCTAGCATAGATGGTTCAGGGTTGACTTTCCCCCTTCACCCTCGACAGACTCCCAAAGCTCAAGGTCATCTGTTTTTATAACAGATGAAGCTCTATAGATGTTATTATGAATGGAGGCTCTAGCATCAATTTGATGCGAGATTTCACAATGAAAAAACGAAAACAAAATCATACAAAGGTGGCACCCCTCACAGTTACATTGGCATATCAACATCGGTTTGCACCACTCAGCATGGTTGAAAAGGTACTTATGATAGTTCAGTGTTGTCACTTTGTGATAGACTTTGATTTTATTACCATGTCGCACGAGACCTCCTACCCTCTACTCTTGGGAAGGCCTTGGTTAAGGCGAGCAAAGGCTCTATAGGATTGGGTAAAGAACAAGTTGTGGATTTCAACATGTACTAACAATCAATTACAATTACATCTAGAAGGACCAAACATCCGCAAGGCTACTAGATATGTAGATACTCAAGTAATGCCTTTTGTACCACAAGTAGAAGATAAGCTCTCAAATTGGATGATGGGAGGTGAGAGTGTTGCATCATTGAGATTATTGAAATAAGTGAAGAATTTGTTGAAGAAGCTCAAGGAGGGGAAAAAGACTCAAGAAATAAAAATTTAAGCTCAAAAAATCACAAAGGAGAAAAACAAGTCTTTACAGGAAAAAGGAAGTAGATGTCAACAAAGAGCCTCTGAGGACCAAAACGGGACATTTTCCACAAAATAGTCTTGGTGGTAAAAAATTAATAGAAAGTGAGCAAAAAGCACCAGGAAGTGAGCTAGTACCTATGGGGAGCCCAAATAATCATAATCGGCCATCATACCAAATTGATCCATTGGAACAAAATGGGCCAATTTTACAAAAATTCACCAGTACAGATTTCTACAAAAGAGTTGAACAACCTAAAATGACAACACTGAAGAAGATTTTGAAGAAGGTAATTTTGAGTCTCAAGGGCCTAATTTTGAGCCTGAGAGTAGGGAAGACCTCCCATTTTCACAAATTCCTCAGGGATGGACCATGAGGCATACTATGGATCATAAGATGCATTCCACTCCTGCATAGAGTGTAGATGATTTTTCAAGTGAGACCACTCCTGAAGTGCGCGTTCAAGAAGTAAACCTTGGAGATAAAAAATCCTCAAATAGTCCACTTAGCAATCTGGTTGTGGAGTTATCCCTTTTTACAATAGAAGGTAACTTCTCTCCTTTTCCCCTATATAAATGCCTTTGCATTATCCTACAAGGATCTAATAGGGATTCTAGAGGAGCTTGGATTAATTCAAATAACCTTTGTTGAGGGAGCTACACCTGGAGGAAGTATGCCTTATCGACTAAACCCAAAATATGTAGAGGCAATAAAATTAGAAATAAAAAAATTAGAGGAGGCATCTATTATTGTTCTGGTAGAACATTCAAGATTCCTTTGAGCTATGGTTATTCTACCTATGAAAAATAGTGGCTACAACCAAATATTAATTCATCTTCACGATAGAGAACCAACCTTTGTCACTTCATGGGGCATTTATGTGTATATGTGCATGGCTTTTGGGCTGCAAACTACACCTGTTTCATTTAATAAAACAATGTACCTGTTATCGAGAAAATGGTTGAGAACTATTTTATGCATTCCCATGGATAACTTTTCAATGTTCTCAAGCAGAAATAGAGGATCAGTAGTCCAAGATTTTCATGATCACTTAGAAAATCTCAAGGAAATCTTTGAGCAATGTCTCAAAATAGTTTTAAAGTTGAATCCTCCTATATGTCATTTTTTTGGTCACTAAAGGCAATCGGCTTGGTCATATAGTGTCTATAGAAGGGATAACTATAGATCCAACAAAGGTTACTGCTATCCTTTTTAGGCCCATTCCACGGACTCCTAAGGAAGTGCAAAGCTTTTTAGGCCATAGAGGGTACCACAGGAGATTTATACAGCTGTACTTCGAAATAGCTAGGCCTTTTCAAGGCTTACCAATTAGAAGATTCCTTTCTAATAGAGTCTTGAAGCTCAAAACACATTTTATGAACATAGATTGAGGCTATGTACTGCTCCATTCTGAAGTGTTCCTAGTTGGTCATTAGAGTTTCATGTGCATACAGATGCCAGCCTTCATGCAGAAGGAGTAGCTTTGGCTCAACCCTCATGCCCAAGATGGATCAACCTATATCTTATGCTAAGAGACTACTTACCAAGGCAAAAAATAATTACAATAGTACGAAAAGGGAATGTTTGGCAATTATTTTTGCATTTCAAAAGTTTTGGTACTACCTTCTAGGTGTACATCTCATTGTCATATATGATCATTAGCCCCACTACAAACGATCGGCCGTATACCGAGGTTTTTACCAAGGGAAATGAATGCGGCTATTTTTGTCGCGATGTCGGTGTAGCTATCGGTATGCATGCCAGCACTATAGCGCCGATATGGGCGTGGGTATAAGCATCCATATGGGCGTCAGTATGAGCATCGCTATAAGTCTCGAAAATATCGATGCTCTTAGCGACGCCCATACCAACACCTCTGCTGGGTGCACCGTCGCGTATACCGGCACCCACTGGGTGTATCGATGCTTATTCCGATGACATTATTAGGAGTACCTTCGCTTATACCGACGACCATATCTACAAATTTTTTTCTGGGCAGAGTGTGTTGTCTTTTGCTACAGCAACATTACCATGATGTTGCTTAACAAAAGACAATACACTCTACCCAAAAAAAATCGAGTACATGTGATGTGTACTCTATTCAAGGGTGGAGATGCAACAAAGCATAAAGCAAGGATCATCCATGAGTATTTTCATCGGATAAGCCTTTTTTTATGATCAAAGATCAATAATGTAGAGTTTGTCCAAAAATAGTGGTTTATCTTATCCAAATTGATGTCAGCACTGATCCAATAGTCCAGAACAGCCCCATATCAAATGGTGGAGAATGAAGGCGCCTATTTTCCTCCCCTTTGTCCTAGATATCATATAAAGAACCAATCCTAACCATCCATTTTATAAATCCAATGGTTGTAATCAAAAGAAACTGATCTTAGGGTTGAGAGTTGTTTTCTCTAGATCCAAGGGTCCAAATTCATTCAAAAAATTATATAAACCCCCCTCCAAACTCCTAGAGCATCATTGTTAGGCATCCATAGGGCCCTTACTAGCACATGGTTTCCTTGAGGCGATCACCCTTAGTTGACTGTGAGGATCCAAGGTGGGCTAGTAAGAGCATAGTTCCTAGATTCAATTTTTAGACTTCCTCTCTATGATAGGCTCATAAACCTAGTTTCTCTTTCTTTGCTCACCCTTAGTGGAGTGTGTGAGTGAGTTTGAGCTGGTTTTATGTGTCTTAGAATTCTTTAGAAACACATTACGATCCTAGAAAGACACAGGATCAATGAAAACGGACCTATCCTCTTACGTGTGACATTCGGTTGAACTTTCATGGTGAGAGGGTCGTGCAGACCACCTTTGACCACTAGAATGCTTAGCTTGATGTTTCACAACATTCATGTATATGTTTTTCATAACAATATCTTCTAACTCATGTCTCATGTCTCTTATCTCTTTGTCTCTTATATGTTTTTACATGTCAACTTCTATCTCCTTCTAAGTGTAAGAAGGCTCCGCAGTATTGCATTGAACCAATGAGGATAATCCATTAAGGTTGAGAGAATAATTTTCTATTCATTTTTTACATCATGACCCATATGCATTCATACCAGCCACAAAAACCCATGCTTATGAATTGATTTTCGAAAGTGTAAAAGAAGCTCCATTCGTGGACCATTCTTCCTTTCAAAAGTTGATTCATGTGTGTGGTTTTATTTTTGTTCTCATCATGCATACATCTGTAAGAACCCATGCTTATGAATTGATTTTCGAAAGTGTAAAAGAAGCTCCATTCGTGGACCATTCTTTGTTTCAAAAGTTGATTCATGTGTGTGGTTTTCTCATTGTTCTCATCATGCATACATCCACATGTTCCCCTTTCATAAATAAATCATGAAATCTCTCCTACCCATAACCAACTTCATCTTCACCTTTACATTTTTATAAGAAAGACTTCCAACACTCTGTGTGTGCCGCGACCGGACTTGATCCACCTGGATTGCGATCACCTCCACATTTGAACCCGACGTGAAATGATTCGTGGCATTTGCTTCTGATCTTGTTGGGAGGTTGTGATCCATATTTTTTGTTTCATATTTTTCATCCTCAGCATATAGTTATCATCATTCTTGAGTGTTGCACTAGATTTCTCACAATATCCTACACATCTTCATCATGAAGTAAATGCATTTGTGAGAGATCTAGAACATCATGATCACTCGTTTATTCACATAAGAGGGAGGAAGGATTCAAATCTCTTATTGATGAGAAACAAGGCCAAAGAATAGTCTCTTCTATGTTGAGAGAGAAGGGAAAATTCAATGGCATCAACATTACAAGCTACTTAGATTTTTTTGAAGAGCAAGCTATGAAGAGCAACCTATGATTTTTGGTCTTCCCGAAGATCTTTTGATATCATTCTTTGAACAAATTGCTGATAGCTCTATTATAAACCGTGTCACTCAATATGATAGTCTTCCTTGGAGTGATTTTAGAAAGGAAATGCTCAAAGAATTCTATCTGAAGATTATAGCCAACATAATCGGGATGGATTCTTACAATGTGTCGATTCCCAAAAGCCTAGTAGCTCTGTTAATCATTTACAAAATGAGTATATTAGACGCTATGAACAAATTCTTGATGGGGATAAGATAACTTTGGAACTTGATTAGTGATCAATTTTCTTAAGCTTCTTCATCCTCAAACTCATAGGGAAGTTGAACGGCAATTAGAAGAGCCGGATAAGCACTATGGTCTTAGTAACAATTGGCAAAAAGTGTGTAAAGTAGTAGAGGCTATAGCCCATAGACATCAAAGACAATCCATGCTTTATGAGCAAACTAGTCTTCCTCAAGTTAGCCTTCCACAAACTAAGGAGCAAGTTAGAGAACAATCCCATGCTATGCTTTTTGACTCTACTCCTATTCCTCAAATGATGGAGCCTACTCAAGGTTTTAAAGTAGAGCTAGATAAAAGTGTAGTTGAACAATCTCAAGTGGAAATTCTCACTAAGAAAATGGAAAGTCTTATTGTTACACAATCCAATTTGGCCAAGAGTATAGATGCTTTACAATCTAGTTACACCAAAACTTTCCAAAATCAAATGAACCCAATGTCTTTACAAGAGCCTAATCAACATGTTATAGCTCCCAATCAAAATCCACGAGTAGCTCCTACTCAAGCATATCAAGTTCCTCCAATGCATAATACTTCAATGCAAAATCCTCATCCTCATGTGCAAAATCCTCAACTGTATCAAAACATGTATCCTCAAGCTTCTCAAACAGTTTTTCAAAATCCTCAAAATCAAAATTTTCAAAATCATCAATCGTATACTATGGAAGCTCCTCTTGCACCTCAAGTACCAAATGTTGCTCCCCAAGCTCCTTAAATACATCAATTGCCTTATCAAAACCCTAATTATCCTGTTCAAGCAATACAAAATCCTCAATTTCAAAATTTCCCACCACAAGTTAATCAAAATCCTAAAAATCAAAATGGTTTTGTGTGTGGCCCTCGTAGACGTCCTTGGTGTGATTTGTCGGAGCACTTTTTGAGAGATTGTGAACTACTGAAGGCTTCTAAGGAGCAATGACTAGTAAAAGACATGGAAAAGAAAATCTGTGACTATTGATCTAGGATATACCTTTGCAAGGAAATTATGGTAAGGGAGGAATGAAAAAACACTATGAAAATATAACCATAACGGATGTAGGAACTAGAGGAGTGAAACTAGAAGCTCTTGATGAACAACAAGTAGAATCAAGTAAACCCATAAAGGAAGTTGAATTTTCCATAGAGACTTTAGTAAGAGCACAAGATGAGATTAGGAGAATAATGGTTTGGAAGTCACCGATAGAAGATCAATCTCTTATTTCTCACATATCCAATGTAGAAGAAAAATGAAAAAGAGATGAAGCTGAGCCTAGTGAAAGAAGAGTGACTCGAAAACAAACCTCAGAGGGAATAGAAACAATCATAGAGCAAGGAAAAACATCACAATCCAAAGATAAAAAACAAGACTCACAACACAATGAACCAAAACAAGAGGAGAAACAAAAGGGAAGAAGACAAAGCAAAGAAAAACAGAACCAAAGCCTTTACATAAACAAGAATAATCAAAACAAATTGAAGAACAAACAGGAGAACATGAAAAAAAGAAAGATCTTGAGCAAAATAAAAGAAACCAAAGGGAAAACCTAAAGCCATCTTGATTTAAGAAGTTGAGAGAAAAATAGATTCTATGGAGATTTTAGATGACATTTTGCTTAAGTCAAGTGACTATGTCTTTAGAACAAGTTTCCTCTATTGCAAAGCGTGTTTTTAAAGATAACATTATCCGTCTAGTTAAAAGGACGTCTCTTATCTCTTTGTCTCTTATATGTTTTTACATGTCAACTTCTATCTCGTTCTATGTGTGAGAAGTCTCCGCAGTATTGCATTGAACTAGTGAGGATTTAGAAGTCGATGAGGTCCGCATTGTAGGACATCTATGGGATGCTATGGTCGCAAGCCATAGCCATAGAAAATGGAGGCCATTAGCAGGATTTCTAAGGTGTTTCATAATGTCAGCAAGGTGAGGTGGTTCTTGGGAGCTTGTGTACTCTATGTGATCAAGATTCCTCACTTCTCTCACCTTAGAAACCCTTTATATGATCTCCTAAGAAAGAGAAAGAAGTTTCTTTGGACAAAAAAACAGTCGAGAGTGATGTGTAAACGAAAGAAACTGCTAATTTAAGCCCTGATTTTGAAGCATGTTGATTATGCATGTAAGAGGCCTATCATCTTGATTGTTGATAACAATCCTATTGGTATATGCTGGGTCATAGGACAAGATCATGATAAAGGGTAAGAAAATATCCCATAAAGAGAGAGCTATGGGGTTAGTGACTCCTTTAAAGATGGAAAAAGAGTATTTCATTGGAGCAAAGGTAGTAGTTGAGACTGGCTATCTTCCACTGACTTCCATGAGAGCAAACTACTCTTGTCGAGATATTATGATGTTTGGGTGCATCTCATATGTGAAGATTATAAATCTCACTTTTGTTCACATAAATGGAAAATTTAACACAATGGTTGATATGCTTTGAAGAGTGGGATTTGATGATGAATCTAATGATGATAATGAGGTATAAAGAGAAACAAACATGATGAGGTATGATCCACTAGTGTATGTGTACAAGCCATTCTATGAGAACGAGTATGATGATGAATGGAGAGACATGAGAAATTATCTGAGTACCCTAAAACCTTCCTTGGGTTGGTTTAGAAATAAGTATACAACCATCAACAAAAAGACTTATAACCTTTTCTTGAAGGATGGAATTATTTTGGGACACACTAAAGGCAAGCTAAAAAGTCCACAGAGGGTACTAAGTACTAGAGGTATTTAGAGCAAGGTGATGAGAGAGATGCACGAGACCTTATGGGTATGTCAAAAAGGATTGTATGCGATGTATAAAAAGATTAGGGAAGCCTATTGGTATCCAAGCATATATGTGTGTGTGAGACTTTGTGGACACTTATGCCATATGTTAGGTGCATTCGTCAGTTAGGCATAGAGACCCGTTACATCTGACTTACCCTCCTTGTATTGATTACAAATGGGTGGTCAACCTTCCAAACATGCCCAAAGGGATGGATAAGATGAGGTACATTGTACTTGCATGAGAGGACTTGACGAGTCATGTGGAAGGTCAAGCTCTCCACACAAAGGTGATTTATAATTTATGCAAATTCCTTTTAGAAGTAATCTCAAGATTCTGTAGAGAAAGTGGTTGTGGTTTTTGGTCATCATGGAATTTGATTGTCTCACACTATTGCCTATAATCCTAAGGCAGATGGAAACATTGAGAGAGGTCACCCTTCCATTGTGATGGCAATCTCCAAGGCCTATAGTGAGGACATAAAGCAATGGCCTAGATTTCTTTCATTCACATTATGGGAAGATAGGATGATCTATACTCAGTCCGCATGTTTCATGCCTCCTAAATTAATGTATTGTCAAATGCCAGTTTTCCCCATCCAAACTCAAATATTGACTTGATTGATGCTCCCATGGAGAGATGGAATGATGAGAGAAGAGCCTTTATCACTCAAGATTCAACAATTAGAGCAAGGAAATGAGAAATTAAAAGAAGCACTCCAGAAGATGAAGGATTATAGGTACAAAAACAAGGTTTATTTTGACAAAATGCATCAGCTTAGACCATGTAAGATGTAGATAGATGACTGGGTATTGGTCTATGACAATATATTTGATACTCAGTAAGATGGTAGGAAGAAATTGCATAAATAATGGTTTGGCTCATATGTAGCAACGTCTATGTTCGAAAATGGAATTATGCGCTTCACAATTTGATGCTACTCCTTTAAGATCATTGATTGTCAGAAAGAGAATAAAACTCTTTAAGAAGAGAAGTGATGGAGACTATGAGATTGATTAGGAACTACTGAAAGATGTTGATGATGCTGATGCTGATGAAGAACAATAGATCGGGTAATTGAAGAAATATTTGGATGTTGAACAATTTTCAATATGAACCAAAATAATCTTGTGAAATGCTTCCAACTTAAATTCTATTTTCTTTGAGAGAACATATAAATTTCCTTCTTGTGTAAAATAAAGTAATGATTTGTAGAACTTTAAGAAAATTAGGTAGGATCAAGATAGAAAACATCTACCACACTTTCATGTGAAGCATGAATGATTATTGATGATATGAATAGAAGCAGTTAGTGGAATACAGACAAGGTCTGCAATGTTCTCCTGTGTGGGCACATATGCCAAGCTCATCTCCCCAGGAGAGAACCTCTCCCTGACATAATGATAAATAACCTCAATGTGCTTAGTGGGAGCATGGAACACAGGGTTCCTCGCAACTACCAATGCGCTCTGACTATCACTGAAGATGGTGGCTGCAGAAGACTGACCAACACCCAAATCAGCCATAAGGTGTCCAAGCCACACACACTCAACAATCACTGTGAAAGCTATCCTATACTCAGCCTCACAACTGGAAGTGGCCATAGTAGGTGCTTCTTGCTCAACCAAGATATACATGAGCTACCAAGCATGAAGCAAAAGCCATTGGTGGACACAGGAGTATCATAGCATCAAGCCTAATTAATGTCAGAAAAAGCATGCAAATCTAGTCATAGTGATCCCCCCTTGGGATAAAATAATCCAAGTAGCTGAGTACCACTCAAGTAGTGAAAGATGGGCTTAACTACCTACCAAAGCTTCACACTTGGGCAATGTATAAACCTGCTCATCTATGAGACAACAAACTAAATATTTGGTCACGTAATGCATAAGTAAATCAAGCATCCAACAACATGTTGATAGAGAACAACATCAAATGCATCTCTAGTAGAATGAAGACTCAATCGTAAACCTGTCTCCATAGGAATGGCAATAGGCTTATAGTCTTCAAGGCTAAAATGCTACAGTAATGTTTCAATATATTTCTTTTGACACAAAGCCATTCCACCATCAACTTGCATAAACTGAATGCCCAAATAGTGATGCTAATGACCCAAATTAGACATCTCAAATGAGGCATGCAAATCGGTCTTAAAATAAAGAATATGCGTCTGATGAGGACCAGTGAGTAGCATGTCATCAACATACACCACTATGATCAAAATCACATCATTAGCACACTTAACATATAAGTTTCTTTCAGTTGGATTGTTCTCAAAACCATGTGCAATGAGATAGGCATGTATCTTTTCATACCAAGCACATGGTGCTCGCTTTAAACCATATAATGCCTTCTTTAACCTGCACACTTGGTTTTCATGGCCTTTTTGCACAAAGCCACGAGGCTAAAAAACATTAACTTCTTTATGTAAGTCACAATTTATAAATGTTGTTTTAATGTCCAATTAGGAGCAAAGGTTTCATCAAAATCAATGCCTCTTTCCTGCACATAACCCTTTGCAACAAGCCTATATTTATAAACATCAACTGTTCCATGACGTTTATGCTTCAGCTTGTATACCAACTTAGTGCCAATGGCCTTCTTGCCAGGAGGGAAGTCACATAAAAACCACCTACCATTTTTCATGATAGCATCAAATTTAGATTGCATTGGAGCCATCCTATGCTCATAATTTTGTGCTTCATCAGACAAAACAGTTTTAGTCTCATCACAGAGACTAGAGACAGCCATAACATAAGAATTTGATGCATAATAGGCACTATGAGAGGCTAAATGAGTATGATATGATAGAGTTTCATCAAACTTGCTGTCACGTAAGGTTTGCACTAACCATTTTGGCATAGTTTTTGCCTGCTCAATATTAGCTCTCTCATCAATAAGTGCATCATGTAAATCTGCATCAGAAATGGAATGATCTACATCATCACATGAAACCTGTAAACATTGAGAAGTTCGCTTATTAGGACCAACACTAGATTGTTCACCTGTAAAAAGAGGTAGCAAAGGAGCTAACAGATGTCTTTGGAGCTAAGAGATCTCTTTGGAGCTGAATAGCATCTTCCATAAAAACAACATCGCGGCTAACCAGAATGCATTTATTATGTGGATGATATAGATGATAGCCTTTACTTTCAAAACTGTACCCAACAAGAATATATTTTATTGCTTTATCATCTAGTTTTCTGTGATGTTCTTCAGGCACTAATGCATATGCCAAACAACCAAAAACATGCAGATGAGCAGCAGATGGCTTGCGATCATGCCAAGCCTCATATGGAGTGATAGACTGCACTCCTCTAGTGGGACACCTGTTCAATACATATGTTGCATACATAACATCCTCAAGCTAGAAACTATGTGGTAAAGCCTAATTCTTGAACATACACCTCACCATCTCCATGAGTGACATGTTCTTTTGTTCACCAACTCCATTCTGTTGAGGTGTATATAGCACTGTACACTAATGTTTTTTTCCATGTTCAGCTAGAAATCCATTAAAGTCAGAAGATATATATTCCCCATCTCGATCAGAACGGAGGGTGCCCATTTTACATGCTGACAGATTTTTGGCCAAAACCAGAGATGTTTGAGGCACATAAACACTTCGGACTTTGCCTTCAATGGATATACCCATGCATGCCTCGAAAAATCATCGATGAAAGTCACAAAGTAAAGATAGTTCCCAAAAGAAGGTGTCTGCATAGGACCATAGACATCACTATGTAGAAGCTAGACTTTCTCAGGAGCCCGAACTGAACCATCTTTTGGAAAGGAAGAACGCTGCATTTTAGCAGGCTTGAGTGAAGAGAAGAAACTACGCTACAAGATGCACTGCTCATGAGAAGACGGGTCAAAACTGCAAACAATAGTAAACACCCATTCTTCTTCCTGCACAAGATTAGCAGACTCTATTTTTGGTGTAGAGGCCTCTACAACAACCATTCTAGCCTCTTTCTTCTTTTCCTCTTTAGCAGCCAGTTTCGGATAGCTCTTAATGACATGATCATTTGCTTTATAGTATTTGCAAAACAATTTCTGCTTTTATGACTTCTTCTCATCTTTGTCTTCCTTCTTCGAATGTGCAACATTTGGAGATTTTTGCTCACTAGTAGAAGAGCTCCATTTATATTTTCTATTCTAACTAGCCAGGAAAGCTTGATCTGCAACATGCATAATAGATCTATTTTGTCTAGACTTCTCTTCCTACAACAGAACAGAGACGAACTCCTCAAATGACAAGGCATTTGGATTTCCTTTCATCATGAAACAAAGAGTAGATGCAAAACTCTGATATGAGTGAGGAAGACCATTCAGTACGGTCTGCACAAGTGAGCTATCTGGTATAATGTCATCACGAGAAATCAACCGTCCATAGAGTCACCTTCATTCATGTGCTCACTCTCCAATTGTTTTCAAAGGTAAGCAACAGGACCCACATTTCTAGCATGGTACAATGTGGTAAGTGTATCCCAAGCATCCTTAGATGTTCTGCAAGAGCAAATGTGAGGAATAATGGCATGTTTGATAGACGAAGCTATCAATGCATGTGCTAGAGCATCTCTGCCATCCCAACAAAGTTGCTCTGTAAAAGGTGCAATAGAAACAACAACACGAAGAGGAATCTGCAAAAAATCATCATGTTCCATACCATCTCCATCAGCTCCAGCACTTGTATTTGCAATACCTGTATTTGCAATACCTGTATTTGAAGGTGCAACAAGATGTGTTTCAACACCTTCCACAATATTCCATATTCCTTTTGCGACCAATAGATGATGCATCATATAAGCCCACAATGGATAGTTGCTACTATCCAACTTATCCTCAATAGCCAACATACGGAATACATCACTACTTTTAGCCATGGTCAGTGAGTAAAATACCTTGATGAAAAAAATTGATTGTATCTCAAAAAGTTGAATGGAACTTCCCATATAAATTCTGCTAAACGTGTAACGGACTTTGAGATGCTTATATTGGCGAACCAAAACTCGTATATACCTTTGGCACAGAAAGATGCAATAGATTGCACAAGGATTGCGATAGTGGGTTTCGAGTCTAAAATGAGCTTAGATCGTGATTTCGGCACCATAGAGTGAAGTAGTTTCGATCTCTGAAACTCCCTAAGTATGGTTACCAAATTGCATGCAATTTTGAGACTGCAATCGGAGAGGTGTAGACAACACCCTAGATGAAGCAACGACCTACACTAATACCAATTGTTGTAGTTAGATGTCTGCAGAAGCATGCGAACAACACAAGGAAGAAGAAGAACGCTTGAACCACAAAACACAATGTTGAGTGTATTACCACTAGAATGTACAAGGATAAGTAGCCCGTTAGCGCAATATGCATATATACAAGCTAGGGGAAAAAAAACTCCTTAAGAGGAAAAAAAGTGCCCCGTGGTCCTAGAGTGTTCACACACATCACTACCTAAATATATCAACATTTAGATGGTATGAGATAAATAGTGGAAACAAAGAAAAATTCTAGAAACTGAGTTAGTAGAGCTTTGTATATGCTAGTACTTATGATAAGCTATTGGATCTGAAAGAGTTGAATGAAGAAAAAATCTATGAAGCCTACAATTTATTCATATGAATTGCTTGTCTAATTGCTGACAGGAAAAAATAATAAGATGTATGTGAGGGTTGCATGTATTTTATTCTCTAAAATTTGTACAAATCTTTATAAATTTGCATGAAATGTATGAGATCGTGTTTCAATATTTGAAAAGAAAATAGAAAAAGTAAAAAGATATTGGAAAAGAATCTTGATATGCTTCTATTGGATTTTGCATATTGGCCCATCAGGAGGATGTGTACGTTTAGTGGGGGTGGATGTTGGGATGGAATCCCTCATGAAATGTGCATCAAGAATTTTTTTCAAATTGATTTCTTTGTTTTTTTTGGCTATGATATGTTGTTTTGATTGCAAGAAGGTGATAAGAGTTATAAATGCTTCATGTTTAGATTGATTTGATTATTTATGTGATGAAAATTGATTTCAATTTTTTACGTTAGACCTGTATATTTGTATAAAACGCATTAACCTATTTTAAACCCTTGAAAGCTTGATGTTTAAGAAACCCATGCAGTTTTTTATAAACCTCAAAAAACCATATCACTTTCATCTTAAAACCTTAGAAAACATGAAAACTAACCAACTCGGGGAATATGCATGTTTACCCACACGCTTCTTGGAGTACTGAAATCTATATTTTATATGATCAATTGCATTGTTTGTAAACCTTCTCAAAATATATTTACACGTGTTATGACATACCAATATTGACGATAGTTATTCATGAAGACAATGGTACATTAATTTACTTGGAAAGTTTGTCTCAAAGCTTTGAGATTGCTAGTTGACTTGAAGACTTTATTTCACGAAAAATGAGTTTCGCTTTGAGAAATGAAATTCCATGATGCTACATTTTTATACATTTTTATGAGTGAAATTTTACACACTTTAAATGTACTAGTGATTTTACATCATGAATTTTCTCGAGACTTTTACATCATGAATTTTCTCGAGACATTGCCAGTGAAGAAAAGCATTTAAAGTTTTGAAGTAAAGTGGCAAAGACTAAAGATTGAAGTGAACAGAAGTCCACTGTTTTCTCACTGTGGTCAAAAAGACCTAGGTTGTATTATTTATTATTCGACAATTCATTTATTCGTAAATAATTACAGAATTTTACGAAAAACCCCCATTATTCGACTCAATTGTTCGATGCCACATTAGCTTATTCGGAGATGAGCGAATACTTTTTGCATGGTAATTCGACAATTTTTTATCAAACGCGCTTTGGTTTGGAAAATTTTTCAATCGAAAATTTTATTGATAAAAAAATCTTTGATCGAATAAAATTTTGATGGAAATAAATACGGTCGAATATTTTTTTATAAAACAACACAAGCAGACTCATTTTTCATAAGAAATAATTTGTTTTTTACAAACTTACAATGTCGTGGATAGAACAAAGTATAAACTCTTGCTATACATATTAACTTTCGTACTTAAAGCATAGAAAAAATATATTTGTTTGCGAATTAAAAACTATTGTGATTGTTTGACTCAACATTGATTCTTACTTCACAATAGTATATGTATGTGTGTGTATGATTTTGAGTAATATGTATTGTAATTGTTTGAGTCAATATTGATTCTTGCTTCATAATAGTATATGTATGTGTATTTGAGTGTATCATTGTGAATGAAATCTATTGTGATTGTTTGATTCAATATTGATTCTTACTTCACAATAGTATATGTGTGTGTGTATGATTGTGAATAAAAATGTATTGTGATTGTTTGAATCAATATTGATTCTTACTTCACAATACTATGTGTATGTGTATGTGTATGTGTGTGTATGTTATATGATTGTGAGTGAAAATATAATATGATTGTGTACATGCATGTATATGTGTGTGTATGATGGTGAATTAAAAACTATTGCAATTGTTGGAAAAGATTTTATGTTTTTTTTTATAATTCAAGGGTTCAAAAGGTATTAACAAGTGAAGATCGAAGGCATCCATGGCTGCATATCAGTTAAGAGAAGGTTCTTGTTGTATTGATTCAATATAACTTCAGAGATCTATAGATCTTCTTTAGAAAGTTGTATTGTATTAATACAACAAGAGCCTTCTCTTAGCTAAGATGTTGGGCCTTGGCATCAAGACAATACCATCAACAGGGATTTGTTGGGAGGAAAGAAATCAATTTGTTGAAACAATAGTATCGAGAGGGATGACGAAGGTTTGATACAAGTCTACTTATGCACTTGATCCTTGGATACTTGTGATAAAAAAGATGCAAACAGGTAAAGAAAGATTTTACTTTTTATGATATAGTTTAGTATTTTTTCTAGCATATAATAATGAAGGTGCATATGCATGTGTATGTATGCATATATATATATATATATATATATATATATATATATATATATATATATATATATATATATATATATATATATATATATATATATATATATATATATATATATATATATATATATCTGTGCATGAAAGTATGTTTATGCATGTCTATATGTATGTGCGCATGAAAGTATGTGTATGCAAGTGTGTATGTATATGTGCATGTATGTTATATGATTGCAAGTGAAAATTAAATATGATTGTGTATGTGCATGTGTGTGTATGATTGTGAATTAGAAACTATTGTAATTGTTGAAAAACGTTTTGTGTTCGTTTTTATAATTCAAGGGTTTAGAAGGTATCAACAAGTTAAGATCAATGGCATCTTGGACAATGTATATCAGCTAATAGAAGGTTCGTGTTGTATTAATACAATACAGCTTCGCATATCCATAGATCTTCTTTAGGAAGTTGTATTGTATTGATACAACATGAACCTTCTTTGAACTGAGATATTGACAGCAAGAAAATCACATCAAGAGGGACTTGTTGGGAAGAAAGAAATAGGCTTATTGAGATAATAGCATCAAGAGGGACTTGTTATGGCCAAGTTTTGATAGAAATCGACATGCACTCAAACTTTCGATACTTATGACAAAAAAGATATAAACAGGTAATAAAATATTTTACTTTTTATGATATAGTTTAATAGTTTTTCAAGCACATAATAATGTTTTTTTTCTTTTTTATATTTGTATAGGTTATTTTGAAGGTTCATTGATTTTGAGCTGAGTATAAAGGTAGAAAACCCATTAAAAAGGAACCATTATCAATTGTAAAATTGAATCATTTGAATCATTAACTTCCTTTCTTTTTAGGCTAGGTCGATTTATTGTGTTTATGTGCTTGTATTTATTTATATATACATATGCATGTGTGTACGGGTGTATACATATGCATGTGTGTACGTGTGTATACATATGCATGTGTGTCTATGAATGTATGTAAGTATGTATGCACATGTGTGTGTATGCATATGTATGCATGTGCATGTGTGTATATGCATATGTAGGCATGTGCATGTGTGTATATGCATATGTATGTATGTATGTGCATGTGTATGTATACATCTCTATTTATGTATGCATATGCGTGTATGTATTCATGTGAGTGTATGTGTGTGTATATGTGCAAGTATCTATATATGTGTGTGTGTATGATTTTTTGTGTACATGTGTACATGTTTGTGTGTGTATATGTGTGCATGTGTGTGTATGCATACGCGTGTATGACATGCACATACATACACACATATGCATATACGTACTTTCAAATCTGTAAAACAATAATACTAATTTCATCTTTGAAGAAAAGTCGAGAGCTCTCAAGAATCTCAAATATGTGCAAAATGAGTTCTCGATAATAAAGTTTCGATCGAAATGTTTTTCTTCGAAAAAACTTTTGATCGAAAGCTTTTCGATCGAAAATGTATCCCTGTCCGTTTTTTTTTCGGTGTTTATTCGGAAAACCTCGAATAAAACGAACATATTCGGTATTTTTTAATTATGTGATCGAAGAAATGCAACCTAGGAAAAGACCATCTATTTTTTATGTGATCCACATCGTGGTAGAATTTTTATTATTCGATTTGTATTATTCATAGTCATATTATGACATTCATATGTATATTGATCATGATCATCGAGTATAGCCTTTGTATTCGGCACTCTTGATTTCTGTGATTTTACTTAGAGTACTGTATTTCCCTTTTTGGTTGATGTGCATCCACCATGATGTCTATGATACATCAACCCACACAGTCAAGGCTTTTTCCCCTTCTAAGTGCTGGCTCATCATGTTTGACAACCGACTACCGGGCAAGGTGCCCATAGTGCAAACAACACTTGCCTCACAAGGACGACACACAAACACACACACCCAGACGTGAGGCCTAATCCAACCACATATGAGGCATCGCTCCCTTGACCTCCGCTTCCTTTCTTCCTGACGTGGTCTTGAAACTTACACGATGATGTAGAATGGACTTGCGTCCGTGTATCACAACGTTTATCCAAGGTTGTTTTCGTACTGTAAGAAAGACAAAATATAAAGTCATGCATAAACATGTAATGACAAAGGCATCAAATTTCCATCATATGAGCACATGTTTGCTTTAAACTGACAAACACTATAGCACATACAAGAGGAAAAGTTCATGATAGCTTTTTCGTAATTTTCCAGCTGAATGAAAAACTGTATAAGTGTCATTCCCCTTTATACATTCAATGACCGTTTCTCATTCACGATGGATGTAACAATACGACGATAAGAAAATGGTTATTAATGTTATTTGTCACGTTTCGTCATCCTCTTCCACATTTGTCCCTTTTAAATGAAGCTCTGACCTTTCGAAACAAAATATAATATTTTTCTATAATTTTTACTGTGTTTTGTATGCCTAGTGTAGATGGGGATACTAGGGCATCCTATTAAATAGAAAATGCAAATGTCCCTACGTGTTTGACAAATTGTAGAGGTGGTGACCAGATCTATGATTCCACTACTCCTACTCAAGGGGGGTCCTCCTAAGGGCACTATACCCTGTAACATGACTCTTTGCAGGTACCACTTGAGAAGATAAATCATGAAATGGAAAGAGAGTTTCAATGATGCTAGAAAATAAATCAATAAGACCAAGATTGAAAATTACGCTAGTATGCCAAGAGCTATACTTGATAACAGTACACAACTCATATCACTCCAAGAATGAACCTTGACTACTCAACACAAAGAAGGTATACAATAATGTGAGTCTTCTGCACAAATGCTACAAACTCTAGCTTACAAGAGAGCTATCCAAGTATACCCAATCTCACTGTAGCGCCAACTACCCCTCGACACTCAAGCCCTCACTCTCTATATTCTCCATAGTGGGTAAAATCACACAAGTGAGCAGAGAACAACTAAGGATTAGCCTTATGATAACAGACACACACACACACAATACCACAGCAACACAAAAAGACCCAAATTGACAAAAGCTAGAGTCACAGAGAGAAAACCTTGTGCATATCTCCCAAATTTATAAATCCCTGTATATCCTTGGGAAAGGATCCTTCACTCTCATATATCTCATATATTCGTATATGTCTCCCTCCCTCTTTTCAAGGAGTGCTAAGAAACTTCTTAAGTAGTGCTTCAGGTCCAGCCCAACAAACTTCAACTGTTTCCTGCACTATCATGGCTTACTACATGCGTGTCGCTTGACAAAAGTGGTAGGATAGTGTGCTAATTTTGGAGATGTGGTCTAATTTTGGTACTGATATCCAACTGACACAAATCACCTGTGGACTTGAGAATATGGCCTTGAATGGGGGGCTCTTTTTCATCATAAATCCACACTCCATTTAAAACGTTGAGTATCTCCACAAGTCTTATAGCCGATTTGACTCCGAATCAAGGTGTGATGCTGAGGACGGAATAAATCTAAAGGACCAATTTTGAAGACTGATTTTGACGAAATTTTCACCTCTCTCAAATGAGTTTTGGATATCAAATTTCTACTTTTTTTTAAGCAAATTTCAAAGTCATTAGGGGGAAGAATTCATCCCACACGGATTCAAGATGAATTCTGCTGAGGAAGAATTTCTTGAAAGATTGTGGATCCGAATTGTTTTCAATAATAACGAATTTGAATAGGTGTATTTGCTGCTCGTGGAGGAGGGCCGTTCAGTTGCTGGGACCCGAGTGGAGGATATTGTTGGGCTATCATTGTCGCTTGCGTCCCACCATCTTGAATCCACAAGAACATGTGTGGATCCTCCATGGTTCTCCAATGATTGAGACTGATTCAGATTCTGAAGATAAATTTGCTTGCCAATGCTTTGAAGACGAATTTGCTGAGATTAGCGAAGACAATTCGAACATCTTTGTGAAAGAGGAATTCCTAGAGTCTTGCGTACACAAAAAACCTTATCTTAGGATGAATTCTTATTACTAATACAGAGGACTCGGTGGCAATTTCGATTCGATTGCAAATGCACGACGAACTTTAGAGTTTACCTTGCATGGCGAATTTTGGCACGTACGAGAGAACCATTATATTTAAACATTCTATGGAGCTCATAACACCTCATTGTATTGCCTTCGTGGATGGCGAAGCTGACTTTTAACCTCCTACCGGGGATCGTATCCCATTTGCAGCCATGTCGACATGTGATTTCCAAGCTAAATTTGGGGAACATTTTGGCGCGGATTATTTTGCCTTGAGCTAAAAGACTAAAATTCACGAAGATGAATTGATTTTGGCGAATTGTGCCTATTGCAGAGGGTGAATTCTACTTTCATAGTCCTTTCACGGTGAATTTTGCCTTGAGCCTTGTGCTGAAGGACAAAAATTTGTGGAGACAAATTCGTGTTGGTGAATTCTGGAGGCCCATTTCGGTGGGGTAAATTTTTCCCATTGCGGAGGGATAATTCCTCATCTTTTGCATAAGGAAAAACTTGGCTCATTCAGAGAGAGGAATTCATGCAAAATTCAAAAGGCGAATTCATTTGGAGGTGTGAATTTTTCTCTGCAGCTCGTGGATGGAGTGAGTGGTATTAAGTATAATTTTTGATGCATTGAGAGTCCTTGGATAGTAGATATTCTGCCAATCCGGTGACTTGTGTTCAAGGCCCCCCCCCCCCCCCCCCCCCCCAACATCTGTAATGTTGAAATGAAATTTTGGCACCACTCGAAAAATTTTATGAAAATTTGAATAGAGGAATTTTGCATGGTGGAGTGAATTGGATGGCGATTGAACATAAGAATTTCATAGAAAAATATGATTGTCTCATGAATTCTCATTCTCATTGCTCTCACCTGGATGAATTCTCTCATTGCTTGGATGTTTTCATTGCTGAGTTCATTGCAGACAAATTTGATAGAGCCATGTTTCTCAAACAAATTTTCTAGAGACATCCAAGGTTAAACTCAAGGATAAATTTGGCACTAGCGTGATGGTGAATTCCTCTTTCATTATGTTGAGTGCACTAGCAAAGCTTTCAAGAGAAGCACAAATTTTGAGTCAAGAATAGTAGGCATTGAGCCAAGAGCACCACGCATTGAGTCTATCCATCAGGGTGGATGGACAAATTTGCAACCTTAAAAGTCAATTCCTACTGACTACAGTTCCCCCACATCAAGCTATTGCAACGTCTTGGTGCGATTCCTCCTTTATTTGCTAAAAACTACTAACAGAGGTATGGAATGAGAACTACATTTATTGGCAAAACAATCTGGAAATGACTAAGTATATATAGTGATTGAATTCTTCTTTTCTTATTGTAGATATCACTTTACCTTAGAAATATTGACCAAGGGTAATTTCTCAGTGTAAGTCATCCAACTCTACTGCTCTGTGTCAAAATATTCTCAGCACTTTGTAGGGTCCTGACCATTTTGGTGCCAATTTGGTATGTATAGGTGGAATATGATGTACAAGAACTAGAGCTCCCTCATCCACATCATTGGTCCTTTTGTGCTTGTCATGAATGTGTTTCCTTTCTTCTTGTTTTTCCTTCATCGTCTTCATAGTTGTTTCCTTGTATTCCTCCAATGCTACCAATCTTCTAATGTGAGGGTCCATGTCAATTGTTTTTGCTTCGATTTCTTTTCAGATGATGAACTCCAAAGGGGATAGTGCCTCCTTACCATAAACTAGGAGGAATGGGCTCTGTCCCGTGGTGCCTCTTCTCATTGTTTGAAAAGCTCATATTGCACTGATAAGTGCTTGCCGCCATGAATTGTGATGTTCAATGGATAACGTTAAGATTATCATTAAGCATTTTGCACAAGCTCTAGGAGATTATTCACCTCTTTCTCTAAATCGTAAGATTTGTATTGGGAACATCTTGAGAGTTAGATCGAAAAGTGTTCCAGACAATGTGGTGCATCTGCTTGAATCCTCCATCTCTAGTGCGGAAATCCTACAAGCTATCGATTCCTTTCCTAATGGTAAAAGCCCACGTATAGATGGTCTCATAGATGAGTTCGTGAAGTCTTCAAGAGCCTATTGGTAATCCAAACTTTGGCTAGTATGGAAAGAGGCTGTCCATTTTTGTGCATTCCCGGATGTTGAGTCCATTAAATTCATAATTGGTCAAAGTTAGCATGGGCAAAGTCAAAGTGTTCAAAGTGCAGGTGTCAAAGTGCATAGGTAGTGCACACTTAATTGTTCACAAAGGGTAAATTATTCCCTAAGGTTCAAAAGTGTTATTTAAAGTGTTTTGGAAGGTTCAAGAGAATTCAAAGTTAAAAAGGTGAAGGTATGGGAAGCGGAAGTGTACGCAGAAGTGAAAGTATGCCACCCAATTAAAATTTTTTGTTTTACTCTAAAGTCACTATAGGACAAAACAGGGAGTCGTTGGCTGGCCACTTTGGGCGACAATCTTGGGACATCAAAGTGAGCACCAAGATACTCTTGCAGTTAGGGGTGTACGTGAATCGACACTAATAGTCAAGGCAAGGACTATTCTTGGGAAAAAAAATTAAGTGTAAGCAGGAGTGAGCATAATCTAAGTGAGGCAAGAGAGAGAAGTGAAGGAGACACACAATGTGCAATGCAGAGAGTGAAGTGCAAGGTGTGCATGAAGAGTAACAAAGGAAGTTTGCAGAGAGTGCTAAGCTATTCCCCCAAGGATCCCAAGGTCTCATTGCAGTGTGCGCGGGCCGACAGAAGGTTTCCATCCCTCCCCTTATTGGAAGCTTGGTGCAAGGTGTGCACAAGTGCATGCTTGGAGAAGGTGGAGTTCTAGTGCAGAGGAGGTCGGCAGCAACAAAATCTTGGGTATTTGGTATTTTGTAATTGAGCACTCTATGGGATTTTGCACAGTAGCATTGGCTTGTATTGTGCATCATCATTGTATTTGTCTTATTATAATCAATCGACAGAGGCTTCCAGTGTGTACCTTTATTCTTGTCTTTCCCTTTTCTCCTATGAACACTCAAATCCCTTCTTGTCCAAGAATCCCCCAACAAAATTTGGCACGCACGGTAGGACTCCAAGGAGATTTGAGCATAGGAGAAGCCAAGTGCAAAGAATAGAAGATTTCAAGTGCCGATAGAACTACTTTAGTGAACTAAGAGGTAAATTTTCTTATCCATTATCTCATACAAAAAGGACTATGAACAGCCCATGACCGCAACCCGGTCCCAAACATTGAGGGTCACCTGCAAGCAAACAAGAAGGAAGGCTATTAGAACATCCTATAGTCCACTATCTGAACCTCATCAGTAAAGAGCATGGCGGGATAGGTAGACTTGCAAACCTTACTATCAAGATTAAATATAAAATTTCCTTCTGTCAAAGGCCTAGCTCAAGAAGATCCAGACCAGCATATCAGAAGGTTTTTGACACTATGCAAAACTAGAGGCTTAATGGGCAGGAAGGATGCCTTTTTGATACTCTTCCCTGCCACATTAGAAGGATTAGCCAATAAATGGTTCAGCCAATTTGTTGAGAACCATTTTACAAGTTGGGACTTAATGAAAGATGCATTCAAAAATCAATTCTAGCATGGAAATACTGCAGAGATCATCATAGACGAATTAGAAAACTTAAGATTGGGTCAGGTGAGAAATTTCTAGAGTTTGCCACTAGGAATAAGGCACTAATGGCTAAGTTCTAGATCCTCCACATGCTTTTTTTATTAACAAATGGTTAGTTAAGCCACTTCTAGTGACCACCCCATGTAAAATCAAGGAATTAGTGTTGCCTACAGCCTCCATAGAGGAGTTCATCAACACAACTACACAACTAGAGCAGATAAGGCAACAATATGGAACAACTTTTTCTCAACTACCATATTCTACAGAAATGGAGGATCCAGTAATCCACCTAAGGAAGGAGCTCGAGGGCATAAAAAGGAATAAGCCCCACAAAGAGGAGGAGAATGCTGTTACTCAGTTGAGGAGGGAGATTGAGGCATTAAAACTCCAAAAGGAGGAGGAGGCCGAAGCAAAGGAATTGGCTTAGTTGCGACAGGAGTTGCAAGAACTGAAAGTGAGTGGCATCAAGAGTGTATTTTGGTGTACAATGTGCAGCAAGCAAGGTCATATAGTAAATGAATGTCCTCTATTAAGTGTGACTTGCAAATTATGCAAGAAAGCTGGTCATGAGGCCCAGGAATGCCAGTCAAGAGGAATGCATGCAACAACATATTGGACACAAGGAGGATCCCTACCACCAACAAATGTGATGGCGGATGCACCTAATCAAGGTAACAATTACAACCCTAGATAGAGGAATAACTTTGGAAATGGGCCTAGGAGGCCAATCATTTGTTTCAGATGTGGAGAATGTGGGCACTACCAAAGTAGGTGCAGTCTACTCATGGAAATGTCCCTCCTTGCATGAATTTCCTAGAGGCCAGGGACCACTATACAAATTGTTGTCCTAAGAATCAAGCCTCTTCATCGGGGCCACACATTCAAATGATTTCTGTGCACAAGAAAGAATTGTTACATCAAGTCCATGAGCCATCACCATCTACCAGGGTGGTGCAGTTAGAAGAAATTGAATATTTTACAATGCGGACAAGAAGCAAGGGGAAGGCTCAAGTAGAAATAGTTCAAGAACCAAGGATTAATGGATTGTAAGACAAAGAGACATCTGAAGACAAAACCACCACATGTGGAGATAAAAGGAAAAAAGGAGATCTCATATGTACGAGTGATGCCATTGGGCATGCATTCAACAAGGCTCATGAGGAGTTGGATAAGTCAATTGGAGCCCATGATCTTAAGGAATTAGAGGCTTCAAAACTACTCAAGTCCATGAGAAAGGAGGTTAGTATTTTTTATTTAATAAAAATGGATGGGAAATGCAGGTCAGAACTCTTGCAAATAATTGACGAGGCTTCCACAACAAGTTTAGTGGCAAACGTTGTTGTCACGCATAAAGATAAAATGGTAGGGGAAGCACCCCTCATAGATTACAAGAGCCCTCAACTCAGAGTCTTTATCAAATGTTATGAGTTTCAAGGAGTTATTGTGGATGGTGGTTCAACATTAACTTGATGCCTGAACATACCATGAAAATGATTGGACTACAACCTTCATGAACCGCAAATTTTACTGTAACAGTGGTAGACCAAAGCATAGTAAGACCAATGGGAGTGGCCCCTAGAGTTCCAGTCACGATACAAAGTACCATCTTTAACTTGGATTTTGTTGTTTTAAGGTTACCACAGGTAGAAGTAAGTTTCCCCCTATTAACTGGGAGACCTTGGTTAAGGCATGCCAATGTGCTGCATGACTTGGGCACGACACAATGTGGGTAAAGAAAGAGGGAAAAGGGTTGTAGTAGATAATTTAGAAGAAGGACCTGACCATCAAAGAAATACTAGCATGATGTAGACAAATGGCATTTGTGTGGAAGAAGAATTGTTGGACAAACAAGAGGCAAATCTATTTGAAGAAGAAAACATGTTGGCTGGGCTCCACACAGAAGACACATCTGCCTGCTATGGGATTTTTTTATTCTCAAGTAGAGAGGAAGCATATGAAGAAAAAGAGAAAAGAATTCAAGTGGCTGGGCTGGGAGAGCCAGCAAAAGACCACAAAAGGGGAAAGAAATCTCCTTTATACAACCATATAGAGGAAGCTAATTCTGTGGATTGCAACCAAAAGGAAGGTTCAGAGTTAAACGGTAAGAATGAGACTATAGAAGAGGATTTATTACCACTTCATGAGATCCCTCCTGGATGGATTCAAGAGGAAGAAGTGCAAATAGACCTCTAAGATGTCCCTCCTTATGATCCCAAAGCTATGTGGAACAATGTAATTAAGAATGCTACTCAAGAAGAACTTACAGATAGCATTGTAAACAGGCATTCAGTAAAGGAGATTCAATTGGGCAATGAGGATGAACCATGTCCCATTTTACTAGCTACATGGATAGGGAATCATTTGGAATTATCATCCATGTAGAGCATTTAGAGTGGCTCTCTCCTATGGTAATTGTTCCAAAGAAAAACACCAACAAGATTAGAATCTATGTGGACTTTAGAGCATTGAACAAGGTCACCATCCCATATGGATTTCCAATGCCATTTGCTGAACAGGTCATAGAAGAAGTAGCTGTGCATACTCTTTATAGCTTCATGGATGGATTTAGTGGATATAATCAAATATCCATCCACCTTGAGGATGGAGAGAAGACTGCATTCATTACACCTTGAGGGACTTATATATATATTTAAAAATGCCATTTCGATTGAGAAATGCCCCAGCTACTTTCAATCAAACAGTTAATCTCATTTTTGGACCATTGTTGCTAGAGCTTCTCAGAATTTTCATGGATGATTTTTCATCCTTTTCTGGTACTCTTGAAGAGACTCCATTGGATTGTTTAGAAAAGCATTTGTTTCAATTACAACAAGTTTTTAAGAGATGCAGAGAAACAAAGCTGAAATTGAACCCAAATAAATGTCACTTTTTAGTGACTAAAGGTACCCTACTGGGACATGTGGTATCCTCCAAAGGTATGGCACCTAAACCAGACAAGATTATAGCTATATTAAAGCTAGCCAGACCTAAATCTCCAAAAGAGATTCAAAGTTTTTTAGGCCATACAGCATACCACCGAGGATTTATTAAGATGTATGCGGATATAGCCAGGCCATTGGCTAGGCTTACAGGCAAGGAATTACCTTTTAAATGGGAAGAAGAAGAGGAAAAAGCATATCAAACATTAAGATCAAGGTTAGTATCTGCTCCCATTTTGATCACACCTGAGTGGTAAAAAATCTTTCATATACATGTAGATGCGAGTGCATGTGCAGTGGGGGTAGTTTTGACCCAATCCCGGTGAAGAATTTAAAGTGGACAGACCAATTCAATATGCCAATAGAATTTTGACCAAGGCTGAAAGGAATTATAGCACCATAGAAAGGGAAGCCTTGACCATGGTTTTTGTTGTCCAAAAGTTTCATCATTGCTTACTAGGAGTGAAATTTGTTATTATAACTGATCACCAACCACTCAAATACTTACTCAACAAACCACAAGCAACTGGTAGAATATGGAGGTGGTTATTGCTGTTCCAAGAATTTGATTTTTTCGTAGTCCATATACCAGGTAAAGAAAACATCATGGTAGACCACTTATCCCAGATTAACATAAGGGATTAGGCAATTGGGGTAAAGGATGATTTTCTAGGTGCCAATTTGTTTACTGTAAAAGCTCAGGGTTGGTATGAGGACATAAAGTATTTTATTAGAACTAGAATGTACCCAGAAAAAGCAAGCTCAATGCAAAAGAAGAGGCTACTAATCAGCAGCAGACCATTTACAATTATTCAAGGCAAACTATATAGGCATGGGAAAGAGGGCTATTTGAGGAAATGCATAGAAAAGGAGGAGACATGGGATATCCTAACGAAGGCACATGAAGGTCCAGGTGGTGGGCACCTTCTAGGCCATATAATGGGCCAAAGAATTCTAGATGCAGGATTATGGTGGCCTACCCTTTTTAGGGACTCAAATGATAGGGTTAAGATATCCGACATCTACGAAAGATGCGGCCCTAAACCCATGAAGCAGAGAAATAACCCCCTAATAGTAGCTACAAATTGGCAACCATTTTAGAAGTGGGGATTGGATTTTGTAGGACCTATATATCCTCCCTCGTTCCCACATGGATAAAAACATTTACTAATTGCAACTGACTATGCTACAAAGTGGGCCAAAGCAATTGCTTCACCAGATTGCACAGCACAGATAGTGGCGGAATTTTTATTCAAAAATATTTTCTACACATTTGGGTGTCCTCTAGAGATCTCCATAGACCAAGGCACACACTTTGTGAATAGGATTCTACACAAAATCTTTAATAAGTATAAAATTATTCATAGGACTTCATGCTCTTACTATCCTAGGGCAAATGGCCAAGATGAGTCCACAAATAAGGTGTTGATTTCCATGCTGCAAAAGGAATGTATGCTACAACCTGCCATCTAGGGTAAAGCTTATCTCGGTACATTGTGGGCATACAGATTAGCCTATAAAGAAACAACAAGGTTTTCTCCATTACAACTAGTTTATGGGATAGCCCCCATAGAACCATTTGAGTTTATGGCTCGATCAGAACTGAAGGGGTTCAAGCAAAGAGAAGCTCAAAAGTCACAGACAGGTTCTCAAATTTGCATAAATTAGAAGAATCCCGAATTCTAGCCTCTAGAAAATTAGAAGAGATTCAGCTCAAGAGAAAGGAAACTCATGATAAAAACTTGTGGCCCAAAAGTTTGAAGCCAAGTAACTTAGTTCTTTTACACAAAACAGAGATGTCTACTCAAGCTAAAGGGAAATGGATCCCAAACTGGGAAGCCCCTTTTAGAATAAGAAAGATGTTGAATTGGGGCGCTGTGGAGTTAGAAACGCTCAAGGAAGAGGCCCTACCACTGGTCAATATTTCAAGACTCAAGGCCGATCATCAACAAAACTGAAGACTATGGATCACCTGGGTTCTCCAGGTTGTATAGATAAATTGCTTTTCCATTTAATTTCAGTATCCACTTCTTTTATTTTCGTTCAGTTGTTGTTTTAACTTGAATAAACATTATATCCCTTTTTATTTTGTTCCAATAGTTTCTCTTTTTCTTTTTATAAATTTTTGAGTTAAATTTTTCTAAGGCCATCTTTAAAAAAAAAAAGCATTTTCAATTTTGACCTTCCTTTAGTTATTTCTTTTATGGTGGAGAACCATCTTTCCAAGGCCTCTCTTTGTAACACGCTTTATCACCTAAACCACCCTTTCATGTTGATTCGCAGTCACCTCACTTTAAGCTAAGTAACCTTGGCAATAAATTGATAGGTAATGATGCTAATGGCATCAAGCAAATTAAAAATCACATGATGGAGGAGCTCAGAATTAGTGATCTAAGATCACTAAAGTATTTTCTTGGACTTGAGTTAGTCTATACTAACTCTGGAATTTATATTACTTAGAGAAAGTATACACAGGACATGGTAAAGAAGTTTCATTTCCAAGATGCCAAAGTTGCAAGTACTCCAATGGAGGTAAATCAGAAGTTAAGTGCTCATGAAGGTGATGTGCTTTAGAATATTGCAGGTTACCAAAGCATAGTGGGAAGCTTGAACTATGCTACATTGAGAGGGATTGATATTGCTTATGGAGTAACTTTCTTAAGCCAATTCATGCACAAACCTAGGGCACCTCATTTGAAAGTTGCCAAAAGGATTTTGAAGTACCTTAAGGGTACTCGAAATCAAGGATTATACTTTCCTTATACCTTAGACTTGGACATCAAGATATACTCAGATATAGATTGGGCAGGTTGCAAAGATGATAGAAGGAGTAACTTAGGATACCTATCTTTTGTAGGCAATTAAACTATATCATGGTCTTCAAAGAAGCAACCTATTGTTGCTTGATCTTCTATAGAGGCAGAGTATAGAGGATTGGCCAATGCTACTCAAGAGGCCATAAGGATCAAATTGTTATATACAGATTTCAGTTTGCATACTACATCTCCAATAATTTTTGGAGATAATACAAGCTCATTACATCTTGCAGCAGATCCTATTTATCATGTTAGGACCAAGCATATAGAGGTCCACTATCATTATGTGAGACAGAAGCTCTTGAGCAAGGAAATTGAGTTGTCTTATGTATCAACTAATATGCAATGTGCAGACTTGTTGACTAAAGCATTAGATGGTACATAACTTTGCATGTTTAAGTCTATGATTGGATTGTAGGACATTCATGAAGATTGAAGAAGGAGACCAAAACAATTTTTTTTGGCTTCAAGGGGAGCTATTGGTGCAAATATCAAGCCTACACATTTGGCTAGAGTATATGTACAATCCAATCTCCATGGAAACCATTGCTAGGAAGTCTTTTATCTTTTACCATTTGTAAAAGTCACTTTGACTTGAAAGAATAATTTGTAACTACAACTAAACTCGTGGGATTGTTAGTTGGAAAAATCATGACTCCACTTGAGAGAATATTTCCTAGATTGGAGGACTACCTTTAGTGAGAGCCAATGGAGGATTCAAATTCAAATTCAAATATCCTATCTATAAAACACGTATTAAAAACTCGGGGGACATGTGACTCCATTTCCAAGTTCTCCTTGACTACTACATTGTAAGAGAGTGAGGCTTACATTATAGCCTACACTACTCATTGTCATTAGGCTTTGATTTTCATGCCTATGATCTTGTGCAAAATCATGTTCTAATACAATAGATCAATACTTCTCATCTCTGATCTCTCTGTCATAGTCACTCATAACAGTCAACTTGTACTACTCATATCTCACTCAATTCTTCACCATTTTCAATGTTCTATAGCTTGTTGGAATCAGCTCACGTTTTTTATATGCTCCCAAATTTTTAAGGTAATACATTCATCGAATTTGAATAAAAGTGTATCAAAGCACTCGCTGGTGAAACTCTACAGAGATCCTTAAAAATCAAGGGTAATGATTTGATTACTAAATTGATTGCTCTGTGTATAGAGTATCATTTTAAGTGATTCCACTTGGAATCAATAGATCATTAAGCTATTTTGATATCTCCAAAAGGAAGTTTTCTAATTCCTACTGTATTGGAAGCACTGAGCATAACAAGCAATAGGTGTGTGAACAAAAATACAAGGTTTTCATTGATCTTTCAACTTGGAAGTAGTCTGTTGTGGTTCAATATTTTCTCAAATCATTTCCAAAGTACATAGGCACTTATATAGTGTCATTGGAAAGCTAAGAGGACCTACAACTCAACTCTAAAGCAAGAAGAGGCTAGTACAAAGCAACATTTGGCAGTACCTACTCATTTCTTAGAGTGACCATCCATCTTTCCCAAAAAGGGGCACCAAATTCCATGGCACACATGATGAACGCTATGAACCTGGTCTTACATGACTTCATTCCCAAAGTGACTTTGCCTTTTATCAAAGGCATTCCTATAAGATGGTATGTGGAAAGGGAAAAAGATATCATTTTACATTCATCTAGATGTGGAAATTTTATCTCCAACCACATTTCTAATTGTGAAAGAATCTTTCAAGGATTCAAGGAGGCTGGACTCACTTCCTCTTTAGAGAAATCCACTTTTGGTGTGAATGAGTTTTTGATTGTCAGACGTCTATGTGGACTTTATGTTTGTAGGACATATCCACAAAAAGTTGATACCATTAGTAGGATTTTAGAGGTGTGTTATAATGTTAGTGAAGTGAGGAGATTCTTAAGAGCTTGTGCCTTCTATGTCATTTGGTTTCCTCACTTTGCTCATGTTGCGAATCCATAATATGATCTATTACAAAAGAAAAAAAAGAAATTTTTTTGGACAAATAAACATAGTAAAACTATGAGAAAACTAAAGGAATTCCTTATGAATGCTCCAATCTTAAAAAGAATCAGTTATTCTGGAAATAAACCTATAATCCTAACCACTGATACTAGTCCTATTGGCATAGCCTGGGTCATTGGCCTGGATGAAGAGAAAGGTCAAAGATATGCAATTCTCTTTGGTAAGAAAATTTTGCACGATACATAGAGGAATCATCCTCGGATTAAAAGAGAGTTGTGGGGACAAGTCAGTCCCTTAAAAATAGAAAAAGAATATTTTATTGGAGCTAATGTGATCATTGAAACTGACTCCCTTCCGTTAATAGGAATGATTGCTAGCTCATCATCTCTTGACATTGCGATGTCAAGATGGATTGCATTTATCAAGTTTATTAATCTAGCCTTTGTTCATATTGCTAGAAAGCATAATATCATTGTTGATATGCTCTTGTGAGAAAAATTTGATGATGATGAAGAAGCAAAAAATCAAGGAATAAAATTGATTAGTTATGATCCATCTACATTCATGTACGAGATTTAGAGATGACGAATATGAGGGAGAATGGAAAGATATAAGCTATTATCTAAGTACACTTCAACCTATCCCAAGCTAGTCAACAAATCAATTCGGAAATATCAGAAAGAAGTCTTTTGACTTCTTTTTGAAAGATGGATACCTTTGATGACATGCTAAATTGAAGGTGAAAAACCCGCAAAAACTATTAGGATTAAAAAGTTTACAAGTGCAGGTTATGAGAGATATTTAGAAAACCCTATGGGTTGGTCATAAGGGTTTTGTAGCAACATATCAAAAGATTCAAGAATGTTATAAGTAGCTAAGGATGTATGTAACTGTGAAAGGTTTTGTGACCACATGTGTCAGATGCTAGTTACTTTCCTCAATCAAACATAGAGACCCTTTACACCTTACTTATCCACCTTGTATTCATTACAAGTGGGTAGTAAACCTTGTCGCTATGCCCAAAAGCAGCAATGGCATGAGATATATAGTACTTGCACCTAAAGACTTGAGAAATCATGTAGAAGGTTGAGCACTTTGGTCCAACACTAGTGATAATGAATGCTGATTCCTATTAGAAGAAGTGATATCTAGATTCGGATGTTGAGAAAGTAGTAACAAATTGAGGTGAGCTAAATGCTAGAGAGGCAATAGAGTTCTTTGATCACCATGAGATTTTCTTTTCTCTCACAAAAGCCTACAACCGAGAAGAAAATCGTAAGATTGAACAAGGTAATCCTTCCATAGTGAAGGTGATCTCGAAGACATGCAATCGAGATATCGGGAAATGGCCAAAATATCTACCATTTGCTTTATGGGTTGACAAGATTACATAGAGGAGATCAAGTGGCTTTCTCCCAATTGAATTCATGTATTTTCAAAAGCCTATATCTCCTATACAAACTTAGATAATAAGCTAGATGAGCTTAGATTGGGGAAACACTCTATCACAAGAAGGTCTATTTACTTTAGGATTTAAACAATTAGAATAAGGAAAAGAGAATATAAAAGAAGCCACTAAGAAATTAAAAGAATCACATCTAAAAGATAAAATTTATTTCAATAAGAGATATCAAGTTAGGCCACAATCAATAAAGTGTGGGGATTTCGAACTTGTTTATGACATTACCTTTAAAACCCAATATGATGCACAAAGAAAATTAACTAGATGCTGGTTTGGTCCTTACATTGTTGTTTCTATTTTTTCTATAGGTACTTATGCTTTATGAGAATTACATGGCACTCCCTTAAAGGACAAGTAGTGACTACATGTTAGATGAAGAATTCTTGGAAGAAGATGATGCACATGAAGAAAGATGAGAAGAATAATTAGGTGAAACATTTCCAATTTACATTTCATTTCCTTTTGTGAATATATGCATTGCATTTTTTTACGTAAATAAATATATTCAGATTTCTACAAATTTAAGAAAAATAAGTAGGATCAAGATAACAAACATCTATTGTGGATTCTTGTGAAGTATGAAAGACTAGAAATGATATGAATAGATTTAGTTTGCAAACTAGAAATTTTTGGGAATGAAAACTTGGGATTTGAAAGTATGCTTAAAATACGTACATGTATATGCTACAAGTTTGAACACTTAGTGAGTGGGATTCTTTTGGTCGTACTATCTATTTCCTATGAGATCCTACCTCCAGATAGATTAGGAATTAAGAAAACCATCATGCTAAAGACAATAATATATGTATATGCATGTGTTGTGAGTGCATTGCAATAGGCTAGAAGGCGGGTGGAACAACCTTGATTGGCTTGATCAAGGCCATGATCTGATGCTCGTTTCATTGTAGAGCTGACCTATATGTTGTCATGCACCTATATGGTTTGGTAGGTGGGTGGAGTCACTTTGCACAAGTGATTAGAGCCACGTGATGACATCCGTTTCATATAGGGCTGACATTGTGTGTCATGCACTATGTTGGGTTTGTAGACAGGTGCAATAAACTATGCGGGGTGTTCAATTCCATGATTCATACCCGATTTTGCAATAGGTCGACTTGTGAAAATAAGAATAAAAAAGAAAAATCATTGAGCTGAGATGAAGATAAAAAGAAAAACAAAATAAAAAGTAAAGAAAAGAAAAAGATCTGATGGAGAGCCACACGGTATGAGATAAATAGTGGAAACAAAGTATAATTCTCTAAATTGAGTTAGTAGAGCTTAGTATATGCGAGTGCTTGGGATAATTGGTTGTAATTAAATAGGTTAAATGAACAAAAGATCTGTGAAGCCAATGATTTATTCACATGATTGTTTGTGTGATTGTAGAAACGAAAACATAATAAGATGTATGTGAAACTTGCATCTACTTATTTCTCTAGATTTGTTTTAAATTTCATAAACTTGCATGAAACACTCATATATTTATTTCTAAGTTTTAAACATAATTAGCATATCTCCATGAAGATTTGATACTTGTGTATGCTTCATGACTTGATCTACAAGTTGGCCTATCGGGATGATGCGCAAGTTTGGTGGGAGCAGATGTCGGAAGGATTCCATCATCCCGACCGACATTTAGAAAAATTAAAAATTCTCCTCTAAAATGTTCATCTCTAAAACTCTTAACAATCTCTTTGATATGATTTTTTGAGTTGAGTGAATCTCTCTCTTGAGAACTTGCAGGTATAGTTTGAGTCTTGCCTTCACTTTCTTAGGTCTTTGCTCTCAAAAGCTTGTCTACTTCCCAATTCTACCCATATAGTCATGGTCTTTCATGTATCACATGTAATCCCAATAGATGTATGAAATTCTTAATCTACTTAATTCCCTTAGCATTTATGTATCTCTTCATATATTACATACTCATAGCATGCAGTCTTTATGCATACATGTACAAAAAAGAAAAGGAAAACTAAAACAGAAACATATCACCTATGTGGAGCGAGTAGACCTTCTAAACTCATCAATCTCGATGATATGAATTTTCTTCATTTTGAGTCCTTACTCTTCATTTGCTAATTTGAGATTCTTGTTTCTTGTGAACAAAAAACACGATGAAATTTGTCTGACATTTCATCTCATGATATACAACTTATTCACGTTATTTAACTTTCCTTAAGACTTCTTTCTAGAACTCTAGACTTAAATGAAGCATGATCATATGGCACACATATACACACATGACACATCAAAAGGTCACAAGAATTTACACACTTTTATTTATGTAGAATAGCAAATGTCAACTTCAAAGCTTGCCAGGTTGAAGAACGCCTTGTATGGTCTAAAGCGATCCCCAAGGGCTTGGAACACAAGTTCTCACATTATTTTCTTCTAAAGAAAGAAAATATTCAAAAATAAATCCATCAATCGTCTCTTCATCTACTAAAATATTCACCGGCATGAAAAACCAATAAGTGGACATAAAAATTTATTGGGATATCCATAGGCATGGGAAACAAATAATTAGACATAAAAATGTAGATCGAGGATTGATCAAATGGTACATTTCTAGTTTGATTTGAGTTTATATTCGTAGCTTGATTTGAAATTCTATTCCTGGTTCGATTTGAAACTATTCTCAATGACGTTTTTGCTTCACATAAAAAGTTTGCCTCCATAATTACATGGCTAAACCACAGCTCTTTGTCTCTCTCTCTCTCTCTTTCTCTACAACTCTACCTACAAGAGAAGAAACATTAAAAAATAAACACACATATAATTCTTATTTATTTTCAACATAATCAACACATACTCAATGCCACACATTGACCAAGTTGATGCCAAGCATCCACTTGCTCACCCAACTCGATGCCTCACATCAGGCACATTATTTCACATTTGATCAATCTTTTAATACATCAATACTCTTGTTATTGAACGTATCAAAAGTAACCTCTTAATCATTATTATTTATATACATTCATCAATATGTACGTGCATACATGTACAAATTGTTTGTTCTCAAGTTCCACTTATTTTTTTCTTCCCCATCTTAGTCCTCCTCGATAATTTACTCAACTTCTTATCTTCTTATATGTCTTCATTTATCAATGTTTCATAACTTTGATTTTCTCTTCTTTTAAAATGTTTGATGCGTTTCCTAGCAACCAAGTCATTTAACTTTGTCCCATCTAACTCTCTGAGTGAGTATGTGACATTATTAAAGACTTTACGTATCATTTAAGGTCCAAACCACCTTTTGATTGATTTACATTAGGCTTTAGATTGTGTGTCTAGTGATTATCATAGAAAAGCACCCAATGGCCTTCATTTAACTTTTTGGGCCTCAATCTATGAGACTTTTCCAATGCTATCTTATTCCTTTCTCTTGAAGCTCTAAGTCTGATTGGAACTTCTTCTTTCATGTTCCTTTGTTTTTTTCAATTGAAGAATTTTTATTGCTAGACGATCCTCTTTTGTCATCTTATCTTCCTAGGGCAATGAGGTCCATGCTAGAGCATATGAATCCATTGCTAGTATAGGTTTTTGATAGTACATTAGCTCTCTTGGCATATATCTAGTAGTCCTTGTGCACATCATCCTATCTGCCTATATGGAGAAGGGAAGATACTTTGGTCGTTTCTAAGTTTTCCCTCTATAGGATTTAGCCAAGGCTTTAATGATTGGAGGATGTCCATGTTCAATTTTTCCATTGGCTTTTGGATTATATGTTATTGTGAGTGATACTTGAAGGCCCTAGTTTTCAAAGAAATCCTTTGCTTCCTGAGTGTCAAGATCACCTTTGTGAGTAACTATCTTTTCAACATAACCAAACCTACTAAATACACCTCCTAGTAGAAACTTACATACATTACTTGTGGTTTTTGTTCTTAGAGGTCTCTCTTGAACATGATTTGTCAAATATTCTCTTGTGAGTACAGTGTATCGCATTTGTTGTATCCCCAAAGACATTGTGAATAGATCAACAACCCATTTATAATGGATGTTTAAAGGATACGCTCACGGAGATTCATCCATGTGTGGTACATTTGAGAACAACTGAAAAACTGTACATGTCATCACATAACTCTCAATGTCTACACACATTCTAGGCCACCAATACCGTTTATTTATCTTTTGGTATGTTTCCTGAAAGCCTTTGTGTCTGGTCCATGAGAAACTATGCATCTCTCTCATAATTTTACCCTTCATTATGCTACAATCTACAATGCGCTCAAGAATTTTATTCATCTTATGTTTACATCTCCATCGCAAACCGTCTTTCAAAACGTAGTTATTTGATTTTTCTTGAACCTTTGTTTACTCTACTTTGGTTTAGGAGACATGGTACGTAAATAATTTTTTATCTCTTTCCACTCGCTTTCATATTAACTCTTGTTAAGTGTCTTTGTTATTCTGATTTGAATATCATATTCTTATTTCTCTTTTCATTTTCTTTTCTGTTTCTTAAATTCTTTTGTTTTATTCTTCTTGAAGACTCAATATTAGCTTGTGATTTCACAATTTGATAAGTAATCCCATTTTCATTTATCTTGCACAAGCTTCATCAAGGCTAGAAGTATGTTCATGTGAAGCATAAAAGCTTGAGCCTATATCTTTATCGTTTGAGGTCATCAAGTCTTCATCTTCATATATCGATCGTGATATATCGCTCCTGATAACATATCAGCCAGTACATTATTTCTTCCAGCTATGTGGGCAAACTCTGGGTTTTGTGACTCAGTCAATTGTATCCATCTTAGCATAGCAATGTGTATAGTGGAACAACTCACGATTATCCCTAACAATGGAAAGCAATCTCTTTCCACTACTACATTCGCTCCATTAAGTATTCGTTCCCATTTGATGTGAGGGTATCCTCTTTGATGAAGATTTAGCACCTTGGCTCCAAACTAGTAGCATATATTTTTCCCCCCATCATTGTCCTAGCCAATTGCCCATCCTTTATCTGTTTTACTTGTATCTATAGTAATGTAAATTGGTTTCTTGTCACTACAAACACCTTTTCTGAGCAATGGAGCCTCTAAGAGTGCCATTTTCAATTTTCCCAGAGCTTGTGTATGGATTTCCTTCTATTCAATTTTCTACACTTTTCCTACTATTTTATAAAGTGGATCTACTACATGTGTGAAATATGGAATCCATACTAGATAGAAAACAAATGCACCAAGAAATATCCTCATTTTTGTGATTGAGGAGTAGAATTCTGTCAGGTTTTGAATAGCATCTACTTTCTTTGGCCATGGTTTTCTTTCTTTCAAACTGCATAGACTTCCTAGAATTGGCAAGTCGTGCATTCCAAGTAATGACTTTTCTTTGGATAATGTCAATACCTCTTCTACTTGACTAAGAATGGATTCATAATCATTTATATGATCTTTAACAAACCATTTGTAGAGGAGGTACTAGGGTATCTACATTTAACAAGAGCAGGCAATATGCACTTCCAGTACTTCGCCTACTCAAGGGAGGTTCTCCTTAGGCAAGTATACCCTTTAGCAATTCTGTGAGTAGGCATGATCGTAGTAGTTGCACAGTATTTAAATACTGAGAGAGAAGATTAACGACAATTGACTACAGTGAAGGATGAAACCCCTCCTTAGTTTGAATAGATAATATAGGAAAATGAAATGCTCTGAAAGTTGATACTCTGGGCTAACATGCCATTCCAGAACTAAACAAAATCAATACAAGAGATCTGTCCAATACAATGAATACAACTAAAAGAAGACTTGCACTGATTAACTAGATGAAGACTTGCATTAATCAGTACAAAGATATGAAGACCTTCTCTAAGAAAATATCACTGAATCATATCGAATGACAAAATCAAGCCACTCCTTCACGCTATACTGCTATTAGCCTTCCACTAAGAAGCCCAGGCTCTATATCCTCACCACAGAGTGACTTCCTACAGTAGGCTTGTAGCCACAGGGTGCAAAGACAAGACTTGAAGAGATGCCAAAGCTATGATACATATATCCCCAATGAGTACTAGTCCATTGCTTTTATAGGCTTCAATAGGCCAAGAGGTCCTTGCCGATTTCCCAATCTCACTAAATATGAGTTGATTGATTGCCCAAAAGTTGGAGGGATAGGTCAAATATGGTTTTGGCCACCAGCTTTACATTAGATCCTAAAAAAAAAGGTAGTCAAGGCTCTATCATCATAAATGTTGGTGGCAACACCCATTTACTTTATAGTAAAAAGGAAAGTCCAAAACCAAACCCATGACATGTTCAGGTTGAAGGCCAAATGCACTAACAACACAAGTTCAAGTTATCATATGATTTCAGGTAGTATCTAAAAAAAGGCCCCCTCATAAGTGAGAAGTCATAATTGTTTGTAGATTGAAGAGCAAAAGGCACTTCAAAAAAATCTTGATATACAATAATTTATCACATAGTTTTTATAGCCACAATCTGCTCCTCCCCCATGGCAGAGAGAACCGTAACCATCAGATCTTTCCCTTCTGCAAAACCTTCCTTGAGCTGAGACACAAGAGTCTCATTATTTGGAAGGCGAAGGTCATCCTTTGTATCATCAGTGGAAGTAAGAAGACTCACAAACCCATCTTCAGAAATATCGATCAGCTGATATTCATTGCGTGTGACTTCACGAACATCACAATTGTGATAGAACAATATCTTCCGAATTCTTCCCAATAAAGAAAGAAATGGCAACAAAGTGAAACTTGGCATGACCATGCTCTGGGGGTTGGAGGGAGGATGTGGGCGGGTGGAGTGGAGTTGGTGGGCGGGGGTTGGAGGGAGTAGGTGGGCGGGGGTTGGAGGGAGGAGCTAGGCAGGGGATGGAGGGAGGAGGTGGGCGGGTGGAGTGGAGGTGGTGGGAAGGGGTTGGAGGGAGGAGGTGGGGGGTGAAATGGAGGTGGTGGGTGGGGGTAGGAGGGAGAAGGTTGGCGGGGGTAGGAGGGAGGTGGGCGGGGGTTGGAGGGAGGAGGTGGGCACGTGGAGTAGGGGTAGTGGGCTGGGTTTGGAGGGAGGAGGTGGGCAGGCATAGGAGGGAGGACGTGGGGGGGTTGGAAGGAGGAGGTGGGCGGGTGGAGTGGAGGTGGTGGGCAGGGCTTGGAGGGAGGAGGTTGGCGGGGGTAGGAGGGAGGAGTTGGGTGGGGGATGGAGGGAGGAGATGGGCGGGTGGAGTGGAGGTGGTGGGTAGGGGTAGGAGGGAGGAGGTGGGGTCGTGGAGTGGGGGGCCGAGGGTGGGTGGAGTGGAGGTGGTGGGTGGGAGTAGGAGGAAGGAGGTAGGTAGGGGTAGGAGGGAGAGAGAGAGAGAGAGAGAGAGAGAGAGAGAGAGAGATAGAGACAGAGAGAGAGAGAGACAGAGAGAGAGAGAGGGAAGGAGATGCCACTTAAAGAATGGCATTTGGATGAAATCCTCCCAAAAGAAGTACTTTGCAAACTTGAAAATTTTGATGTACAATGTGATCCAAAAAATATTGTTCAAGAAGCAGTAGCTAAGGCTTGTGCTTCTCTTAAAAATGATGATCTTCAACGATGGCTTGATGCACTTGCTACCTTATTAGTTGTAAAATATGTAGCAAGATTCGTGATACCTGCTCTAAGCAATTGATGAAGCTAACTGAGGTAATACAACAAGAGTGGCACAATAGATGTGAAGTACTACTATCATGGATGAAATGGAAAGTCCTAATTTCCAAAATTGAGGGAGAGAGAGAGAGGAAGGGTGGGGGGCTGCGGGATTGGTGGGTGTAGGAGGGAGTTGGGGGATGCTGCGGGTGGGGGGCTACGGGACTGGGCGGGGAGCTATGGGCGGGTGTAGGAGGGAGTGGGGGGCGCGGTGGGTGGGGGCTACAAGGGGGGGAGAGAGAGACAGAGAGAGAGAGAGGAGAGAGAGAGAGATTGAGAGGGAGAGAGAGAGAGAGGGGAGGGGGCTACGGACCACACAACAGACCCCCACATCAAGTCTTTGCACTGTCTCGGTGCAACTTTTCCTTCATTCGCTTATTAAATAAATTGCAAACACTCAATGAAATACGCTATGTACAGTGAACGAATTTCTTCCATCTTGACTTAATTCAGGTAATTCTTCACCCTGGAGATATCGATCAAGGGTATCCTCTCACCCTACAAATCCTCTAGATGCACTACTCGGTGTGGTAATACCTTTATCACCCTGTATGGTCCTATCCATTTGGGTGCCAATTTGGTTGAGACTGTTGGGACTTGATGCACCAAAACCAAGGATCCTTCCTTTACTTCATTAGATCTAAGATACTTTTCGTGCAATCTTTTGCACTCTTCTTGTGTTACCTGGAGTTTTTGCATTGCTCCCTCTCTGTATTCTTCTAATGCCACTAGTCTCCTAATGGGAGGTTCAATTCCAATGGTTCTGGCTCCAATTTCTCTTTTGATAATAAATTCGAATGGTGCTAATGCCTATTTTCCATATACTAAACAAAATGGACTCTCGCCAGTGGTTCCCCTTCTTGTAGTTCAGAAAGCCCAAATTGCACCGATCAATGCTTGTGGCCAAAAGCTTTGATGATCCAAAGATAATTTGCGTAGCAACCCAATCAAAATCTTATTGGAGCTTTTTGCTTGGCCATTTGCCCTCGGATAGTAGGCACAAAACTTTTTATGCAAAACCTTGAACCTGCCAAATATAAATTGGAGCAATTGATTTACAAAATATGTAACCCTATCACTATTAATTTCCTGTGGGCAACCAGATCTTGAGAAAATATGTTTATACAAAAACTTGTCTTCTATTAAGGCCGTGTAGTCCACGGTAGCTTTAGCTTCTATCCATTTAGTTGCATAACATGTGGCCATCAAAATATACTTCTTACCCCCAGGTTGACTAGTTGGACTAATTGGTCCTATGAAATCAAGACCCCATCGTTCGAATGGGAGCCATCCTGTAGATATGAATAATGGTTGGAAATTCAATCTGAAATTGGCCTAGGAGCACATCGATGGAAAATGTTGCAATCTTTAGCAAACTTGATCACATCCCGTTGATATGAGGCGACATAGTCCTTTGTGGATGATTTTGTGCACCAGATCCTCCCCCTTTAGATGCCCTTCACTATGTGTTGTCGCAAGCAAAAGGTTTACCTCCTCTAGATAAACACACTTTCTTAAAATACCATCCTGACAATATCTATACAAATTCCCATTTGTAAGTGAGTATGCTTTGGTTTTACGGAGTAATCTTCTCTTTTCTATAGGTGTTCAATGTTCTGGGAGTTTTATAGTAGTGAGAAATGGAGAATTCCATCATACCAATCAGCCTGCATTGCTACTTGGCAGAGACTACTATCCATGAGTTCATCGTTAATACATGTTGCCTTCTCGCTCCAAGCAATCTTGGATACTTGATCAACTATGTAGTGCTTTCTTCCTGGCTTAATATGAATATCAAAGTTGAATTCTTGAAATAGGAGTAACCATCGCCAAACCCTTCCAGCCACTCTAGGCTTGTTTATCAAGTACTTCAAGGGCTGATGGTCAGATATGACTATAAAATGTACACTGCGAAGGTAATGCCAAAACTTTTGAAGAGCAAATACAATAGCCAAACCTTCCCTTTCAGTCATATTGTAGTTCCTTTTTGCCTTGGTAAGTAGCTTGCTAGCATAGGCGATAGGTCTATCAATCTTGTGTGATGCTGGTTGAGCCAAAACCACACCAACAGCATGAAGACTGGCATTTGTATGCACATGAAACTCCAATGACCAGTTAGGAACACTTAAAAGTGGAGCGGTACATAGACTCAATTTTAGTTCACAAAATGCTTTCTTACCTTCAGGACTACATGAGAGGGGGATCTTTTTACTGGTAACCCTTTACAAGGGCTTAGCTATTTCTGAATACATTCGTATAAATCTTCTATGGTATCCTACATGGCCCAAAAAACTTTTCACTTCCTTTTGGTTTCGTGGAATAGGCATGGAAAGGATAGCACTAACCTTTGTTGGGTCAATCGTTATCCCTTCAACAGATACTATGTGACCAAGAAGAGTGCCGTTAGTGACCAAAAAGTGACATTTAGCAAGATTTAACTTCAAACCTCTTATGAGGCATTGCTCAAATATTTCTTTTAGATTTTCCAAATGATCATGGAAATCTTGAACTATTGCTCTTCTATTTATGCCTAAAAACACTGAAAAGTCATCCATGAAAATGTGTAGAAAGGTTGTTTACCACTTGCCCAATATCAGATACATTGTTCTATTAAATGAAGCTGGTGCATTTTTCAAGCCAAAAGCCATGCAGGTATAGACATAAGTGCCCCATGGAGTAACAAAGGTTGTTTTGTCCCTATCATCAGGATGGATGAGTATCTGATTGTAGCCACTAAAACCATCCAGGAAGCTATACAAAGTGTGTCTGGCTACTTCCTCAAGTACTTGCTCTATGAAGGGCTGAGGAAATCCATCTTGAATAGATACCTTATTCCAACCACAAAAATCAATACAGACTCTTATTTTTCCACTATTTTTCTTGGGTACAATAACCATAGAAGAAAGCCACGTGGAATGTTCTATTGGAACAATTATTACTACTTCTTTTGTAATTTCCAACTTAACCACCTCTGCATACTTTGGATTGAGCGGATACGGCCTACTTCTTACAGGCATGGCTTCCTCAACTAGGGGTATTCAATGTAATCCAAGCTCCTCTGGTATCCCTATTAGATCTTATTAGGACCATGCAAAGAAATTCTTATAAGCAAAAAGTAAAGAAGTTACCTTCTCCAGTAAAGGGGGACTACGTGAGGGTTCTCTTCATCTCCGAGATTTACTTCTTGAATACGTTTTTCAGGACTGGTCTTACTTTAGAGATTATCCCCACTGTATGCAGAAGTGGACTTCAGCTTATACTCTGCAATATGTTCTCTGGTCCACCCTTGAGGTATATCTAAAAAGGGGAGATCGTCTCTACTCTGGTGCATCCCAAAAATATCCGGCAAGTACTATTATTTGCAAAACATCATACTCACTGTGTAGTTTATCGTTTTTATTGAAAGTACTTGTGATTGGTAGCTATCTAAATTAATTAGATACCACCAAAAGGAATCTGGCTAATTGCAAGTAGGCTAAGAGCATTGGTCATTATATTGAGCATGTGGAGAGTCTAGAATAGCAAGTCTATGACCTTGGATCAATTTCCTTCTCATCTCTTTTGATCCATTGATTAGTGGATCATGTTCCAAACTACATAGGTGATTATTTGGGATCATTAGGAAGCTTTAAAAGCCCACTACACTCTCTTCCACTTGTTCTTGGCTAGTGTGAAGTAGGTTGTTTCAGCACCACTTCATCTCTCAAGACTATGCACCATCTCCTCGAATAGAGTCCTCGAATAAATTAGCCTATGCAAATTATTCCACCATCCCGACTGAGAATAAATCAACCATATCAAATTCCAAATCAATGTCAATATCCTCCTACTATTGAGGCCCCAGTTCCTACCCAAACTACTAATCTTCCTCAAGATCAAGAGATAAAGCCCATAATAACAAGAAAAGGAAAAGCAAAGAACCCATCATACATGCTGAATTCTCAAACTGAGAAAGCTACCAATTTAAAGCAAGTTCTCGAGAAGTAAGTACTTTAAAGTGTCACTGAGTTTACACTAGGTGAGCTATTAGGGATAACCAAGTGTGAGTTTTTATAAGTGATTATTGACCTCTTAATAAGGAAACGACAATCGATAGCTGACGCTCATGAATTTGAGATGATGGATGAGGATTCACGCGTTAAAGTCTCATAGGCACAAGCACAAGAAGAGAAAAGTGTGTTCAACCAAACTGAAACTAACATGCATCCGTGTACAAATGAGGAAATGTATTTGAAATGAATCTCTCAAGAAGCAACTCCTTCGAGTCATTATACCAAAGGCCATTGGGCTTGAGCCATGACAAAGACATTAGTTAGGTTGGACAAGATCAATATTCTTTTGGTTTCTCTAATTGACCATGGATCTCAAGTTAATCCAATGTCTAAAGACCTCTATATGAAGGAAAAATGGCCAATTCACATGTAGCTAGGATGGAGAATCAGAGGTACTAACACAATGCTAGGAGAGCTTTTCAGCACATCTCTAGAAGTACCGATTACAATTGTTGATGTAAGTGACTACCAAAACTTCCTTTTTCAAGATCTCTCTAGTTATCACCTGATATAAGGGCAACCATATGTTACCACTCTTAGAATGGAGATGAGAGTTTTTTATGATAGCTCAGCTTTTGCAAAAATTTCAAGTAAAGATGGAAAGAATGTGTTTCAATTTATGACAATTTATGTGGATCACATCACTAATAGGACTTCTCTGAAAACAAGACCTATTCTTGAAAAACTTGATGAACAAAGCATTTAAAGAAATATTTCATAATTTGAGACTATGGAATCCTACATTATGAAAGGTTCACGAGTATAAATATGCTCATAACAAGCATTATAGCATTTTCTTTGACTAATTCTTTCTAGTTTTGCAGTTTTTTTTAGAGTTAAAGAAATGGAGAAAACAATATAAAACAACAGTTCAATGGAATTTCTATGAATCTAGTGTACCTTAATTTAATGAAAAAATCTTTATGGTTTTTGACATGATGTCTTTTGGTGATAGATTATTTGACTTGTAAGAGTTGATTGATGGAAGGAGAAGTGACCATGTGATTTATGTTCACTTTATTTCCATGTAGAGGACAATAGTAAAATCTGAACAAGATAAAGATGAAAAAACATTTGTGTTGAAATGAAGTATAAGAGAGTGGAAAAAACTATTAAACCACTTGTGATTTTGCTTCTCGATAATAGTTATCAATTTATGGATGAAGTGAAGAATCATCCACCACTCAGGGACAAGAGAAAGATAGGCCATGACTTCACTGAAGAATCCCTTCGGGAAATTTAATTGGGGAAAGATGACTTCCTTAATGAGAAAGAGAAGGAAATATTTTCCCACATCATATTTAGACATGCGAAAGAATTTTCTTCTAATTTCCAACAAATTGGGCATGTAGATTCATATGTGTTATCGTTGATGATAAGTTTTACAATACCACTGGTGCCATGAAGTCTTTGACCAGTTCTAGTACCGAAGTCTCATATTTCAAAGCTAAGTGATCTATTAAATGAAAAAAATAGAATCGACATTGTTGATCCATCAAGTGCTCCCTATTCTAAGTGTTGGTTTACCGTTAGGAAAAAGAATGGGTCATTGAGGTTTATTCAGGATCTATAACCAATTAATAAAGTGATAATTCGGAATATGGGAATTGAACCCATTTTAGATGAATATATCGAATCTTTCTTAGGGAGATCTATTTACTCAATGGGAGACTTGCATTTTGGTTACGACCATTCCAATTAGCTCTTGAGAGTCGTGACTTGACAAACATGAGGACACCACTTGGGCTCGTGCACATGTGTACCTTACCACAAGCAGCCCTGAACGCAATGGTACACATGATGAATAGTATGCACAAGGTTCATAGGGATTTTATTCCACACCTAGCTGTGCCATTCATCGATGACATTCCGATTAAAGGATGCAAAGATAAGGATAAAGTTGTGATTCTTGATGATAATGGGTGTCGATGGTGTAGCGGGTGTGGAGCCCCCCGCCCTCTCTCTCTCTCTCTCCCTCTCTCTCTCTCCCTCTCTCTCTCTCCCACCCTCCCTCTCTCTCTCTCTCTCTCTCCCCTGTAGCCCCCCATCCACATCGCCCCCCACTCCCTCCTAAACCTGCCCACAACCCCCCGCCTTGTTCTGCAACCCCCCATCTGCAGCGCCCCCCACTCCCTCCTACACTCGCCATTCCCGCAGCCCCCCACCCTTCCTCTCTCTCTCTCTCTCCCTCTCTCTCTCTCCCTCAATTTTGGAAATTAGGAGTTGCGATTTCATCCTTGACAGTAGTATTTCACATCTACTATTCCACTTTTGTTGTATTACCTCAGTTAGCTTCATCAATTGCTTAGAGGGGTTATCACGAATCTTGCTATAGATTTTAGAAGTAATCAAGGTATCAAGTGCATCAAGCCATCGTTGAAGATCATCATTTTAAATAGAAGCCCAAGCCTTAGCTACCGCTTCTTGACCAATATTTTTTGGATCACATAGTGCATCAAAAGTTTCAAGTTTGCAAACTACTTCTTTTGGGAGGATTTCACCCAAATACCATTCTTGAAGTGGCCTCTCCCTCCCTCTCCCCTCTCTCTCTCTCTCTATCTCTCTCTCTCTCTCTCTCTCTCTCTCTCTCTCTCTCTCTCTCTCTCTCTCTCTCTCTCTCTCTCTCTCTCTCTCTCTCTCTCTCTCTCTCTCTCTCTCTCCCTCCTACCCCGCCAACCTCCTCCCTCCTACCCACGCCCACCACCTCCACTCCACCCACCCTTGGCCTCCCACTCCACCCACCCACCTCCTCCCTCCTACCCTCTCCCACCACCTCCACTCCACCCGCCCACCTCCTCCCTCCAAACCCCGCCCACCTCCTCCCTCCAACCCCCACCCACCTCCTCCCTCCAACCTACACCCACCAGCTCCACTCCACCTGCCCACCTCCTCCCTCCAACCCCCGCACACCTCCTCCCTCCTACCTCCGCCAAGCTCCTCCCTCCAACCCCCACCCACCACCTCCACTCCACTCACCCACCTGCTCCCTCCACCCCCACCCACCTCCTCCCTCCTACCCCTAACCACCTCCTCCCTCCTTCCCCCTCCCATCACCTCCACTCCACCCGCCCACCTCCTCTCTCCAACCCCTGCCCACCACCTCCACTCCACTCGCACACCTCCTCCCTCCAACTCCCGCCCACATCCTCCCTCGAACCCCCGCCCACCTCCTCCCTCCTACCCCCACCCACCACCTCCACTCCACCCATAAAACTCCTCCCTCCAACTCCCCCAGCATGGTCATGTCAAGTGTCACTTTTTTGCCATTGATATCGTTAATGGGAAGAAGTTGGAAGATATTGTTCCATCATCTCACAATTGTGATTTTCCTGAAGTCACACGCACTGAATATCAGCTGATCGATATTTTAGATGGGTTTTTGAGTCTTCTTAGTGCCACTGGTGATACAAAGGATGATCTTCGCCTTCCAACTGATGGGACTCTTGCATCTCAGCTCAAGGAAGATTTTGCATAAGGGAAAGATATGATGGTTACGGTTTTGTCTACCATGGGGGAGGAGCAGATTGCGGCTATAAAAACTGTGTGAGTCTTCAATCTACAAACAATTATGACTTCTCACTTATGAGGGGTTTTTTTAGATACTACCTGAAATCATATGATAACTTGAACTTGTTTTGTAAGTGCCTTTGGCCTTCAACCTGAACACGTGATGGGTTTGGTTTAGGAGTTTCTTTTTTACTAGAAAAATAATGGGTGTTGCCACCAACATTCATGATGACAGAGCACTGAGTACCTATTTTTGAGGGTCTAATTTAAAGCTAGTGGTGAGAACCATATTTGACCTACTGCTCCAATTTTGGGGCAATCAATTGGCTCATATTCAGTGAACATCGGAAATCGACAAGGCCCTCTTGGCCTATTGAGGCCTATAAATGCAATGGACTAGTACTCATTGGGGATATATGTATCTTAGCTACATCATCTCTTCAGTTCTTGTCTTTGGACTCTGTGGCTACAAGCGTACTGTAGGAAGTAACTCTATAGTGAGGATATAGAGCATTGGGCTTCTTAATGGAGGGCTAATAGCACTATAGCGTGAAAGAGTGGCTTGATTTTGTCATTCGGTGTGATTCAATGATATTTTCTTAGAGTAGGTCTTCATATCTTTGTATTGATTAGTGCAAGCCTTCATCTAGTTAATTAGTGCAAGTCTTCATTTAGTTGTATTCATTGTATTGGACGGATCTCTTGTATTGATTCTATTTAGTTTTGGAATGGCATGTTAGCCCAGAGTAACAAGTTTTAGAGCATTTTTTTTGCCTATATTATCTATTCAAACTAAGGAGTGGTCTCATCCTTCACTACAGTCATTTGTCATTCATCTTCTCTCTGAGAATTTACAAGACTATGCAACTACTGCGATCGTGCATGCTCACAGGAATCTTAAAGGGTATACTTCTCTAAGGAGAACCTCCCTTGAGTAGGTGAAGTATTGGAAGTGCATATTACCTTCTTTTGTTAAACCTAGATACCCTAGTACCTTCTCTATAGTTTGGCACACCTGGTGGCACTCTTGAATCTCTGTGAGATGCCCTTAGCATAGTAAATAGTCCTTTTTCCATTATTTTTGCCCTATTGCATCTTGTAAGTAGGTACATGAGCCATACGTTGTCGTAGAGGGGTGTGAAGGGAGGTTGACGTTCATCTACAAGAATCGCACTAACCTAACCATGTGACTGCACGCAGGGTGCTTCTAAGTATGCCTAGGGCCTTCGGTTCATTTTTCAGTTTAGGTGTGATAAAAACCTATATGTTTCTAATATATGGGAGTGAAAATTAAGAACTTAATTATTTAGACTAAGGACCGTAAGGACGAGCGTTCCTATAATTTTCTATAGCTTCTAATTGATAAGACAAAACTAAGTTCTCGTTTGTAATTTTATCTTTAACAAAGTCAACTTCTTCGTTTTCAATTTGATTTGAGTTAGGTTTTCTAACTAAATTAGGTGGGAATAAGTCTTTCTTGTCCTCCGGTTCTGGCAAAACTATGGTAGTTAAAGGTAAAATTCTAGAAAGAAGACGATCGTAATCTAACGTGTGTAAAGTTTCGTTAACTACTTTATCTTTAATAATTTCAACTTCTATATTTTCGTTATTATTTGAACTATCAATTGAAGACGGAAGCAATGTTCCTATTATTAAGTTTTCTAATTCTTGATTCTTAATATCAGAAACGTTTGTAGATACTAGTTTAGAACTACTTGTAGATCCTATCTCTCTAGACATATGAAATAAAAAAGTAAAGATCTCAATTAATTTTCAGAGAAACAGTATGAAGAATTTCAAAATCAATCTATTCAAGCCTATACAAATCTTAATTGTATCGAAAAGTGGAAGTGCTAGAAATCTTTAGGATTTAAGCCTATACAAAAGCTAATACAATTCTCTTTATAGATAATCCTATACAACGTAATAAACAATCTTCAAATATTGTAATTTTGTGATCCTGAAAATTTTGTATGCTTGTGTTCTCGTAATCTCCTTTTGAAATCTCTTCAGTGATCTGCAACGAAGATCATTCAGTTTCTCATTGAGTAGTAGTTCTGTTTTATAGGCTTCGGATTAGTATGTGCACCACTCAACTTGCACATCTGCCCCCACCAAACCTGCACATCGCCCTCGATGGGCCAAACCTTTGGACATCTGCCCCCACCAAACGTCCACATCGCCCTCGATGGGCCAACCTGCAGTTCAATAGGAAAGCAGTATCAAATTCTTTCGAAAAATATTTCTTGAACATTTTTCAAACTTATATGAAATATGCTCCTAAAGGTAAGTACATCTTCTGATAGTTAAGAAAAACCTTTTAAAATTATGCAAACTTGAATCATAAACATTTTTGTTCAATGCATGAAATTGAAAACAAGTTTTAGAAAGTCCCATAGAAATCAAGCAGATAGTTGTGGTACTTGCTCTTCTATTAACCCGTTCAAAAGTAATAAATATTTTATATAAATGTCTATCCCTGATTCCCTAGTCACTCGCCATAAGATGCATCTAACTATTTCCTCTATAGCATAAATCTACCTCATATTGCCCGTATAGAATTTCAGAAGTGGTTTCGAGACCACAACTCAATCATGATAACTTTTTTCTTTTCTTTTCTTTCTTTTTCTTTTTCTTTTTTTTTTTTTAATTTTCTTTTTCTCATCTTGCAGTAGCCATTAATATATTGCTTGATGTTCTCATTTTTCTCTTTTCTTAATTTTTCTTTGCAACTTTTTTTTTTTTAAGGGGAAAGGCTTAACCCCTAATCAGAGCAGAGGTTCTAGAGGAATGCTATAGTGGGAACTAGGATCTCATTAGCGACATGGGTTGGGAGTTAAGGTAGCCTACCTATATAAAATAAACTTACTTGTACAAGGAATCGCAAGTCAAGTGTTCCCTCTCCTATCCTTAAGAAAGCCATAGGGTCTCTAATTCTTATCTTCTCTTCATACACATACCTTCTTCAGTTTTAAATTCATTGTTTCATAATTTTAAAAATCTTCCTTTCTTATCAGAAGGATGTACATATCTACACATGAAATGCATCAATAAAAATCATATTAGCAACTACAAAATAAGTAAAGTTTAGAACTCTTTCACCTGATCATTTTTATTCTTCTTCATCGTTGCCCTCCAAGAAGTCTTCGTCCAATTCAAATTTACTGCTTTCTCTTCTTCTAAGGAGCTTGATTCTTTTCCCTGCAATCAAATTCTTTAGCATAGAACCATCAAATTCACGTAATTTATATGTACCTGTTTCATAAAGTGAAACAACAACGTAAGGTCCGAACCAACGTTTAGTTAGTTTCCAACGTGCATTGTATTGAGTATCAAATGTACTATCATACATAAGCACCCTGTCACCACTCTCTATTGGTTGCGGTCTTAGTCTATGTTTCTTATCAAAATATAATTTATTTTTCAACCTAGATGTTTTTAATTTTTTTATTGCTTCTTTAAGATTTTCATTTCCTTGTTTTAATTGCTTAATTCTAAGTGCTAATAAATCCTCTCTTGAAACATTATCTTTCCAACTTAAATTCATCCAATTAATTATCTGAGTATGAATGGGAAATAATGGTTTCTGACAATACATGAGTTCAGCCGGCATAAAACCAGTTGTTCTCGTGTACGTCATGCGATCAGCCCAAAGGGAAAATGGAAGATATTTTGGCCATTGACCAATATCTCCATGGCAAGCCTTAGAAATAGCCTTCACTATGGAAGGATGCCCTCATTCAATTTTACCATTTGCTTCTAGGTTATAGGCAGTCGTAAGAGACAATCGAATTCCATGTTGTGCAAAGAATTCTCTCGCCTCTCTCGCATCTAACTCACCTCTATCCGCTACTACTTTTTCTATATATCCAAATCTGGATAATACTTCTTCAAAAAGGAATACACATGCATTATAAGTAGTATTGGAATGAAGCGCTCTACCTTCAACGTGATTTGTTAAATCCTCTCGTGCAAGAACAATGTATCTCATACCATCACTTCTTTTAGGCATGGTCACAAGGTCAACTACCCACTTGTAATGAATACAAAGTGGATAGGTCAGGTGAAGGGGATCTCTATGCTTGACAGAGGAGTGTAACTGGCACGTACTACAAGTGCTCACAAATTCTTTAACAATTACATACATCCTCGGCCACTAGTAGCTTTCCCTAATCTTTTCATACGTAGCTACAAAACCTTTATGACCTGCCCAAAGGCTTTCGTGCATCTCTTGCATAACTTGCACTTGAAAAACCTTCAAACCTAGTACTCTTTGAGGGTTTCGAACCTTTCCTCTAGCATGTCTCCAAAGATATCCATCTTTCAAGAAGAAGTTGAAAGACTTCTTCCTGATGTTCCAGAATCGATTTGAAGACCAGCTTGGGGAAGGCTGAAATGAACTCAGATAGTTTCCTATATCTCGCCACTCTCCTTCATAATCACACTCTCTAAATCTCTCATATGCCTAGGTAGATGTTTCATAATTTAATAAATTAATATGATTATTTAATGCTTCACTATCATTATCGAACTTTGCTCTTGAAAGCATATTAGCAACGATGTTATGTTTACCGGCTATATGAACAAAAGCAGGATTAATGAATTGAATATAGGCTATCCATCGTAGCATAGCTATATCTCGAGATGAACAATTAGCTTTTAAACCTATTAATGGAAGACAATCGGTCTCTACTATTACATTAGCTCCTATAAAGTATTCTTTATCTGATTTTAAAGCTGTAACTAATCCCCATAATTCTCTCTTAATTTGCGGGTAATTCTTTTGAGTATCATGAAGAATCTTTGCTCCAAAGCGAACTGCGTACCTTTGCTCCTTCTCATCATCCTGTCCAATAACCCAGCCTATACCAGTAGGACTAGTGTCAATGGTTAGGATTACAGGCTTATTTCCTGTATAGTCAATACGTTTCAAAACAGGAGCATTGATAAGCAATTGCTTTAGATGCCTCATAGTTCTAGAATGTTCATCAGTCCAAAAGAATTTCTTTCTTTTTCTCAATAAATCATAAAGCGGATTCGCTACATGAGCAAAGTGAGGAATCTAGATGACATAGAAAACACATGCACCTAGGAATCTCCTTACTTCGCTAACATTGTGACATCTCTCAGTAATCCTACTAATGGCATCAACTTTTGCTGGATAGGATCTACGACCATAATGGCCACATAAATGTCCAACTATTAGCACTTCATTAACACCAAAAGTTGATTTCTCTAGGGAGAAAGTTAGTCCAACCTCTTCAAATCTTTCAAATATCTTTTCACAATCTGAAATATGGTTGGAAACAAACTTTCTACAACCAGATGAATCTAAGATTTCATCCTTTTCTTTTTCCACACACCCTTTTATTGGAATGTCATCAATAAAAGGCATCGTCACTTTTGGGATAAAGTCATGTAGGACCAGATTCATAGCATTCATCATGTGTGCCACAGAATTCGTGGCTCCTTGTGGTAAAGTACACATACGTACTAAACCCAAAGGAGTCTTCATCGTGGTCACATCTCGACTCTCAATTGCTAATTGAAACGGATCGTACCCTGAATACAGGTCTCCCATTGAATAGATAGAGTGACCAGCAAATGCCTCGGCAAACTCATCTACAATGGGTCCTGTTCCTACATTCCTAATAGTGACTTTATTCACAGGCTGTAAATCTTGAATAAAGCGTAGCTTCCCACTCTTTTTCGGTACCGTGAACCACCTATTAGAGTATGGTGCTGAGGATGGTTCCTAGATTCTCATGGCAATCTTCTCCTTTAACAATCTCATTAGCTCAGGTAAATGAGCCTTTGGTATTGGAATCGGATGAAGATTCCAAGGAATATGCAATATTGTAAAAATAATCATCGGAGCTACTAACTTTGGATCTGCACATCCTATCTTATGTGGGAACAAAGAAAAATCTTTACCATGACGAACAATCATCTTGGTAAACTGCTCTTTTTCAATTTGAGAAAGAAATTCATCACCGAATTTAATAAACTTCTTACTCTCATCAGTAAATATGTGACCTATCTTAGATCGATCTCTAAGAATAGGATCATTTGATACTTGACGAAGTATGTCATGACTATCTTTGGGTAAGGGTTGAGCTACAGGCTTTATTTTCTTTTCTACAGTTTTGTATTTGGTTTCTATGCTAACTTCATGCTCTAAGAAGAATTCACTAATAATCTCATACTCTTGAATAGAATTAAGAATTATTAGATTTGATTCAAAATTTTCATGAGAAACACTTTCAAGCTCTTCTAATAAAGTAGAACTTTCTGATAATTCAATTATACTCTCAATTTTCTCGTCACTTGAAATTAATCTAGTTTTTCTGCAATATTTTTCAGTTTGGTTTCTAAATGTTTTTGTAAGATTTTCTTTAGTAATATAGTGTAAGCTAGTTGTAGGAGTACAAATTAAGTAATTTTCAAATTTATGCTCATTGATAGGCGAGACATCAAAACAACGTCCACTATTCTCTAGCTCAATAGTGGAGTCTAGCAGAAATTTTGATCATAATACGCTCCATATTCTCTTACAGTCAGTGGATCATTACATACATGAATGATCGAGTCAATAGGATTTCTTCTTAAGCTCTTTCTATTTCTAGTGTGGTTTGGGCAAACCGTCATAACTTGCAAAGAATCCATTCCTGTTTTGGATCGAATTCTTGCATATGCTGATTCGTCATTCATTGCTTTTGTTTCCATCATCATTTCAGCTATAAATGGCTGTCCAAGAATCACTTCGTATGAGCAATTATCTTGAACGAAGAAGTGAAACTTTTCTCGAACACCACCTATCATAATAGGCACATTCGCACATGCACCCAATAAAATACCAAAGCCATTGTCAGCTGTTCTCATCCGCCAACCGTGCTCTTTATCAATTGGCCATCTAAATTTGTTAAAGAACTTTTTTGAAATCACGTTTATCTCTGACCCCGAGTCAATGAGAGCCAAAGCTAAACAAGAATCCTTTTCATCACCGATTCTAATCTTTACTTCTGGTGTGCCTCTTGCCCAGAAGGTAGAATTGTATTTACTCTCACTCTTTAACATTTCTTCATCAGGTTGTATAGGTCCTAGAAAATTTCTATTTACACTTCCTGTTGTAAATTTTTCATCATCCTCATAATCACTTTCACTCAATGTAACTACATCATTCATAGCTAGGGTTTCTTCTGCCATGTCTTGTATATCCTCGTCTTGTGGCAAAGGAAAGCGTCTTCTTCTAATAAGTCGAATAAAATTGTCCTTGAACTCTGGTTTCGCTATGGAAAACACTTGCTCAAGTGACATCGTTACTTGACTTTTTAGAAGAATGTCATTTAAAATCTTCCTAGCATCATTTCTCTTTTCGAGCTCAGAAATCATAATAGCACGTGGAGCTCTTCTACCCTTCTTCTTTCCTTTCTCTTCATTTTGCTTTTGATCCTCTTTATTTTCAGGTTTAGAGGTTTCCAATTTCTTTTGTTCTTCTTGCAATTGAACATTTTCATCGGTCGGCTTTTTGCCTTCCTTTATCATTTTTCTCTTCTCTTCTTGAGATAAATTTGATTCATCAAACTGAACTTTTTTATCAATTTTCTTTTCATCTTCTCTCGTTTGTCTCCTAGTTATCCTCCTATCACCTTCTTCTACATCATCTTGTTGATCTTCTCGTCTCCGTTTCTCCTCAACATTAGCAATGTGAGAAAAGACATAAGATTGATCTACAGGAGATTTCCATGCACTCTTGTACATTATCTCGTCTCTAGCTCGTACCAGTGCCTCTATCGAATATGGATTTTAGTTAGGTGTTGAAGAAGGCCTATCCTCGACCGGCTCTAGTCTTGCAGCTGAAGTACTGGCAGTTGCTTCTGATACTGTTAAATTTTCATAAAGCTTTTTCATTCCGCCTTTGCCCCAATTGACAGACAAAGGAAGACGATACCTAAAGTCAGATAGTCTTCTATCTATTTCTACAACTAATTGATTCGCCTTAGCACTTTTTAACTCTTCACAAGCAAATGATGCATGCTCCAGACTATCACACCAAACACAACGCTTCATGCCAGTCCCTCTTTTCTCATTAGTTCTTTGAAAGGGTGGCTGTACAGCAAACTGAGAAGCGTGATGTGGTACCGGAGGAAAGACTGGTTGTGGTGGAACATACTCAGGCATAACTTGTTGATTAGGCGGTGCTTTCCCTGCACCACTAATGCTAGCCCCTGGATCGTTAAAGCTCATGGAGTAAACTTTTTTATTTAAATTAGCAACCTCTTTTGAAAGAGATGCTTGCATGTTCATAACATTTTCCATTTTCTTACATAGAATATCTAGTTGTAATTCTATGGGAGCTCTAGTAGCAGTTGTTTTATTAGTCGTAGCCATAGTAGCAGGCATTGGCATGTCAACTTGCCTTATAGCAGGAGTCTATCTTGGCTGAGAAGCATTAGGTCTAGAATATAAAATCGTTTGCCTTTGCTTCATTTGAGCAATAGCCTCTATCTCTTTTTTGACTTTCTCCCAGTCATCAGTCAGCCCATACCTTTTTCCTGGCTCCTCTATTCATCTTTCAATTTCAGCCCTATCTTCTGGATTAAGTAACTTAAGAAAATATATATTTACATCCGGATTTATAGCATTTCTATCATCTTCAGGAAGTTGAGCCAGACGTCTCATAAACTCATCGTGAAGATGAGTTAAAGACTCATTGCTCTTAACAGTGTTTAACCACCGCAAAAATCCTTCTCGACTGTGTTGGCTAAAATCCTTGAGATAGAACATTTTATGAAGTTCCTTTCTAAATTCCTCCCAAGGTTTTTCAGCGTGTTCTTGTATAGATTCTAGAATTGAACTAGAAACTACACGTCCAAAGTATTTAACTAGCACATCTTCAGGTAATCCCTGGATTTGCACTTGCTCCTCAAATGCATCCAGGTATTCTATAATGTTTAATCCGGTAAATTTTCCTTTCTCTTTTAGAATAGCTTGGACTGTACGTGTCCCTTGCTTTTCTATCATCATGTTCCTAAACATCTCCTCCATCTTGCATTCTTGATAACTTTTCGAATAGAGAAGAAGTTCCCTAATAGCCGGATCTAATTGCTCTCTAAATTGTCTAAATCTATCACTAGTTGATAAAGCCAAGGATGGCTTTACCCTAGTCCTAGGCTTTACTAATTCTAATCTTCTTTCTCTAAATTCTAATTGATTTCTTTAACCTAAATGTTGACTTATCTCTAATATTTACTCTTTTTGAATTTAATTTTGTTAGAGATTTAAATTTTTTTTTAAACTTTTTCAATTTTAAAGGGTTTTTTTTAATAATGTAATTTTTATAAAATAGTTTTTCTTGAATTAAGTCTTTTAGTTTACTATTGATTTCTTTAAAATTAATTTCTTTGAAGAAATAAAAGCATTAACTATAAGTCAAAAGAAACCTAAATTTAAACTATTTTATGCTATAAGCTTTCTTTTTATGCAATGAAACTGTTGGAGATAGACGTCTGCGGAAGCACGCGAACAGCACAAGGAAGAAGAAGAAGCTTGGAGCACAACACACAAGACTGAATGTATTACTAGAGAATGTACAAAGATAAGTAGCCCATTAGGGCAATAGGCATATATACAAGCCGGGGGAAAAAAACCTCCTAAAGAGGGAAAAAAGTGCCCCGGCAGTCCTAGAATGTTCACACACATCACTACCTAAATATATCAACAAATCCCCCTTGGGAGTGATGTGGTGAACAAGGAGCTAGCACTCATGTATAAGGAAGTGCCAAGCTATGTGGAAATCACTCCACAAAAGGAAGTAAGGCCAAAGCTTTACGGAAAGCTTCAAACTTCTCCCTAGGCAGAGCCTTCGTGAAAAGGTCTGCAATGTTCTCCTGCGTGGGCACATATGCCAAGCTGATCTCCCCAGCAGAGAACCTCTCCCTGACATAGTGATAATGCACCTCAATGTGCTTAGTGCGAGCATGGAACACAGGGTTCCTCGCAACTGCCAATGCGCTTTGACTGTTAGTGAAGATGGTGGTGGCAGAAGACTGGCCAACACCCAAATCAACCATAAGGCATCTGAGCCACACACACTCAACAGTAGCTGTGAAAGCTGCCCTATACTCAGCCTCACAACTGGAAGTGGCCACAGTAGGCTGCTTCTTGCTCAACCAAGATATACATGAGCTACCAAGCATGAAGCAAAAACCACTGGTGGACACATGAGTGTCATAGCAACCAGCCCAATCTGAGTCAGAAAAAGCATGCAAATCTAGCGGTAGTGATCCCCCCTTGGGATAAAAAAACCCAAGTAGCCGAGTACCACTCAAGTAGCGAAAGATGCGCTTAACCGCTTTCCAATGCGTGACTCCTGGGCAATGCATAAACCTGCTCATCTGTGAGACAGCAAACTGAATATCTGGCCGAGTAATGCATAAGTAAATCAAGCATCCAACAGCCTGTTGATAGAGAACAGCATCAAATGCATCTCCAGCATCATGAAGACTCAATCGTAAACCTGTCTCCATAGGAGTGGTAATAGGCTTACAGTCTTCAAGGCCAAAACGCTGCAATAATGTGTCAATATATTTCATTTGACACAAAGCCATTCCACCATCAACATGCATAAACTAAATGCCCAAATAGTGATGCGAATGCCCCAAATCAGACATCTCAAATGAGGCATGCAAATCAGCCTTAAAATCAGCAATATGTGTCTCAATAGGACCAGTGAGCAGCATGTCATCAACATAGACAACAATGATCAGAAGCACATCATTAGCACGCTTAACATATAAGGTGCTTTCAGTTGGACTATTCTCAAAACCATGTGCAATCAGATAGGCATGTATCTTCTCATACCAAGCACGTGGTGCTTGCTTTAAACCATATAATGCCTTCTTTAACCTACAAACCTGGTTTTCATGCCCTTTCTGCACAAAGCCACGGGGCTGAAAAACATACACTTCTTCATGCAAGTCACCATTCAGAAATGCTGTTTTAATGTCCAACTGATGTACATTCCAACCATGATGGGCTGCAAGTGCACAAATGCTACGAACAATAGTCACACGGCATGTAGGTGCAAAGGTCTCATCAAAATCAATGCCTCTTTCCTGTGCATAACCCTTTGCAACAAGCCTAGCCTTATACCTGTCAACTGTACCATCAGGTTTACGCTTCAGCTTGTATACCCACTTAGTGCCAATGGCCTTCTTGCCAGGAGGCAAGTCACATAAAGACCATGTACCATTCTTCATTATAGCATCATATTCAGATTGCATAGTAGCCATCCAATTTTCTGAATTTTGTGCTTCATCAAAAGAAACAGGCTCATTCTCATCACAGAGACTAGATGCAGCCATAGCATAGCAATCTGATGCAAAGGAGGCACTATGAGAGCCTGAACGAGTACGATATGACAAAGGTGCATCTAATTTGCTGTCACGCAAAGTCTACACCAGCCATTTTGGCATAGTTTTTGCCTGCTCAATATCAGCTCTCTCATCAACAAGTGCATCATGTAAATCTGCATCAGAAATGGAATGATCTGCATCATCATATGAAACCTGCAAAGGTTGAGAAGTTGCCTCATTAGGACCAACACTAGCCTGTCCACCTATAAAAAGAGGCATCAAAGTATCATACATGTCTTTGGAGCTAAGAGATGTCTCCTTAGTACATGAAAGCAATGGCTGAATAGCATCTTCCACAAAGACAACATCACGGCTAACCAGAATGCGTTTAGTCTATGGATGATACAGACGATAGCCTTTACTTTCAGAACTGTACCCAACAAAAATACATTTTACTGCCTTATCATCCAATTTTCTGCGATGTTGTTCAGGCACTAATGCATATGCCAAACAACCAAAAACATGCAGATGAGCAACAGATGGCTTGTGGTCATGCCAAGCCTCATATGGAGTGATAGACTGCAACGCTTTAGTGGGATACCTGTTCAGTACATATGCTGCACACATGACAGCCTCAAGCCAGAAACTATGTGGTAAAGCCTAACTTTTGACCATGCACATCGCCATCTCCATGAGTGACCTGTTCTTTTGTTCAGCAACTCCATTCTGTTGAGGTGTATACGGCACTGTACACTGGTGTTTTATCCCACGTTCATCCAGAAATGCATTAAAATCTGAAGACATATATTCCCCCCCTCGATTAGAATGGAGGGTGCCCATTTTACATACTGACAGATTTTCAGCCAAAACCAGAAACTGTTTGAAGCACATGAACACTTCGGACTTTGCTTTGAGTGGAAATACCCATGCATGCCTAGAAAAATCATCAATGAAAGTCACGAAGTAAAGGTAATTTCCAAAAGAGGGTGTCTGCATAGGACCACAGACATCACTATGTACAAGCTGCAATTTCTGCGTAGCCCGAATTGAACCATCTTTTGGAAAGGAAGAACGCTGCATTTTGCCCAAAATACAGCCTTCACAAACATGTTTTCCAGGTGCCTCAAGTTTGGGCAAAGAGGACACCATTTCAGATTTCTGTAGGCGTAACAAACTAGCGAAATTCAGATGACCAAATCGTGCATGCCAAAGCTTTGCATCTGACATAGCCTGAGAATCATGAATTGCACATGCCGAATCATTCATAGATCTTTCATAGTCTATGAGCTTATACAGCCCACTACATAAAATGCCAGAAGCAATAATCACATCGCCATTTGAGAGATCATGGACTGTACACCTGTCATCAACGAATTTCACAACCAAGCCAATCTTGGCTAATGCAGAAACTGATAACAGGTTCTTTTTGATCCCTGGCATAAATAAAGCATCTGACAAAGTGAAAGAACTACCATCAGCAGTAGTCAGAATGATCTTACCAACTCCCATAAGAGGATAAGAGGAGTTATTGGCGCATGTGACAGTATTCCCTGTAGGGGCAGGCTTGAGTGAAGAGAAGAAACTGCGCTGTGAGGTAATATGTTTGGTCGCCCCACTGTCAAAGTACCAAACATCTGAGTCTACTGCAGACATGCACTGATCATGAGAAGATGGGTCAAAACTGCAGACAGTAGTAAACGCCCATTCTTCTTCCTGCACAAGATTTGCAGACTCTGTTTTTGGTGTAGAGGCCTCTGCAACAACCATTCCAGTCTCTTTCTTCTTTGCCTCTTTAGCAGCCAGTTTTGGACAGTTCTTTATAATATGATCATTTCCTTTACAGTACTTGCAGAACAATTTCTGCTTTTCTGATTTCTTTTCATCTTTATCTTGGTTCTTCGATTGTGCAGCATTTGTAGATTTCTGCTTACTAGTAGAAGAGCTCCATTTTCCTTTGCCCTTCTGACTAGCCAGGAAAGCTTGATCTGCAACACGCATAATGGACCTGTTCTGCCTGGACTGATCTTCCTGCAACAGAACAGAGACTAATTCCTCAAATGACAAGGCATTCGGATTGCCTTTCATCATCAACCGAAGAGTAGAGGCAAAACTCTGATATGAATCAGGAAGACCATTCAGAACGGTCTGCACAAGTGAGCTATCTAGTATAACCTCATCAGCAGAAATCAATTGTTCCTTCAGATCTTTGATCTTTGTAAGAAAATTGTCCATAGAATCACCTTCATTCATGTGCTCACTCTCCAACTGTTTTCGGAGGTAAGCAACATGAGCCTCATTTCTAGCCTGGTACAAAGTGGTAAGTGTATCCCAAGCATCCTTTGCTGTTCTGCAAGAGCGGCTGTGAGGAATAATGGCACGTTTGACAGACAAGGCTATCAATGCATGTGCCTGGGCATCTCTGCCATCCCAACGAATCTGCTCTGCAGTAGGTGCAAGAGAAACAGCAGCACGAACAGGAATCTGCGGAATATCATCTTCGACACCATCTTCATCAGCTCCAACACCTGTATTTGCAGTACCTGTCGTTATAGGTGTAACAGGACGTCTTTCAACACCCAGCACAATGTTCCACAATCCTTTTGCAACCAATACATGTCGCAACATATAAGCCCATAATGGGTAGTTGGTACCATCCAACTTATCCTCAACAGCCAACATACGGAATACATCACTGCTTTCAGCCATGGCCGGTGACTAAAATACCTTGATGCAGAAAATTGATTGTATCTCAAAAAGTTGAACAGAACTGCCCAGACGAGTTCTGCTAGACCTGTAGCAGACTTCGAGACGCTTAAACTGGCGAACAGAAACTGGTATATACCTTTGGCACAAAAGGATGAAATAGCCTGCACAAGCGTTGCGATAGTGCGTTCGGAGGCCGAAACGAGCTCAGATCGCGAATTTGGCACCACAGAGCGAAACTGTTTTGATGTCAGAAACACCCTGAGTATGCTCACCAAATTTCGTGCGAATCTGAGACTGCAAACAGAGGAGTGTCGACGGCACCCTTGAAGAAGCGACGACCTGCTCTGATACCAACTGTTGGAGATAGACGTCTGCGGAAGCACGCAAACAGCACAAGGAAGAAGAAGAAGCTTGGAGCACAACACACAAGACTAAATGTATTACTAGATAATGTACAAAGATAAGTAGCCCATTAGGGCAATAGGCGTATATACAAGCCGGGGGAAAAAAACCTCCTAAAGAGGGAAAAAAGTGCCCAGGCGGTCCTAGAGTGTTCACACACATCACTACCTAAATATATCAACAGAAACAAACAATCTTTCTTTTTCAAAACTTAAAATCTTTTCTTTTTAATGATGCAAAAATAATGGTTTTTCCCAAAATGCAGATATTTAAATGCTTTAAGTGAAAATTATATTTCCTAGATACAAAAGGAAAATTCAAATACTCTTTTAAATGCTAATATGAAAGTGCTTAGATCCTAGTGTAGATGAAAACAACTTTTCTATTTAAGTGATGTGTATAAACTAAAAAATAAAGAACTTGAAATAAACACCTTACTTGATGATATTTTTGCTGAAGAGGTTCAAAAGTAAACGTTAAAACAATCTAAAACACAAATTTATCTTGATTCTCTTGAACGTTGAGGGGGGGGTTTGAAACGACGAGGCTCCACCAGTTGGAAATCCTTCTTCCATGGTTTTGTCACAGCTTCAATCTTCAATTTTTTTGTATACAAGAAGAAAATGAAATTAGAGATTTAAATCAAACCTGAAAATGTAACGTAAGTCCTAGGCACACTATCGTCACGCTTCACGTCGGGTTCACCAAAGCTGTCGTAGAGGGGTGTGAAGGGAGGCTGACGTTCATCTACAAGAATCGCGCTAACCTAACCGTGTGACTGCACGCAGGGTGCTTCTAAGTATGCCTAGGGCCTTCGGTTCATTTTTCAGTTTAGGTGTGATAAAAACCTATATGTTTCTAATATATGGGAGTGCAAATTAAGAACTTAATTATTTAGACTAAGGACCGTAAGGATGAGCGTTCCTATAATTTTCTATAGCTTCTAATTGATAAGACAAAACTAAGTTCTTGTTTGTAATTTTATCTTTAACAAAGTCAACTTCTTCGTTTTCAATTTGATTTGAGTTAGGTTTTCTAACTAAATTAGGTGGGAATAAGTCTTTCTTGTCCTTCGGTTCGGGCAAAACTATGGTAATTAAAGGTAAAATTCTAGAAAGAAGACGATCATAATCTAACGTGTGTAAAGTTTCGTTAACTACTTTATCTTTAATAATTTCAACTTCTATATTTTCGTTATTATTTGAACTATCAATTGAAGACGAAAGCAATGTTCCTATTATTTATTTTTCTAATTCTTGATTCTTAATATCACAAACATTTGTAGATACTAGTTTAGAACTACTTGTAGATCCTATCTCTCTAGACATATGAAATAAAAAAGTAAAGATCTCAATTAATTTTCGGAGAAACAGTATGAAGAATTTCAAAATCAATCTATTTAAGCCTATACAAATCTTAATTGTATCGAAAAGTGGAAGTGCTAGAAATTTTTAGGATTTAAGCCTATACAAAAGCTAATACAATTATCTTTATAGATAATCCTATACAACTTAATAAACAATCTTCAAATATTGTAATTTTGTGATCCTAAAAATTTTGTATGCTTGTGTTCTTGTAATCTCCTTTTGAAATCTCTTCAATGATCTGCAGTGAAGATCATTCGGTTTCTCATTGAGTAATAGTTCTGTTTTATAGGCTTCATATTAGTATGCGCACCAGTCAACTTGCCATGCACACAATTAGTTACTTATCATGCATTCCACATATACTCATAGTTTAACAGCCACGTTCATGCATAATAACGAGTGCATTTGTTTTGTTTAATATTAAATAAATATAACATGACTTAACTATGTAACTCTATAAACTAATGAATATAACATTATATATATCCTAAAATATATAGTGAAACTAATATATATAATATAGCATTACTATAAATATCAATTTAATTCATTTAGTAATTAAACAATTTTCTATAATAAAAATACATATATAATTATATAGAAATATTCACATATACTTATCTAGTTATTAAAGTTTAATCATTTATACTTTTAAACTTATAATACATATATTCATATTATAGCATAACATCTAACATTATAGAAATGTACATATCTAATATTTATATATTGGTACTATAAAAGTTAAAACATTCTATACCCATTCATATAGTTATAGAGGCATGGATGATCACATTCTCTTTCTTATTCATAAACTTTAATAGTCATACACTTAGGGTTAAAGTCTTATATTACATACATGAAGAGTTCCTACAGTTACATATAAACAAGCACTTAATCTTATTCTTCATATTAGGGTTTTCTTGAGTTTTTTAAATAAGTAAACATATAGGGTTTAAACCACTTATAATGTAGGGTGCTAGACCTTTTCTTAAGGAATACATTCACATAAATGAATTTAACTTTAAAGCTAAGATATATTCTCAATAACATGAAAGTTCATATGCATAAATATAAACATTAGAATTAACAAACATTATCATACATTCCTATTCTCTTGCATCTACATACATACACAAATATGTCTTTAACTAATAGAGATGAGGTCTTCTCTTAATTCAGCTCTTCTTGTTTTTGTTATCTGCAGGTACTCAAAAGAAAAACATTAGTCATTTTAAACCAATGCATTATAAAAAATATGAGAGAGAAATCATTTAACTGGCTCTAAAGAAAATTATTTTTATTTTTCCATATGACAATTCGAGTGAGGAAATCCTTCCGACAACGCGAGCAGATAAGGAGCCTCTTCGTGTACAGAGGAGCCTTAAAAAATCATCTTTATCTTCGAATAGTAAACGTAGATCCCCTCTACCCTCTTTGAATTTATCTATTAATTTGGGTGCGACATTAGACCTCCTCAGATATGTTAGAGGAAACAACAATGCCAATGGAGGATCTCTCTCACTTAGTCTCTAGACTCAATATCAAGTTCCCTACCTTAAAGGGACAAGCTTATGAGGATGTTGATGATCATGTGAGGAGATTCATCTCCCTATGCCATGGACGAGGTCTACAGAATAGAGAGGATGCAATGCTCGTACTCTTCCCATCCAGGTTGGAAGGCCTTGCTGATAAATGGTATAGTCAATATGCAGATGTCCATTTTGCTACATGGGAGGCTCTGAAGACGATGTTCTCACAAACATTTTGACCAAGTGACTCCTTGGAAAGAGCTCTAGATCAGCTAGAGAACCTAAGGCTAAGATCAGGTGAATCCTTTCATGAACTTCACACTAGGAAAAAAGCACTTGTTGCACGTCTGCCACATGCTCCAGGTGATTTCTTGGTTAAAAAATGGGTAGAAAAGGCTTTGGCTAGGTCATCTCAGCAAAAGCTACGTGAGTCTCTTAGATTGGATGCAACCCTTAATGATTTTCTTACAGCGCCATAACCCATTGAAGAAGCTAAGCAACATTTTGAAGGGGATACACAAACAAATTATGGAGCAATTGATGAAAGAATTGGAGGCATTGAGAATGCAACAAAATCACCAAGAAGAGAAGGTCTTGCCACCGTCTTCACGTTGCACTGCTGATGAAGTAGCCCAACCTTGTCGCAAATTAGAAGATCTTCGAAACACTCATGATATGAGAAGGCAAATTTGGTGTACAATATGTAACAACAGTGGGCATTCCAATGCTAGTTGTCCTAACAGAGTAATTTGTCAATTTTGTGGAAAGGATGGCCATGAAGCTAGAGACTGTTACTACCTCAAGGGTACACAACAACGAGGTAACACTCAAGCTCTAGATTCATATTATGCTAGTACTTCAAATGCACCTAATAGAGAGGAAAATCGTCTAACGAAGCCTAGATATAATAGGCCATTGATGTGTTATCGCTATGGCGAGTATGGCCATATGCAAAATAGGTGTTCCCTTCCAAAAGATGCACCTCCTTGTCAGCATTGTGGAGAGGCTAAGGATCACTTTACCAAAGATTTCCCAAGAAGCCCCCCTTCTACAATTCACATGATTCCAGTCTCCCCACAAGTAGAAGGTATGACCACTCAGTCTTATGTTGTTTCATCTTCTTCAATGCCCATGATGACTAGAGCCAAACAAGCGGCAGGAACGTGTAGAGAGGAACAACAAGAACTCCAGCATAGAGAGGAGGAAATGAAGGCTGGGTGGAAGGGCCAAGCAGATATTGAAGGAGCTTATGAAAGGATGGCTACTTCATTAAGGGACCAACCAACAAGTCTACAAGAAGACACACATGTGGTAAAGGTTGAGCAGATCTTGAAAGGTATTCATCACAAGGTTAGTCTATACGAACTCATAAAGATGGATTCAAAAATAAGGAGTGACTTATTAAAGATTATACACTCTGCTCACTTGAGCCAACCACCTAGAATAGATGGTTTCGTGGTTGATTTTCTCCTTGCACCCCTAGCAGACTACCAAAGCTCAAGGTTATCTGTTTTTATAAAGGATGAAGCTCTCATAGGTGTGATCATAGATGGAGGCTCTGGCATCAATTTGATGCCAGATTTCACAATGAGGAAACTGAATTTCAACCCCACCAAGATGGCACCATTCATAGTTACACTAGCAGATCAACAACGGGTTGCACCACTTGGAATTATTGAAAAGGTACTAGAACAAAGTGAAAAGGGTTTTCACTTTGTTCTAGATTTTGTTGTTATTGCACTTCCACAGGATACTTCTTACCCTTTACTCCTAGGAAGGCCTTATTGAATTGGATGATGGAAAGTACAGACTATTGCACGGTGGAAATCAATGAAATACAGGAAAAAGTTGTAGATGAAGGAGTTGTAGAAAAAAGGCCATGAAGTTCACAAGGAGTTAGAGAATGATAGTTTGCACTAGAACACAAACTTTGAAGGGGCAACAAATATAGAAGTATGAGCGAAGGAAAGTTATGAGCCTGAATGCTAGACCTTACTTTAAAGATATGATGATATCTCACAATTGAGAAAACCAGTGACAATGAAATCTTTTAACTATAAACTATACAATATACTAAATCTATTGTGCTTTAAATCACATCAAATGATTAGCCAGACATTCAGAACAAGCTCTGAGAAGATCAATGTTCGGAAGTAGTCATAGCAGAGAAGTGAAGTAGATATATAATCAAAATGTGTGTATTAGATCATATATAAATACAATATCATTGGAAATATTCTATTGCACAATGTGAGGGTAGTTATTGAGCTATGGAGTGGATTCTCAAATCATATAATTTCCCTCTCTATTGCTCTCCAAAATTAGGGCATGTCACGTGAGTCTTTTGAACTACTTTTATAGTTGAGTTTTGAGCCAAGCCTTCAATTCAAAATTCAAATTCTTACCAAAAAGTGAGTCATAACCTATAAGATATACTCTCTCATCAATCATATAACAAATAACTCGAGATTTGATGCTTGCTAACTCCACGTGGAAGTAAGGCACTTTTCAAAGGTAAAAGATAATTGATTTTACAAGGGATTGATCATATATGACTATATGAAATATATGCTAATCCTAAGCATGTGGTCTTGGATTCCCTTGCACCAGTATACTCTGACTCTTTCATTTGTTTAATGCTTTGAAGCATGAGATCGATAGATTTCTTAAACATTTCCTCCGTAGTATTAGAAGGCACACCATTTTTCACAACTAGCAGGTTAGCTTGAGGATTTGGAGCATGCTAATGTGCTGCCTGCATTTGTTTATCTTGAAAATCTTCATGTCAATCTTGCATAAAATTTTCCATAGTTCTTTGCTTCTCTAAACACCTCTTTACTGCTCGTTCAACATCATCCGTTTCTTCTATAAGTTTGGATTAAGTTTCCATGACTTGTAATTGCGGAAGATGTTCCTCATAAGCTTTCATATCTATTGCTCGTAGAAATAAAGAGACATTTTCATGCTCTACAAATTTCTTATCATATTATGATAATTTATCAAATTGACGATCCAACTCCCTCTTAATATCTATGATGGAGTGATCTTTAAACTTATGCACCCATCTTAAGAATGTCATTTGGGTTGCCTTGTCAAAATATTCAAGTGCAAACATCTTTGTGGGTGCTGATTTGTACAGATTTGTCACTTGATCACATAAGTGCCATTCAGACACAAATACAAAATTCTCTATAAGTTCTAGGTCGTTCATAGGTGTAAGCATAGCTCTGAGATATCGAGCTTGTAGCTTATATTCATTGCAAAACCACATGATATTTTTACCATTAAAATAACCACTTTGCTTGACAACATGATCATAAAATGTTGCAATGGCACTTCACCCCTTCTTGCCTTGTTGGAAACATAAAATTGAGTTATCATATCCATTTGAGCGATTGTGTCATCTCCCATAACGAATTGAATGGGAAAATTTAGCAAGTTATGCTGCTTACTAGTTGCTTGTCTCTAGTCAATATCCAAGCTCATGATTCCTACTTCTCACCTCCTTTCACATCAAGTTCACGAGGTATGTTGAGGATTTCATGGAAAGGAGGGAGATAAATGAATGCAACATTGAATTTGGATGCTTGTATATTCATTCATAGACAAGAAGATTCTCTATTTTTTATTGATGATTGCACATTGCAAGCTGACCATCTCATGAAAAGTGAATGCTAGCTAACTCATACACCAACTATGTTAGGAGCTTGTACATTGGTATAACCAAGTCTTCAGCATACCCTTTATCTTATAGAACAACATAGGTGCATGATAATGGTTAGTCCTTAATCACATATGTAAATGTTTATCCTTGATTGAACTTCGTAGTCTCGGATGAAGCATGCATATAGAAGAAATATTAAAATATATTGTTAACTCATATATATTAACATGTTGTAGTTTGACATGATCAAGATTTCACACCAAATAACACCACTAAAATAGATTAAAACTCTTTGCATTTATATTGCACCAAATACTACTTAGAACCAACCTTTCCTTTATTGTATACTATGCTTCAATATCTATAGAGATACTGAAAGAAAGAACCAAATGTGTGCATCAGATAGATAGAGTTCTCTCTCTCTGTCTCTCTCTCTCTCTCTTCACATGTCTGTGTGTCAGCACACTAAGCTCTCAAAACCTAGATGAACAACACAATAAAGAAAAATTGACTACATCTATTAGTAGTCATTTGTGATGTGCCAATGGGAAGAGTTAAGGGGACTACAAATCCAACCTTCCACTTAGTCTATTATTGGTGTAGAGCTAAAACAACATCAAAAATTAATTGAACTTTAAAAGATGATTTCACATGGCATATCAAAGATGAGATGAAGACCACACCGAAAAAAATGTAGGAGACACATTTCTCGGCACTCATTTGTGACCTTCGAGTGGAAAAAGTGAAGGGAGAGTACCTAACCAAGTTGATTATTTTATAGATGCACTCTTGTCTACCAAGATCTTTTCCTTCAAGCTTCTGAAAACTCTAGACCCACTACTCCTTATCATGAGATGTGAATGAAATATATCCATGAAAAAGCTTTGCATACAAAATTTTCCAATCCACATATCATACACAACCTCCATGAGTATGAAACTAAGTGATGACAAATATAGGATGCGTTTTGTCACCCTGTGCTACTAGGGAGGATGGAAAGGAATTTGCAATACCGTATCCATAATGGTATCGATCACCATCCCATACACTTGTAGATCACTCTTGAGGAAAAGAGTTCAGCTTGGAGATATATTTTTCCAAAAAAAACTATATGGATCATTAGTCAATGAGGTTAATAGAGCTTATACAAGATGCCATCCTCATACCAGCTACTCTATTGTTCAGCTCCCCTTCGACAACTACTACATGTGGCTAGCTTAAAACCAGAAAGACGTAGAGAGCTAGTGACTTGAGGAAACCTGGGGCTTACATGAGGGACAAAAAATAGACACAATTCTAGTGATTGGGTAGTCTAAGAGGTGAACAAGGTTTGAGGAAAAAAAATGGAGGTGCTAGTGTTGGTGAAAAGTCCAAGCCCACACATTTGGCTTGAAAGTCACAAACCCATGAAGCTCCATGTAAACCATTGCTAATAGAACTTTATCCTTGTACTTTTGTAAAAGTCATTTATTTGACTTGAGAGAATCTTTGTAATCACCTACCAAACATTCATGGAATTGTTAGTTAGACGAACATCTACTTCATTGAGGGAATCTTTCATAGATTGAAGGAATACTTTTAGAGAGAGCCAAAAGTTGAGTTCAAATTCAAATTTGAATACAACACTTATATAAAGTCACTTGAAAAAGTCGTGGTTAATAGCTTTATTATCCGAGCTGTCCATTGCCATTTTGTATGTGTTTAAGGCCTACATTTTAGCATACACTAATCTCCATCATTAGGCTATGATTGTCAAGCCTATGAGCTTGTACAACATTGTTCATTAAGACAATACATCTGCATTGTTCATCTATGATATCTCTGTTATAGTGATTCCTAATTGCCAACTTGTACTGATCATATAATTCTTTATCAAATTCAATGATCTATAGCTTGTTTGAATCAGCTCAAAGATATCTACATGCTGCCAAATGTTGAAGCAAATACATTTAGCCAATTTGGAGAAAAGCATGTCGAAGCACTCACTCCTCAAACTCTACAAAGGTCCTAAAAACTCGAGGGTAATGATTTATTTGCTAAATTGATTGCTCTGTATATAGTGCATCATTTCAAGTGATTTCACTTGGAATCTTTAGCTTACTAAGCTAATTAGATACCTCTAAAAGGAAGTTTTCCAATTCCTACTCTATTGGTAGTACTCAACATTACAAGCAGCAAATGTGTGATCAAAATAGAAGGTTTTCATTGAACCTTCAAGTTTGAAGTAGTCTGTTTTCATTCAATCTTTACATACATCATTTCCAAAGTACATAGGCACTTTTATAGTGTCATTGGAAAGCTAATAGGGCCCACATACCATCTCTGAACCTTAAAGGGGCTGGTACTAAGCAGGATTTGGAAGTACCTACTCATTTCTTGGAGTGTCCATCCATTTATCCCAAAAGTGGTATCAAAGCAAAGTTAAGGTAAAATGGGAGATGGTTTCCCTTCTTTCATTGATAAATTGGAGAGGAACAACTATCAAGCATGGTCCCTAAGGATGAAGACATACTTACAAGGAAGAAGCCTCTATGAATACATGTCAAGGGATGAGGAGATTCCCATATTCAAAATCAAAGGACAACCTACAAGAGAGGAGCATGAAAGACACAACACCTAGTGTGCCAAGGATGCATTAGCAAGGTCCTACTTACTTAACTCAATCTTTGATTTTCTTCTTCCACACATTAGGAACTCTAAGACATCCCAAGAGACTTGAGAAACATTGTCTTCTTATTTCTCTTCCAGCACAAGGGCGAGGAAGGATCAAATGTGGATTGAGTTCACCACTCAAAGAAAGCAACCTAAGCAAGGTATCTCAGAGTATGTGACCAAAGTCAAAGATATAACAGATCAATTAGCAAGCATAGAGAAGAAATTGAAGAGGAGCAGATTGTAAGGCAAGTAATCAATGGTATTAAAGCTCATGACAAATGGGAGAACTTCACAATTTCCATGGACCTAAACATGGACATGGAGATTCCAGACCTTACCGCACTCATGGGGCAACCATTCAACCATGAAGCCAAGCTCAACAAGAATGGAGATTCATCAAGAGGTAATAGCTCTTCTACCCCATACACTGATAAGAGTAAGTCCAAAGAGAAAGGGAAGAACAAAAAGATTGAAGATGAAGGAAATACGTCCCAAGCCAACTATGCAGGGAGAGGTAGAACCTCAAGAGGAAGGGGCAGAGGAGGTAAGCAAGGTAGGGGGAGACCTTATAACTCCTTGCCATGCAATATTTGTGGATTATCGAATCATACTATAGATGAGGAACTTCAAGAATCAGGGAGGTAGAGGATATCAAAGAGGTGGATATACACAATCTAGAGGAAGATTCAATCACCACTAAGGATACAAAAATAACTACAACAGCAATTATAATAGCTACTACCAAAGAGGCTAAAAATCAAGGAAGGATTACAACAACTACACAGAGGAGCAAGAAGATTCTCTTGTGATCATCAACATGACATCAAAATTAGGTATAAATGATGACCATCTCTTCTACATTGACTCAAGAGGCTCAAACCATGTGGCATGCAATGTTGCTCCTCTCTGACGTTGAGGAGCCAAAGGGTAAGCATCGGGTTCAAACAGGTGATGACACCAAGCATTAAATGATTAAAGAAGGAAATGTTAAGACATCTGATGGAAACAAGAATCTATTGAGTAGGGTATTATATGTACCAACAATTACCAAGAATCTGATGAGTGTTGGACAGATTGTGCAAAAAGGTTTGGAGGTTAGATTCAACCAATATGGACCATTTGTGGAGGATCCCTAGCATGGTTTCAAAAGGATAGCTGAAGGAGAACAGATAGTTAGACTATTCATTTTTGGACTTGAGGATACAAGGAACATTGCACTTTATAGGTATAAAGATCACACACTTTCAGAGCTTGAAATTTAGCACAAGAGATTAGGGCATGGAGGTGAAAGAACCTTGAAAAGAATATGCAGAGACCAATGTGTGTTTGGGATACCTAATGTATCCAAGCAACACATGATTTATAATTGTGATGCTTGTCAGTTTGGACAGTCTCACAGGTTACCCTTCTCAAGGAAAGGCTACATGCATGAGGATTTTCTAGAACTTGTTCATACATATGTATGGGGACCAAGCAAGGATCCCTCAATCTCTCGATCAAGGTATTGTGTATCTTTCATTGATAATTATAGTAGGTGGACTATATTGTACTTTATGAAGCACAAAGATGAAGAATTCAGTTGTTTTAAAAAGTATCTTGCACTTGTTGAGAATCAAACAGGGAGAATTCTAAGAAGGCTAAGGTCAGATAGAGGAGGTGAGTACTTCTCAAATGATTTTGATATATTTTTGCAGGAAAGAGGAATCAAGATAGAAATGACAAGGTATACCCCTGAGCAAAGTGGGGTGGCATAAAGGAGAAATAGACTGATTGTTGAAACAGCTAGGTCAATGTTGAATGAAAAACATTACCTAACTACTTGTGGAGTGAGAGTGTATCCACTCACTTACCTTGTAATCAGGTTTCCATCCAAATCTCTTGATGGGATGACCCCATATGAAGCATGGCATGGTAGACGACCTTCACTTGATCATTGCAGGATCTTTAGATGTGTAGCTTATGTGCACATTCCTTCTCAAATAAGAGGTAAGCTAGACCCTAAGGCAAAGAAGTGCATCTTGATAGGGTATGATCTAAATAAAAAAGGATACAAGCTCTACAATCCTTCAAACAAGCGATTCATGGTCAGTAGAGATGTTGTCTTTGATGAAAATGACTCTTGGTTTGATAGTGAATTCAAGAAAGTAAAAACTACCTTATGACTTCGAAGAGAAGTTTCCAAGCCTCACTAAGGAGGAGCCTACTCAGAATGGAGACATAAATTCTGATGATAAGGACATCATTAATCTTGAAGAGTTCAAGGCATGGAAGTCCAAAGGCAAAGTCAAGATGAAGAAATTAGAGGACATACCTGAATCATCAAATCATGCAATCAGAAGATCATAAAGGGAAAGCAAGAAGCCAATCACATATGGGTATGACACTTCCCTAGTTACCAAGCACTCTGTTTATCTTGCAAAAGATTTTTCAATTGAAGAACTAGCATCATATGAAGAAGAAAAGACCAAGGTAGAATGGAAGGAAGCTATGGATGAGGAAATTGAAGCACTCAAGGAGAATGATACTTGGGAACTAGTATTAAAGAAGGGGTCTATGAAGGTAATTGGTTCTAGATGGATTCCTAAAAATCAAAAGGAATTCTGATGGCACAATAAGTAGGTACAAAGCTAGACATGTAGCTAAGGGTTTTGCACAAATACAAGGGGTTGATTATGAAGAAACATTCTCACCAGTGTATAAAATGCCAACCATTAGGGTATTGGTAAGTGTGGCTGCATCAAAGAATTGGAACATGTACCAATTGGATGTAAAAAATGCATTTTTGAATGGCTGGATTTCAGAGGAGGTGTACATGTCTCAACCTCTTGGTTATGAGGACCCAAACAAGGTAACATATGTATGTAAATTGGACAAATTTCTTTATGGATTTAAGCAGACACCTAGGGCATCCAATCATAGGTTGACAACATACCTTTAGGATCAAGGATTTGTCATGAGTAAAGCAGACACTTCTTTGTTCATCAAGAGAAGTAATTTAGAGGTAATATACCTATGTGTATATGTTGATGATATCATACTCATAGGTAATGATGCTAATGGCATCAAATAGATCAAGAATCAGATGATGGAGTTCAAAATTAGTGATCTTGGAACACTAAAATATTTTCTTGGACTTGAGTTAGTGTATACTAACTCTCGAATTTATATTACTCAGAGAAAGTATATACAGGATATGTTGAAAAAATTTCATTTGCAAGATGCCAAAGTTGCAAGTACTCCAATGGAGCTAAACCTAAAAGTAAGTGCTCATGAAGGTGATGTACTTGAGGACATTCCACATTATCAAAGCATAGTGGGAAGCTTGAACTATGCTACCTTGACAAGGATAGACATTGCTTATGGAGTATGTGTTCTAAGTGAGTCTATGCACAAGCCTAGGGCACCTCACTGGGAGGCTGCCAAAAGGATTTTGAAGTACCTTAAGGGTACTCAACATCATGGATTGTATTTCCCTTATACATCAGACTTGGACATCAAGATTTATTTAGATGTAGATGGGGCATGATGCAAAGATGATAGGAGCAGTACCTCAGGATAATTATCATTTGCAGGTGATAAGCCAATAGCATGGTCTTCAAAGAAGCAACCTACTGTTGGTTTATCTTTTACAGAGGCAGAGTATAGAGTATTTGCCAATGCTACTCAAGAGGCACCATGGATCAGATTATTGTATACAGAACTAGGATTGCGTACTACATCCCCAACAATTTTTGGAGATAACACCAGCTCACTACATCTTGCAGCAAATCCTATTTATCATGCTAGGGCCAAGCATATAGAGGTCCACTATCATTATGTGAGAGAGAGGCTATTGAGCAAGGATATTCAGTTGGCATATGTATCAACTAATATGCAATGTGCAGACTTGTTGACTAAAGCATTAGATGGTACAAAACTTTGCAGGTTCAAATCAATGATTGGATTGTAGGATATTCATGAAGATTGAAGATAAAGACCAAGGCAAAATGTCTCGCTTGAGGGGGAGCTGTTGGTGAAAAGTCCAAGCCCACACATTTGGCTTGAAAGTCACAAACACATGAAGCTCCATGGAAACCATTGCTAATAGAAATTTATCCTTTTACTTTTGTAAAAGTCATTTATTTGACTTGAGAGAATCTTTATAATGACCTACCAAAAATTCGTGGAATTTTTAGTTAGAAGAACATATACTTCATTGAGGGAATCTTTCCTAGATTGAAGGACTACTTCTAGAGAGAGCCAAAAGTTGAATTCAAATTCAAATTTGAATACAACACTTATATAAAGTCACTTGAAAAAGGCACGGTTAGTAGCTTCATTATCCGAGCTCTCCATTGCCATTTTTTATGTGTGTAAGGCCTACATTGTAGCCTACACTAATCTCCATCATTAGTCTATGATTGTCAAACTCATGATCTTGTACAACATTGTTCATTGATACAATACATCTACATTGTTCATCTATGATATCTCTGTTACATTCATTCCTAACTGCCAGCTTGTACTGATCATATCTCAGTCAATTCTTCATCAACTTCAATGATCTATAGCTTGTTGGAATCACCACCAAGTTATCTACATGCTTGAAGAAAATCCATTCACCCAATTTGGAGAAAAGCCTGCCGAAGCACTCATTGGTCAAACTCTATAGAGGTTCTAAAAAATCAATATTTTCTAAATTGATGGCTCGATGTATAGTGCATCATTTCAAGTGATTCCACTTGGAATCATTAGCTTACTAAGCTAGTTAGTTACCTCTAAAAGGAATTTTTCCAATTGCTAATGTACTAGTAGCATTGAGCATTACAAGCAGTAGATGTGTGATAAAAATTAGAAGGTTTGGATTGAACCTTCAACTTTGAAGTAGTCTATTTTGATTCAATCTTTTCATACATCATTTCCAAAGTACATAGGCACTTTTATAGTGTCACTGGAAAGCTACAAGGGGCCACATACCATCTCTAAACCTTAAAGGGGCTGGTACTAAGCAGGATTCGGCAGTACCTACTCATTTGTTGGAGTGTCCATCCATCTATCCCAACAGCTAGGATGAGACCAATTTGAATGATAAGGATCAATGATGAGTATGCTAAGGCGAAGAGCTCCCAAGAAGTACATACCCCTAGATCAAGTCTTTGCACCGTCTTAGTGCAAGGTCTCCTTCATTGGCTACAAAACAAGAACTAATGTATATACAATGAGTGGATTCTCCCTTTCTTCTTTCATTTTTGATAAGTCTTAACCCTCAAGATGTTCACCTGGAGAAATTTCTCACCCTACAAGTTCTCCATTTGTAACAATCCTTGCTCAATTATATTTGCCACTTTGTAGGGATTTGACCACTTCAATGCCAAGTTGGAAAGTGATTGAGGAATCAAATACACAAGGACTAAGGATGCCTCTTTCCCTTCATCGGATCTTAAATGTATTCATGAATCCGTTTCCTCTCTTCTTGCTTTGCTTGCAACCTGCTCATAGTTTTTACCTGGGGAAACTTCTCACCCTATAATTTCTCCATTTGTACCACTCCTTGCTGAATTATATTTGCCACTTTGTAGGGTTTTGACCACTTCAATGCCAAGATGTTGACCTGGGGAAACTTCTCAGCCTACAAGTTCTCCATTTGTACCACTCCTTGCTGAATTATATTTGCCACTTTGTAGGGTTTTGACCACTTCAATGCCAAGTTCTCAAGTGCTTGAGGAATCAAATACACAAGGACTAAGGATAGCTCTTTCACTCATCGGATCTTCAATGTATTTCATGAATCCATTTCCTCTCTTCTTGCTTTACTTGCAACCTCCTCATAGTTTTTACCTCTTTTCTTCTAATGCTACACGTATCCTAATGGGAGGGTCAATTTCATTTTCTTTTTTTTCAATCGCTTTCCTGATAATGAATTCAAAATGAGCTAGCACCTCCTTACCATAGATCATTAGGAATGGGCTCTCTCCCATGCTGCCTCTTCTTGTTGTTTGAAAAGCCCAAATTTCAACAATAAATGCTTGTGTTCATGAGATATGGGATCAAAAGCTAAATTGCATAGTAGCCCAATCAAGATTTTGTTGGAACGTTTTGCATGCTCATTTGCTCTCGAATCCTAGGGATAGGAAATTTTATGAAAGATCTTGTATCTCGCAAACCTATACTACAATAGATCATTAACAACGTGTCTGCCATGTCACTAATAACTTCTAGTGGACAACCAAAGCATGAATATATATGTTTATACATAAAATTGACAAATATCACAGCAGTACAATCAGTAGTAGTCTTACCCTCCACCCACTTAGTGGAATTGCATGAAGCCATCAACATATACTTTTTACCACCAGGCTCACCAATTGGACTAATGGGCCCAATGAAATCAAGGCCCCATCATTCTAGGGGAAGCTATCCAATGGAAATGACTAATGGTTGAAAGTTTATGCTACTTGTCCTAGGAGCATATCTTTGGAAGATGTCATATTCTTTGGAGAATCTGATAGCATTTTTGTAAATTTGAGGCCACCATAATCAATTGTGGATGACTTTGTGCATGGATTCCTCTTCCTTGAGATGCCCTTCACTATGTGTTGCTTAAAAAAAAAATTACTTCCTATATGGTTGAACACATTTTCTCAAGATACCATCTTGATAATTTTTATACAAATGACCATTTATAAGTGAATGTGCTTTGGCTTTAAAGATTAGTCTCCTCTTTTCTAATGCCTTCCTATTCTCAAACAATTTTCTAGAAGTGAGGAATCACAAAACTTCATCATACCAATCAATTCGAGTCTCTATGAGAAAGAGACTACTATCTAGGAGCTTGTCATTAATAACTATTGGCCTTCAACGCATCTTTGTTCTTAACCATTATCCACCAATAAGTGCTCTTTACCAAGATTAATGTGAATCTCAAAGCTGTACTCTTGAAATAGAAGTAACCAACACCAAACTCTTCCAACTACTCTAGGCTTATTAATTAAATAATTAAGTGGCTAATGATAGAAAAAATGACATTAAAATGTATGTGTAGAAGATAGTGTCAAATTTTGTGAAGTCTGAAGACAATAGACAAACGTTCTCTTTCTATAATATTGTATTTTTTTCTACTCGAGTAAGTCCACCTTTGGCATGGATGGTTGAGCCAAGACTTCCCTATGGAAATAAGACTAGCATTTGTATGCACATGGAACTTGAGTGACCAATCAAGAATAGTTAAGAGTAATGTTGTACATAACCTCGAATTTAGCTCACTCAATGTCTTTTCAACTTGCAGGCGCTGGAAGAAAGGGACCTTCTTATTGGTGAGCCTTGACAAAGGCTTAGCTATTTTTTACTACACTCATGTAAATCTTGTATGGTATCCTGTATGGCCTAAAAGACTTTGCACTTCCTTATGAGTCCATGGAATGTGCATGAAAAGGATGGTAGCTTCTTTCTCTGGACCAATAGTTATCCCCTTGGCAAAGACTATGTGACCAAGAAGATTGCCTTTACTAAACAAAAATTTACATTTCGTTGGATTCAACTTCAAACCTGTTTTTAGTCACTTCCCAAAGATTTCCTTTAGATTTTCCAAGTGGTCAAGAAAATATTGTACTGTTCTTCTATCAGTGGTTGAGAATACTGAAACATCATTCATGAAAATTCAAAGAAAGCTTATAAAACATTTCCCCAATATGAGATCCATTGATCTGTTAAATGAAGAAGGGGCATCTTTTAGAACAAAATGCAGCCATGTGTAAACATAGGTATTGCCTAGAGTAACAAAGATCACTTTTTCTCTATCTTTAGGATGAATTAGTATTCAGGTGTAGCTATTAAAGCCATCAAGGAAATTGTACAAAGTGTGCCTCACTATTTCTTCTAGCACTTGCTCTATGAAAGGCTAAGGGAAACCAACTTGAACAGTCACCTTTATTAAAGCACTAAAATCAACACATACTCTTATTTTGCCATTGTTTTTCTTAGGTACAATAACCCTAGATGAAAGCAACCTTGAATGTTCTATAGGAAAAATGATACTTGCTTCATCTTATTTTGATATTTCCACCTTCACTACTCTTATTAAGTCAATAAGGCCTACTTCTTACAAGTGGAGCTCTTTCTATTCAAGGTCTTTGATGTAATCCAAGCGCCTCTTGAATCATTGAGGGATCCTTGTAGGACCATGAAAAGGCATTTTTATATGGAAAAAGAAGAGAAGTTACCATCTATAGTAAGAAAGGATAGTGCCGCAGACATGAGGCTCAGTGGAGTATTTGAGGATTCTGTTCATCTCCAAAGTTTACATGTTGAACCAACACATCAGGGATGGCTTCACTTGAAACATTGTCAGTATTCTACATGGGAGTGAAATTCAGCTTATGATCCACAACGTATTTTTTAGACCACCCTAAAAGAATATTAGAAAATGGCACCTCAAAATTAGCCTACTGCAGTGCATTCAAAATATTGGTGTTTTTTGGCCTATCACGTTCTTACATATATCTGGAGTGGTGAATTTTGGTAGAATTGACCCATTTTGGTCCAATCTCCCAAATTGAGTATTTGGCCTCCACAAGAAGAGTTAGTTTGTCTCAAACAATAGGTCCATATTTCTCTAAAAAACTTTCTTTGCCTACTTGCCCACTACTTGCTAGGTGCCTTTTTTGAAGTGGTCCTTCATAAAAATCACAGAAAAACAAGTGTCTTAATTACCATCCTTGTCACAAAATTGGTAGCTTACCTTGTTATGAAAATTTATATTGGAGTTTCTAGTGTTGTTGCATATAGTAAACCAAACATGCCTATGTACATCGTGTGTGATCCACAATTCCTCTATTTCACGAAAAAGTTGAGCCACTTCATCATGATTGAGATGCGCAGTTGGCAACACAACCTTCTCCTTGTTGTGACGGTGTTCCATTCCTAGTGCTTCCAATTCCCTCCTAAGTTGCTTGATAGGTTCTTGGAGTGATGCATAGTTTGGTTTAGTGCCCCTTCTAAATGTCATCTAACTTCCTCTATGCGACGGTGGCTACGACAAAGTCATTCACTATCACACCAAGTTTGAGAGATTCTGTAGGCCTCTATTGGGATGATTTAGGAAAGACCTTGTCTATCCATTTCTTCACTAGGAAATCACCAAGAGCATGTACTAGTCACGAGACAAGTGATTAAGTACGAGTATATAATTCATGCACAGATTCATCTAGCCTTAGTTTCAGGTTCTTCAGTTGATGTATGGCTCTCTCCAAAGGTTGCTTTATCTGAAGGTTTATAAGAATACAGTCTTCAATTATTCCCCATTGGTGAAGTGGCTTTCCATATATTTTTTGTACCACTACAAGTCCTTATAATGTAGAAGGGAACAACACAAGAATCACATCCTTTTAATTTTTAAGCCCTCAACTTTGCGATTAGGAAATGAATCTCCTAACATGATAATCTAAATATTCATAACACAATCCCTTAAGAGTAAGGAACATAATATTCCACCTTGAGAGTAGATTTGAAAGGTCCTATAGTGGTGCTTGACCTTCCTCACAGGTATCTAAAGAAAAATCGGACATCTTCCTAGGTCTCTCTTTTGAGAGTCCTATAGGGGCCATTTAAATTGTCAAATTCAAAGGAATAGTGTTGAGTTGATTGTTGAATTTACTAGAAGAAGGTTGAGCTAGCTCGTTGGATCTCTTGAGTGTACGGTGTGGCTCTTTGTTTGCTTCAATATAAGTCATGTACCCTTCCAAAGATGCAAACACTCAAGCAAAACAATATGCTAAACAAAAATTGCTATTTGCACTAAATACATGTACCTTACATAGTACATGCAAGGGTCCTAGTGGGCATGCTAAATTTTAGAGGGAGTAACTGGGACTACGATTCCAATACTCTATCTACTTCAAGGAAGTTATTCCTCATGGAAGATCTTCCTCATGGAAGTATACATTTTGACATGTCCTTGTACAAGTATCACTTGATAGAAACAACACAATGATGGAGAATTTACAAGTACAAAAAAAGAACAAAATTGTCTAAGATTGAAAATGATATCACATAGCCAAAAAGACTTCAATGTATAATACAATTCTCCAGTCAAATGCTAGACACGGATGCTCAATCACACTATCCTCTAATTATCACTCCATACACAAGCCCTCCCTTTGTATAATTATTCAGATAAAGACATCTACACTTGGTGGACAAGATCGCAATGAACAATAGAGACCAACGAAAAAAGGGCTAGGTAGGGAGCACTAATAGAACCAACAAAAAATATGTGTACCAAGAGGGACAAAGATGCTCCTAGAGTTAAGTCACAAGTTCTCCTATGATATGTACCCCAAAAAAAATTCAAAGACCTTTCTTATATAGAGCTCAAGGCCAACAAAGTGGACTCCTTGGAATCCAAGTATTTTGTTGACCTTTACTACTTATTGTTGTATGCATGAAAATCCTAACAAGAGTGGTGAGAAAGTGGGCTAACTTTGGAGTGGTCTATTTGTAGGTCTTACAGCCAACTAATTCTAGCTCTAGTACTTACAGGCAACTAATTCTAGCTCTCCCAAATTAAGGATCTCCACGCAAGGACACGATAGGGATTTTATAGCTTGCATAGGGGACTAAGGTGAATCTAAGCAAATACAAATTAAGGAATTTAGGGATAAGACTTCGCAACAAGAATTCTTGAAGGCTTTTTGATGGTGAGTATTAGTTGAGAGGAATTCCTTGACAAATTTCTTCACACTAAATCCTTCGAACAATTTCCATGAGTATTTCTTAACAAATTTCTTCAGACCAATCCTTCAAATGACTTACTTGGGTATTTGTTGACAAATTTCTGTAAACCAATCCTTTAGATAAATTTCGTGAATATTTCTTGATGAATTGCTTTAGAGGAACTCCACTAGGGCAATAGGAAATAACTTGTTTAGTAGGGCTCATACAAATTTGAATAAGGGTAATTTTCTGGACAAATGTGAGCATCTTGAGAGTAGAGAATATTTGGTTTGTATTTCATTATGGACGATTTTAGGGATAGCTAGATTAACGCAAATAGTATTTGTGTGAATTTTTTATCCTAAATAAATTTTACGATTTTGGGAGGATAAATAGTTCAAGGAAAATATTATTTGAAAGCTTTTGAGGATAATTTGGCTGGAGGGCACAAGGGGGAATAGTGCAGAATTCCGAAGATGAATTCACTTTGAGAGACAAATTTGGTGCTAGGTCAATTTGAGGGAAAATTTGGATTACCTTTTGCTTAGGAGAATTCAGATCATTGATGCTTGAATTGATTTGGACATGCAAATTCATCCTACTAGAGTGACTTGTCTTGATGAATGCAAATGTTACCATTTTGACGAGTATCATGTATTGATGAAGATGAAAATGGTGATGAATATTATGTATTTGATGCAGAAAAATATTGAGCATGATTTTGAGTGGACCAATATTAGTGGACCAATATTGAGGATAAGTTTGGTTATCTCATGAGGGGGAATGTAAGTTACTTGATGAGGATGAATGGTGGAAGATGAAAACATTCTTGAAAAATGTAAGCTTTAAAAGTGTTTGGAGATGAATTAAAGTTAAGCTGGGTCAAAATTGTCTAGTTAATCCATGTGTGGACAAAGGTAGGAGACATTTTTAGTCGAATTCCAATATGTGAAATTGGGGGAAAATTCTACATTATATGATTTGGGATGACTTCTATAATGTGAAATTGGGAACAAATGAAAAAAATTTAATGGTGACGAATAAATGTTCACGATCTATGGCTTTAGGAAAACTCGAGCTTAAATGAGGGACAAAAAATAGAAAGAATTTAGGTGATTAGAAAGTCTAAGGGAGGATGAACTTGGGTGCATATTGCGGTTTGAGCACAAAAATTTGGATGGCCTAGGACGAGATTAGTTTCCATGATAAGGATCAAGGATGCGTATGCTAAGGCAGCGAGCTTGGTAGTTCCCATCAACTACATATATAAAGATAATCAGATTTGGATTATGTAGAGGAAGTAGATTTTGGATGTTTTGAAGAAGTGCATACTTATAGGATGTAAGCCATTCAACAATCATATGGAGGTGAATATACAATTGACTTCAATGGAAGCTAATAAAGTTCACAATCTACTTTCATATACGTCTATGGTTGGATCATTAAAGTATGCCACTATTACTAAACAAGATCTAGCATATAGAGTTGGTGTGCTTTCATAATTCATGCACACACCTAGAGTTCCTCGTTTACTTGTAGCAAAGAGACTACTCAAATATCTCAATGGTACACTCAATGAAGGTCTATATCATCCCTTTGAAGATGAATTATAGGTAAAAGCCTATACAGATCATGATAGGGCCCATTGAAGATGAATATAGGGCATTAGCTCAAGTGACTTCTGAGCTCATGTGGCTTAATAAGATAATGTTTGAGTTAGAGTTATAGCTTATGCAATTTCAAATCATGTGTGAAAATATAAGTAGTGTGAACCAATCTATGAGTTTCATGTTCCATGCTAGAAGGAAACAAAAAGCATGACAAATCTTGAATAAAATTTGAATTGGAATCCTACTCTTAACATCGAAAATTTGAATCACACTTAGGTGTGACTATTTCCTTATAATCTACGAAAACAAATTCCTTACTTATAGGGAATATTTTAAGCTCTATATCTACACACTCATCTTTGAGTTGTAGAGATCCCACATATTTGCATGCTCTTGGTGAGTTTGGAAGCAATTCACTAGACCCTTGAGATAAGCTAACCCCTTGCTTACTTGCTTGAGTCATCTTGAATAAGGTTTTGTGTAGGCATAGCTAAAACACACAATTTTGTGTGAGCACTCTAGATGTCTCTGATTGCTGATCATTGCTCATTAGTCATATCTCCCTCCATTCCTGTAATATTTAGATTTTTAAAAAGCTAATTAAGAGTCGAGGAGGTACTAGGGTATCCAACTCTAAGAAATATCTCTCAAACACATCCAATACTTTTTCTACTCAAGCGCGGTTCTCCTTAGGGAGGTATACCCTACAACATTACTATGTGCAAGTACAGACACCAACAAAAAGACAATGACAATTGTAGAGTCATAGAGGAACAAAATCACAATGCTCATACAAGTGAGAACCCCAATTTCTTAGCTCACTAAATGATTATACAAGCCAAGAGTTCTACGAATAAGTGATATAATGGGATAGCATGCCATTCCTTACAACTAGATAGGATCAAAACAAGAAGCACCAATCATCAAAGGAATACAATAGGGTTGAAGAACTTTCTCCAAGGGAAGTGCAACAGACTCACAACAAGCAAAACACTCAATCACACTGTAATGCTAATAGCCAGATCCACTCGGAGTCTCACGGTATTTGGAATGATGGACTACAAACCAACTAGCAAACCTATGGAGGTAAATCATAAGCTATCTATGGATGATAACATGCCTAATGTAATGATAAGAAGTACAGGAAATTCGTTGGACATCTTATTTTTCTGTGCAACATTAGACCAGACATTTGCTATGCTGTTGGAGTGTTAAACAAGTTTTCCAACAAACCTAAGGAGAGTCACTGGAATGTTGGAATGCGAATTCTAAGGTACATTGAAGGGAACTTCGATTTTGGTATTTTTTATACCACAGGTGATACACTTCAAGGATATTGTGATTCAGATTGGGCTGGAGATTGTGATTCTAGAAAAAAATTATGGATATTGTTTCTCACTTCGTTCATGAATATTTTCTTGGGTAAGTAGGAAGCAACCAACTCTCGCACTCTCCTCCACTGAAGTAGAGTACAAAGCAGCTTGTTTTGCTTCTTGTGAGGCAATTTGGTTAAGGAGAATTCTTGCAGATCTAGGCTTTCCATCAAATATGGCGATTGCACTCAAGTGTCATAATCAAAGTTGTATGGCTATTACAAAGAACCTAGTATTTCATGCTCGCACCAAGCACATAAAAGAATAGTACCATTACATTTGTGAGCTAATTGAAGATGAAATTGTGAAGCTATAATATGGCCCAAAAGAGGCAAATTGTGCTGACATATTCACTAAAGCACTTGGAAGAGAGCAAATCAACAAGCATCTTCAACAGAAGGTCATAGGACCAAGATCTACTTGATTTATCATCGGTAAACATTGAGGGGGGGGATGTTAGTATATGATCAATGTCTACCCCTCATGATTGTATGCACATTTTGTAAGGCCCCATTATGAGGAGAAGCCAAGCGTGCATATACCAAATTGATGGGAATCCCAACTTGCATGTTGGATGAAGGTCATATTGGACCATGTAAGTTATTGTAAGGAAAGGGAGTTACCAAGGTCCCCAATTTTGGGGTCCGAGGGAATATTGTGTGGAATATTCCCTATCAGATTTAGAAATCATTTATATTTGTTAGGTTGGTTCAACCTATCTAAGCCGTGTATGGCAATTACGTAAGCGATCGCCACCCACACTCTACTAACCATGTATAGCCATCCACGGAAGGCCACCCATGATCCTATATATACATGACTTCTACACTACCTGAGATATCAAATTGAGCCAGCATACCTCTACCTTGTATCTCCCTATCTAGAGTTTTCTAGATCACCATTTAAGTTCTACCTTGAGAGCGCACGGCTGTGCTGGAGACCTTTTAATCTCCAAATGTTCGACTTATCTTGACTTAAGAACTTCGCTATATCAAGAATAAATCAAACTTTACACAAACTTCAAATTATCTTTCACATATATTAAGAAATACTTCTCTGTATGAAGTTTTCTTCATCTTCAAGAGTCTGCTTCAGAAATAGACTTCAATCTCCTTATATTACTTCTATTTTAATCCTTCAAATGATACTCACATGTCCATGCTAGCTTTGAGCAACTATATTGAGCATTAGTTCTTCAAAAGAACTACTAAATTTCTAATTTGATCACTTAGATCAAACCTGTGTCAGAAACTCTCTTCCAGAAATGACGACTTCAACATGCTCAACTTCTTAAGCTGATTTCTCTCAGAATCTAACCTATTTTTCTAAATGCTTTTGAACAAAGTTTCCTTATCTTCTAACTTAGAGATTGAATGCTCAAACATAAAAGAATTTACACTGAGCACTCAGATCGAAGCAAATTTTTGAGCATGAAAATGCGGAGTTCAGAGAACTTCAATTGCAGGCTTCTACATATAAATGTTCCTACTTGTCATATGCATTATCTGAAGAGAATTAGATCATCAAACTTTGACCATAGCTGGATTAGCTTCTGAATTAGATGTGTACAAAAGATTTCCTAATTCACGTAATCAGGTTGAGAGAATTCTAGAAAAGACGAGTCGCTTACTCTCGAGAAAACTCTCTACACATCTATCTCTTGAATACACTCAAAAACTATTGGTTATTCCTCATATATTCTTCTTCATTGTCTCTTAATACGACTATACATGAGCTTATATATATATGTGGATATAAAAACATCACTCCATCAAGTGATTTTTAAGTATTTCCAAAACTATTGTACATAAATGTACAGAACATTTGTCTCTGATTCTTCCATTGAATCCATACATTTGATCTTGAATATTTTCTTCATTCCTAAGGTTCATGTAATCATCCATTGATGATTGTCTCACTCCAACAGCTCCCCCTCAATCATGAATTGTGATTATGTGCACCTTCTTTATACCTGCCATCTCTTTAAACCTTTGCAACTTTGGTCCATCTATACTTTTTGTCAGCATATCTAGCACTTTCTCTTTTGTTGGTGTATACATGACTTGAATTTCTTTTTCAAGCACCTTTTCTCTCAAGAAATGATATTGAATCTCTATGTGTTTAGTCCTATCATGAAACACAGGGCTAGCTGCCAAATATATTGAACTCATGTTGTCTCCAAATATAATTGGAACACTCTGATCAATTCCTAAAGTTTTTAATAAAGTCTTCAACCAAACTGCTTCCTTTGGCTTCCACCATTCCTTTGTATTCAGCCTCTGTGGATGACAATGCAACTGTATGTTGCTTCTTTGAGCACCAAGAAACTAATTTATCTCCAATATAAGAGAGATACCCATGAGTAGATCTTCTATCATCTGAATCACCTGCCCAATTTGCATCACTAAACACTTTGACTCTTGTATCAGAAGTAAATCCATAATACAGACCTTCACTTAGGGTTCCTTTGATCTATCTAAGTACCCTTTGAGCTGCAATCCAATGAGTCTTCTTTGGACAATAGATCTAGCCTTGTCAAGGTAGCGTAGATTAAACTACCTACCAAACTCTGATATTTTTTCATGTCATTAAACTCTTCACCTCCATACCTGCTCAATTTATGATTTAACTCCAATGGTGTGATTGAAGGCTTGCAATCCTCCATCTTGAACTTGACCAGAAGATTCTTCAAGTATCTCTCTTGTGTAACATATACTCCATGTTGAGTATATACAATCTGCATTCCTAAGAAATAAGATAAGTTTCCCAAATCACTTATCTTAAATTCATTTTCCATGTTCTTCTTTAACTCCTTGATTCCTTGAATATCTATACCTATGAGAATGATATTATCAACATAAATACACACATAGATGTACCTATCTTCATTTGCCTTCACTAACAAACTACTATCTGCCTTTGAAGCTTGATATCCAAGTTCATTCAAGAACTTGATCAATGTGTAATTCCATGCTCTTGGAGCTTGTTTTAGACCATAGAGAGCTCTCTTAAGCTTACACACATAATCTGATCCAATTGAATCCATGAAGCCTTCTGGTTGCTCCATGTACACTTCATCTGCAATGTATCCATTCAGAAATGCATTCTTCACATCTAATTTTGATAACTTCCATCCTTTACAAGTAGCAATAGCAATCAATGATCTAATTGTTGACATCTTAGCAATAGGACTAAAGGTTTCATCATAACCTACCCCATAAGTATGGGCATAGCCTTTAACCACAAGTCTAGCCTTGTATCTAGACACTTTACCATCTGCAAACCTTTTTGTTTTATACACCCACTTACATCCAATGACCTTCTGATTCTTTGGTCTAGGCACCAACTCCCATTTCTCATTCTCAAGTAGATCATCATACTCTTCTTGCATTGCCTTCTCCCAATTCTGTTTACCTTTAGCTTCTTCATATGTAGATGGATCTTCATCTGTCTTCACAACATAAGCATAGTCTTTGGTTGTCAAGAAAGAAGTATCATAACTATACCTGATAGGTTGTTTTCTTTCTCTTGATGATCTTCTAATCTCTGCACTTCTTGAAGTTTCTCCTTCATTTTTTTCTGAATCAAACCTTGGTCCGTCTTCATAATTGTCCTGCATTTCATTTCTACAATCATCATTATTAATGTCTTCTTCATATACCTTCATCTTTGATTTTCCTTTCCTTTTGATTTCTTCAAGATCTGTACACACATTGTCTGCTCCTGTAAACCACATGCTTTGCTCATCAAATGTAACATCTCTTGAAACAAGAAATTGTTTTGTGGATGGACTCCACAACCTGTATCCCATTTGTTTATCATCATACCCAATGAACATATAATTTTCTGCTTTAGGTTCTAGCTTATGTCTCAATTGAGATGGAACATAAGCATATGCCAGACATCCACATATTTTACAATGATCAAGAGTAGGTTTCTTACCCCAGCATGCTTCATAAGGAGTTCTTCCCCCAATGCTTTGCAAGGCAACCTATTCACAAGATAAGTTGCAGTATTAATTGCTTCTGCCCACATATAATTAGGACACCCTTTTTCCTTCATCATTGATCTAGCAAACTCTAGAAGAGTTCTATTTCTTCTTTCTGCAACTCCATTTTGTTGTGGAGAGTACCTGCAAGTCACTTATCTTTTAATACCTGCATTCCAAATATAAGCATCAAATCCTTTAGAAAAATACTCTCCCCCTCCATCTGATCTCAATCTCTTGAGCTTTTGTCTTGTAATTCTTTCTGCATATGCATGATAGTGTTTAAATGTCTCAAACACTTTCGATTTATCCTTGATCACATATAGAGTAATCCATCTGGCTCAATCATCAACAAATAGCACATAATACCTTGATCCATTTATGCTATAGTCATTTGAAGGACCCCACACATCTGTATGAACCAATTCAAGCATAATTGAATGCCTGTATCCTTGCTTATTATATGATTTCTTGTGGGCTTTACCTAGCTGACATGCTTCACATTTGTATACCATATGTTGATCTTCAATATGTGGTAGACCAAGCACTGCACCATTCTTTGTCATTTCTTTAATTCCTCTTTCATTAAAATGTCCTAACCTCTTGTTCCATATATCCAATTCAGACATCTTTTGATTTCCATAAGTAAACAATGCATGTCCCACATTACCTTGGACTTTAAGAGTAAACAATCTTCCTTCCTTTTTACCTGCAATGATGCTTCTACATCTTTGACTTGGATCTTCAATATAAACACCATCATTTGTAAATCTGACTTCATATCCCTTCTCAACAACTTTCCCTACACTTATGAAATTTTTAGGGATTGTTGGAACATAAAGTACCTTGCTTAGGAGTGTACTTCCACTCTTTGTCTTCACTGATCCAATGCTTTCAACTTTGTGTTTGGTATTGTCTCTTGTCTGAACTATATGTCCATTCACTTTAGCTTCCATATCAGTCATTAAAGAAATATTACCACTCAAATGATTACTGCATCCTGAGTCAATATAAAACACCGTTTGATCTTCGTTAATTACTTCATGAGTTGCATTCAGAATAAGAGTCAAGTCTTCCTTCTGATATGAAGCATAATTGTAATGTGTGTTGTTATAAGATTGATCTTGAAAGCTTCTTCCACCACCTCTAGCATATGAGAATCTACCACCTCTTCCTTTGAAATTACCTCTTTGATTTCTACCTCCTCTTCCTTGAGAATTGAAATTCTCATTATAACTTCCACCATTTTTATTGTTGTACCAACAATCATTTGCCAAATGATTTGTTCTGCCACAAATCCAACAAGCTTTAGAATTATCTTTATTCTTACCTCCTCTACCTTTACCTCTGAAATTCATCTTCCCTTTCATGAGGTTTACTTGATATGAAAATCCTTCTTCATCATTTGGCTACTTGCCTTTAGCATTATTCTTCTTATCCTTTGAATACATTGCTTGACTTGAACCTCTGTCATTCTCTCCTTTAATATCCTGCTCAAATGTTAGCATATGTCCTAACAATTGATTAAGATCAGGAGTCAAATGATCTAATGATAGTTCTCCAGACAATATGAAAGGTTTCCACTTTTCATCTCCTCTTAGACCTGTAAGTATTTGCCTTACCAACTTGCCTTCTTCCATTTCTTCATCTACTACTCCCAAACTATGTGCAATGTCCATCCTTGCAACATAATCAAGAATTGACTGAGAGCTTTTCCTCTTGAATGTTGTAAACTCAGCCCATAGTGAAGCCTTCCTTGATTTGGTTGTATTTTGAAAATGTTCTTCCAAGGCATTCCATATATATGCTGCAATTTCTAATCCTCTAACATGTGGTAGTAGATAATCATTTATAGCCATATAAATGATACTCCTGGCTTGAGCATCTCTCTTCATCCAATTCTTCAAATCTGCAAGTTCTTCCCTAGTTGGAACACTAGGATCTTCAAACTCATGCTTTTCTTCTTCTCCTGTAATGAATTCCATCAAATCTTTGCTCATGAGGTGTGCCTCCATTCTCATGGACCAGGCTGGATAGTTCTCCCTATCTAGCTTATCAATCTGCAGGCTTTCTCCCATCTCTGATTTTCTTGTGTCTGCAATTACTCACGTTTATGGTAATATAGTGTACCTTTGATATGAAGCTTTGATTTTTATTGATCCTTCAAACTCGTGCTTTGTCCTTCTTCAAGTTTTCTTCCAAGCTTTAGTCTTTACTTCTTCTATTCACAAAATTTCTGATCCTTGCAACACTCAAGGTTCTCTTTGCTTCTTCTTCACCTGTATTGCACCTTCAAGCTCTGATACCACTGCTGGAGACCTTTTAATCTCCAAATGTTTGACTTATCTTGACTTAAGAACTTCTCTATATCAAGAATAAATCAAACTTTACACAAACTTCAAATTATCTTTCACATATATTAAGAAATACTTCTCTCTATGAAGTTTTCTTCATCTTCAAGAGTGTGCTTCAGAAATAGAGTTCAATCTCCTTATATTACTTCTATTTTAATCATTCAAATGATACTCACATGTCCATGCTACCTTTGCACAACTATATTGAGCATTAGTTCTTCAAAAGAACTACTAAATTTCTAATTTGATCACTTAGATCAAACCTGTTTCAGAAACTATCTTCCAGAAATGACGACTTTGACATGGTCAACTTCTTAAGTTGATTTCTCTCAGAATCTAACCCGTTTTTCTAAATGCTTTTGAAAAAAGTTTCCTTATCATCTCACTTATAGATTGAATGCTCAAACAAAAAAAACTTTACACTGAGCACTGAGATCCTAGCAAATTTTTGAACACGAAAATGCGCAATTCTGAGAACTTCACTTGCAGGCTTCTACATATAAATGTTCCTACTTGTCATACGCATTATCTGAAGAGAATTAGATCATCAAACTTTGAGCATAGCTTGGTTAGCTTCTGAATTAGACGTGTACAAAAGATTTAGTTATTCACATAATCAAGCTGAGAGAATTCTAGAAAAGACGAGTCGCTTACTCTCGAGAAAACTCTCTACACATCTATCTCTTGAATACACTGAAAAACTATTGGTTATTCCTCATCTATTCTTCTTAATTCTCTCTTAATACGACTATACATGAGCTTATATATATATATGGATAAAAACTCGTCACTCCATCAAGTGATTTTTAAGTATTTCCAAAACTATTGTACATAAATGTACATAACATTTGTCTCTGATTCTTCCATTGACTCCATACATTTGATCTCGAATATTTTCTTCATTCCTAAGCTTCATGTAATCATCCATTGATTATTGTCTCGCTCCAACAGGGTGGACAATGCCATCATCTTTTTACTTGCTACTAGTAGAAAAGTGTTGAGATGCTGTTATATTTGTTATCTTCTCTACTATTGTTCCTGTGTTATATTCGTAACTATTGTCTTACATTTATTAGGTTTACCTCTGAACTTGTTAAGAACCCAATCCCACCTTTGACTAAGAGATCTATGGAAACCCATAGGAATGCCCAAGAGTCTGAAGATTGCCCCATCTTTAATAATATCACAGCGAAGGGCTTTTATACATTCAGGAATAGTGTAATTAGAAGCTTTAAAAGAAGTTTTTTTTATGATTAACATGGGACCTTGTGACAAGACAAAAAGTATTCATAAAATCAAGAAAGCACTCAACAGAGCTGATATTAGCTTTCATTATCACATTGGTGTCATCATCAAAGGCTTGAAGGCAAAGACGCTTAGGAGAACCAATAACGTCAATACCTTCCATTTTTCTTTGACAAATAGCATCTTTGATCATCTATCCAAGGGGATCACTAGCAATAGCAAAGCGAAGGGGGCAAGAGGGCACCCTTGCCTAATGGATCTCTTCAACCTAAAGGGGGGAGAGAGGGCTCCATTAATGGAAACTCTGGAATGTGCATTGCCAAACAAGGTGCTAAAAGCTTTAATAAAGAATTTTCGAGCTCTAATGTCATGAAGGGATTGAGGAACAAATTCCCATTCAATTCTATCATAGGCTTTATCAAAATCAATTTTGAGGAAATAAAAGGGTTGATTTGACTCATTAGCAAATTCAACACCTTCCCAAAGAGACATAATGGCATCCAATATGAATTTATCTTTGATAAATCTTTTCTCTTCTAGAAGAATGATGTCCATCAAGGGACTAAGCCTTCTATGAAGGGAAGAGGAAAAAATATTGTATATAATGTTTAAGCAGGTGATAGGTCTCTAGATTAACACGTTTAATGACAAGAAATGTAAAATTAGCTCTCATAGTTTTTGAAGTATGAGAAATTATAGTAATCCTTCCATATTACACGATTAGGGAAAAGGATTCGTCATGATGGTCTATGCACATAAGACAAGTTCCTTGTCTCTGATAAGTTTGAATGGTACTCTCTTCTCTTGATTTAGAATAAAGATGTCCGTTAGACAAGGACATTCTGTTTACCCCTCTTCTTTTGACAACAATAACAAATGGGTCCAGTTACATTATTAAAAGCCACAAGTGGTGAATATCTCTGTGTTGTTCCCTACCCCAAGCTTTCAACATTTTTCGAATGACAATAATGTTTTTTTTTTCACAACCATGTTGTCTTCTTGGACGAATTCGAGAAATTTATAATGAGCGTTTGTGCTATCTCAAAGTCAAGTATTAACCCTAGGAAAGTGTCTTTCAGAAATTGCAATTACATCCTTGTGCAAATAATCAAGTGTACTCATGGATGCCTTTAGATTGGTAGAGTTCATATCTGTAGTTTCATGGGCATCCTTTTTGGGTTTGAAGTTTTAATGAGTCATATGTGGATTGTCATCTTAGAAATCTTCAGATTGAGCTCCAACACTAGAAGGCTATGTAGTTAAACATTGTTAGAAAAGAAACAATGATTGATACTATCATAATCTCCTTTGCGATTTAATTCCTTGATCGATAGAGACCAAGCGGAAAGCAATTGTTACGTTTTAAACACATTCAAGAAATTTCTTAAGTGGAGCATTAAGTGGAGTATTTGTACTAGATTTCATAAGTTTGGTGTAATGGGAGTTTGCCACGCTCAAGAGGTGATAAAAAAAAATGCAGCCAAGTTTATGATTTATAGGCCTAGAGTAACAAGTCAGAACTCTAGGTTAAGCTAATTTTGAAAATAGTTAAGGATTTACCCTAGGGAAGACTAAAAGCCTCTTCAAGCTTGAGTTAGGGTTGATGGATTGACCCTCGCTTTAGGATTTTGGATAGATAATAGACCATATGCTAGTGAAAGAAGTGAAAGAAAGTTGTGCCACCATTGAACCCTTTTCTCTAGATTGCCTTGATGTCTATGTGTTGCGTCTACCCCTAGATTGTGGGATATGAAGGCTCCATAGGTACTAATCCCACTGTCACTTTTACTTTCTAATTAATTAACAATTTCAAGGAGAATATGCCTCATATAAGGTTGCTCTTTAAAAGAAAGCATTTTGATGTGCTAGACTCCTATAAAATATATTGAGCATTTGATGCTTGTGATCATGACTTTGGCCAACAACAATACAAAGTCTCCAACACTCTTTTTTTTAACAAGCAAGGATAAATAGCCAATGATACTAGATTTTTCTCTCACTTGAGTGTTATGAATTTGAAAATACAATGCTAGTGATAGATAAGCCTCCGATGATCGCATAACTCTATGGTGCACACTAGGGGAAAAAGTGAACCTTGCATGGGCATTATAAGGATTCCTAAGTGTTAGGGATTAAAAAGCTTAATATAGAAGTTTAACGGGAGGAAAACAAACCACTTGTTGTATTCTCAAATAAAAACGTAATTGATATACTTTTGTGTTTGAATTATCAAGTTGGAAATTTTCTAGCCATTTGGATGCTTGAATTGAATGGTGAAGGTTAATGTGGTTAGGAAAGTAGAGAGAGGGAGAGAGAGAGCAATTGAAAATTTGTGGGCCTTTGAAGATTCTTGTACACATTCTTCCACATTCTCTACACGTTTCTGAGCCCTTAGATCTTTCTTAATCCAATGGCAAGGTGCATTTGGGGTGGATCACAATATGGGAGCCACCGTGGGCTGTTAGATGCATCATCGATCTGAGGGTGTAGGTTAAAAGGGGCAAGATCATGATGGATCCAAAGGTGCAATGTGATATGATCCATAGGACTTGTGTTGGATCCATTGGCTAGCAAAGCAAGTGCCCAAGAGGTGGAGATTTAAATTACTGCATCGGATGGGATGTATGATCTAATGGTTCTTGTTTAAAGGTGCTTTTTGGAAGCATCTCAAATCTCAACCATGTATTTCAAAATGATCCAAGGGCCCAAATGTAATATTTACTTGACTTTTGCCATTCAACCTTTGCCTTTGGATTTTTCAACAAATCCAAGGGCTCTAATTCATCTACATCTCTTTCAAAACCATTCAAATAACCAAAACTAAGAGTTCTAGGTGGTTTTTCCTCTTTGACCACACAATGTGTAGTCTATGTGATTAAGGAACTAGACTTTGGCCACAACCCTCTTCTCATTTGTCCATCACTAATCACAAGAGGAATTATAGAATGGATATCACATAGTCTTTTAGTACAAGAAATAGAAAACCCACTCATATATATTAAGCATTATTGTGATCTATCTCTGTTGTAAGAAAAACGAGGAATCTAAAGCCCTAGTGCACTCATTTCGAGAAAAAAAAATATTATCAAAGATAGTCTTATATTCAACACAAGTCGCTAGATTTTTGTAATCATGCTGAATTTTCCACCATCACTATTGAGCAATATATGTTAAAGTATAAATGGCATGCTCGATCTTTTGTTTTTTATTGACTATATTCCATAGGCAAAGCCACTCATCCCACTTTCTTATGGACACTTCCATTGCATTTGTGGCCTTGGACTTGGCTTGTGCATGGTATTCTGAGGATTTAAATCTTTCAATTACCAATTAACATGTTTAATAACTTATGCTCCAATATCAATGACTAGAATATGTCATCTAGAAGTTTCTTGAGATGGAACTTTGATGTACACAAAAGTACCTTCGAGCGGCACCTCTTGTTTTCTTAGATGTCATGGATCATCCAAAGAGTATCCTCCATGCGTGAGCATTTGGTGTTAAGATCCATGATCTCCTCATTCGTTATCTGCTCGAGCTAAGCCTCAACAGTCGGAGATCCACTCTCCTGATTATTTAGTCTTATAAAAAACTACAACTAATAAATTTTTTAGTATGAAGATGAAATATATACTTAATGACATTCGTGTTTAATGGTTTTCATACAAACACAATTGATATTTCTTGATTCCCTTCTCCATTTGAGACATCACAAAAATGAGAGACCTTGCTCAATCCTTAAATCCTATACAAGATTACATCATGAAGATATAGCATGTTAAGGATCTCCATTTACATCAAGTGATCAGCACCATAAACAACCTATAAAATGTTATACATCTATAGAATCTTACGAACTAAATTTTTTACAAATAATAAGCCTTGTGAATGCTAAATCCATGTGCAATAACCTAAACGCAACACTTCAAATTCTTTGATATCTTGTCCCCGAGCAACTTAGATATCTAAAATTCTTCATGAGGACAATGCTTGATAGAGGTCAGACACTTCACAACAATGTCTTATAATCCTTGGATAAAAGAATATTAAAATCTGTTTTTCCTCTTATTGAACATAGCATCATTCCTGCTCTTCCGTATAAACCATAAAATGTGAGGTCTTCTTACGTTCGAGAGAGCAAGATCCATTCTCTTGTAGGAGTCAAGCAGAAACTCTTTATAGCTCAAGGATATGTTGAGCTTGAGGCGAAGAGGCTATAAAAATTTCCAAAAAGCCTTTGCATGTTTGCAATTGTAGAGGGGGGGGGGATCCTCCATAGTGCCAAAAATACATGGGTACCATCATTGATATCAGCTTTCTTGATCCTTGGCACACAGCACACACACCATTGTGGATGATAAGCGAGAGGAGAAAGGACTATTTGATGTTGATGGGGAAAGCCCATAAATAGAAACATCTACGGTGCCATTGATTAGCAATTTGTTTCAATTGCCATCTGGAATTCTGCTTGTGGAGAATCTTGTGGACAAATCCCCTATTCCTCTTATACTTCTGAAGCATATCCTTGGCCACAGTAGATAGCTGAATAGGTCTACAAGAGGAGCATTGTTCAAGATTTTCTTACAACATTTTCTTTTTTTGCTCTATCAAAACCTACAAACAAGTAGATGAGAGATCAATAGTTTCCAGTATTGTAGAATCAAGAATGATCTCACCATTGATAGTGAAGTCATTAAAAAAGAGAAACCCTTTTTTCCATTTATGTTCTTTTATTCCAACATTATTGTTGTTCGAGAGAGAAATCCACCCAATCCACATGCTTTCATGTAGAAATAAATTAGAGTGAAGAAAAAACTTTTCACTAGAATAGCTAGTTTTCCTAACATCCATCTAGGCCTTCCAAAGCCTGCGGCTTAAAGGGCTTCTAGAAATAGAAAAGGGATGAGGGGGAGCAATAATGTCCGATAGGGAGTGACCATTCCAAGACTTTTAATGTTCCAAGGAAAACTAAAAAATATTTCTTTTGATGACGTAGGCCCAAATATCATCTGAGTCCAAGGATTTGGCTATTCATTTGGAAACTAGGTTGGAGGAAATTTTAATAGGATAGAGATACCAAGGCCTCCCTCTATTTTAGGAAGACAATATATTTCCCATGAAACTTTGGGCACCTTATTGTGGTGGACTTGCTTCCGAAAGGAAAGCATATTTTCTATATTGATGCTGGTTGTTCCATTCATGTGGCTCGAAATGTAGCATTGTTATCTAATCGTGAAGAACCCAAAGGAAAGCATGAAATGTAGACATGTGATGACACTAGAAACTCTCTTAAGAAAATTGGAAATGTCAAGGCTTTTGATGGTAACATGAACTTCTTAAGTAAGGTTCTACATATGCCAACCATAACCAAAAACCTAATCACTGTTGGATAGATTGTTGAGAAAGGCTTAGAGGTGAGATTCACTCGGACAAATTCTACCAATTTGGGAAGATGAAGTTGAGCGAAACATTTTCAGATATGTCGGGCAAATTCACTCCATCTTTAATTGAATATAAGTGAATCTTTGCCTCCACCTTTTCCTCCATCTTTAATTGAATATAGGTGTATCCTCTCCTCCACCATTTACTCCAGCCTCAGGGAAATTTATATTGAAGAACACTATATTGCACTAACTCTTGAGATGAACTTGATGGATGAAATCTAATGCTAGAGAGTGGTGGGCGAAATTCGATCACTGACCACTACAAGTCAAATTTGAAGAGGAGCTCAAGCAGAAATTGTATTGAGAGGGGATTTTTCATTAATCTATTGTTAGACTATAAGGGCAAATTAGCCTCCCATATGATTTTAGGGGTGTATTGAGACACATTTGGATTATGGATTCTAGGGCTTCTCCGTTTAGTCAAATTTCTGGAAGGGATTGGAAGAGGAATTTTGATATTCGTGTTTAAATCCATTACAATTCATCTTCTAATGTATCATTGAATGGGTTTAGGTATTAAACTCCACCTGAGCAAAAATTTGTGATTGTTTCTTGAATGAATATGCTAATACGTTTCCTCATACGAACTCCTTTTTGAATCATTGGTAGGAGGAATTCAAATGACTTATTGGACTATAGTTCCCACATCAACATGTTGCAGTGTATCGATTTTTTTTCTAATTTACTGGCCAAAATTACTAGAAATGAAATGAGAACCACTTATTGGCAAAAACATGCTAGAGTTTAGAACTATAGTATATACAATGATTGAATTCTCTCAAGCTTTTTTCGAGTAAGATGAGTCTTTAGCCTAGAAATGTCGATCAAAGGCAATTTCTCACGCTACAAGTCGTCTAGTTGTATTGCTCGTTACTGAATTATCTCTAGCATTTATTAGATTCTTGACCACTTAGGTGCCAATTTGGAAAGCATTGATGGTATCTGGTACACAAGGACTAGAGATCCCTCTTCCACTTCCTTGGTCCTTAAGTGTCTCTCATGAGTATATTTCCTCTCTTCTTACTTTAATTGCAACCTCCTCATAGTTGTTTCTTTGTGTTCCTACAATGTTACCAATCTTCTTATGTGAGGGTCAATTTCGATTGTTTTAGCTTCCATTTCTTTTTTTATGATGAATCAAAAAGGGGCTAGTGCCTCCTTACCCTGAAATACAACGAATGGGCTCTCCATCACGGTGCTGCTTCTCCTTGTTGGAGAATCCCATATTGCACCAATGAGGGCTTGCGGCCGTGAACTATTGTGGTCAAAAGTTAATTTGCATAGTAATCTAATAGAAAATGTGTTAGAACCTTCTACATGCCCATTTTCTCTTGGGTGATAGGCACAAAATTTTTTATGGAAGATCTTGTACCTTTCAAAGATAAATTGCAAGAGATAATTTAAAAAGTGTGTCCCTCTATCAGTAGTTACTTCCAAGGGCCAGCCAAATCTTGAGAATGTTCTTTTATAAATAGACTTTGCCACTATCTTGGAAGTACAATCAGAAGTAGACTTAGCTTCTATCTGCCTAGTAGAATAACATGTGGCCATCAATATATACTTCTTACCACAAGGTTGAGGAGTTGGACTAATGGTCCAATGAAATCAAGACCCTCCTGTGGAAACGATTAATGGTTGAAGACTCAATCTGGTTGTCGTAGGACCATATCTCTTGCATATGTCACATTGTTTAGCAAACATAGTAGCATCTTTGTAAATATGGGGCCATTATAATCCCTTGTGGATGATTTTGTGAACCAAATCCTCTCCCTTGAGATGTCCTTTACTATGTGCTTCTTCAAGAAAAAAACTTTGCTCCTATGAATAAACACATTTCTCCAGACATATTTTTGTTGGGAGATGAAAATGCCATCCTTCCTTTGCCATACTTCAATTCCTAGACAATAATGGAGTAGACCTAAGTCTGTCATTTCAAACTCAGTTCCCAAGTTGACCTGAGTTTGATTGATGAGTTCCTGATGATCTGTTGTAATGATCAAATCATTTACATATACAATGACAACAACTAGCTTGCTATCCCTTTTCATTACATACAAGTAAGCATCAGAAGTACTTCTTTCAAAACCCATATTTTTGAAGAAATTATCTATCCATTGGTACCAAGCCCGTGAAGCTTGCTTAAGTCCATACAAATCTTTCTTCAACCTACACACTTTGGTTTCTGAATTGGGCATCTCAAAACCTAGTGGTTGAGATACATATACCTCCTCCTTGAGGTGACCATTCAAAAATGCAGATTTGACATCCATCTCGCAAATAGGCCAGGCCCTTTGTGCAGCTACTACAAGTACGGCCTAAATAGTGGTCATGCGTGTTGTTGGTGCAAAGGTTTCTTGAACATCAACTCCTTCGATCTGTGACAAACCCTGTGCAACCAATCATGCCTTACACTTTTCTAATGTTCCATTTGCTTTATACTTACCTTTACAAATCCATTTAGTACCTATTACCTTCTTCTTTGGTGGCAAGTCAACTAGCTCCCATGTCTCATTTTTGAGTATACTATCATACTCAGATTGCATTGCTGCTCTCCAACCTGGATCATCAAGGGCTTCTTCAATGGTGGTAGGTTCCTTTATTGAGCCCATGATATCTGCCATTAGAGCCAAGTTAACAATGTGTTCTGAGGATCTTCTTTGCTCCTCTATTCTCTTTGATCTTCGTAATCCATCTAAGGATGATTCTAGTACATCTACATGTGGATTGTGTTCATCAAAGAGTTGTTGTGCCCACTTCGGTAGTGGCTTATGATGTGCAGCTACAACTGGTTGGCTTTTTATTGAGGAAATTTCTCGATCAGATGTTTTCTCCTTTTCAACATTAACCTATCTTTTGATGGGCACAAGGTGAGATATTTCTCCCTTCGATGAGATAGAAGATTTACCTTTATCTTCTACTACGTGTGGTCATTCATCAAACACCACTTCTCGACTGACAAAAATCTTCCTTGCCTCAAGATCCCACAACTTGTATGCTTTAGAATCTTCACTATACCCTAGGAAGACACACTTTTTGCTTTTTGAATCCAACTTTGATCTTGTGGGATCAGGAATATGTGCTTAACAAAAACAAAAAAAAATTCTAAAATACAAAACTTAAGGCTTTTTACCACAACATGCTTCTTGAGGAGTCATCCCCTTCAGTGCTTTTGTGTAGCTTTGATTGATAATATAGACTGATGTACTGACTGCTTCTGCACATAATGAATCAAGCATGTCTTGAGCCTTTAACATACAACAAGCCATTTCAACTATTGTCCTATTCCTGTGTTCAAGAACACCATTTTGTTGAGGTGTATGATCTGTGGTAATTTGCCTTTTCACACCATGCTGCTTATAGTAATTATTGAATTCTGTTGACAAGAATTCACCTCCTCTATCTGTTTTGAATTTCTTTAGTTTCCTTCCTGATTCATTTTCCACATACTTATGCCACATTTGAAAATTTTCAAAAGAATCTGCCTTCTCTCGAATAAATAAACCCACATCTTTCTACTCTAATCATCGATTAACAACAAAAAGTAGAAAGATCCTCCTAAAGCAGGTGTAGACATTTAAACGTAGAGATCAGCATGTACTAACTGTAGAGGAGCTTGAGATCGATTGCTGGTCTCTCTTGGGAATGCCTTTCCTTGTTGCTTGCCCATCATACAAGCTTCACAAGGTTCCTGCAACTCTGAAAATGCAGGCAAATGAGCAACCATCCGTGTTCTTTGCATCTCCTTCAAAATTGTAAATCTAAGATGCCCAAATCATTCGTGCCATAACCTGCTTACATCTTTATCTTCTATAGCAGTTAAGGCACTTAACTCATACATGTTATCACATCTTATGCCTTACCTAATACATTACCTATTGAATCCATGATTTTTGCACCACTCTTATTGAAGTGAACTTCAAGTCCACGATCTGTTATTCAAGAAACTGACAACAAAGTTCTTTTAAGTGTAGGTACATAGAGAACATCAGATAACTTCTTCTCAACACCTAGAGAAGTGATAAAAGAGATGGTTCCAGTTCCTTCTGCTGGACACTTGGAGTCATTTCCCACCAGTACATTGATGGATTCCCATAGAGGCACTAGGGAATTATACCAATCCTTTTTATGGTCATATGACGAGAAGCTCCACTATCTAAAATCCATGGCTCATCAACACAAGCTTGAGTAGATGAACATACCTCTTCAATAGATACCCATAATTCCAGCTCTGTGTTGTTTGCACACTCTTTGTTCTTCCACAATGATTTTACAGTCCCATTCTATTCATCAGCTTGCTTCTTTCTGCAATCCTTGATGGCATGGCCTTTCTTTTCGCAATAGAAGAACCTTCCTGTGAACATTTTCTTCTTTGGCATCTTCTTTGATCCATCAGAAGAGCCTTTACCTTTTGCATTTGCTGAGAATGAAGAACCATTTGTACTTTGTCGTTTGTTCAGCCACATCTCTTCTTCTAGAAGCATAGCACAAAAATATTCAAATGTAAGGGGAGTTGGTCTTACCTGAGTGTTAAGGGTTGTTACTAATCCATCATACTTTGCTGGAAGAATACGTACACATCTTTGAGTTAGCTTTTCTAGTGTTATAACAATACCAACTGCAGCCAATTGATCTTGAAGATGCTTTATCTGTTTGATAAAATCTTCAGCCTTTTCAGAATCAGAATGCTTTTCATTTGCCAATTGAGTTTTTAAATTCTGTATCTTAGTGTGGTTCTCGGTCTCATATTGATGAGCCAATATGCCCCAACCCTCATGTGCTTTAATAGTATGTTGAACTAAAGTAACCATAGAATCACTTACAATAGTGACAATTGTCAATAATGCATCAGCATTCTGCCTCTTCCAAGCTCGTAGAAGATCGGGATCTGGCTGAGTCATCAATCTTGAATTTGCTGGATCTTCAACTCTTATAAGCTTTGGATCAAATCCCATAAGTCCCATGATAGTGTCAAGTAATTCTTCGGAGTCCAAAACTGTAGAAATTTTGAACTTCCAGAGTGTATAGTTGGTTCCATCTAGCTTCCCTTCAGTGATTGCAGGTGGGCGAATTCGAATAGGTGCAGCATTAACATGAGTTGAAGCACCAAGAGCAGTGTTCGACGATGAAGCCATCATGTAATCACTCGAATAATCTACTGATGCTAGTAGGCTAAAATAGTGATACTTCTCAAACTATTCAAACCTTATGGCTCTGACCATTTAAGAAAATAGTTATGCAATATAACACAAGAGCAATAGTAGAGATGATAATAGATATAGGAGAATCTCGACAGTTTTTTACTAGCAGCAAGTACAAAGATGATGGCGTTGTCCACCCGTGCGCTCCCAAGGTAGAGCTTAAATGGTGATCTAGACAAATCTAGATAGGGAGATACAAGGTAGAGGTATGCTAGCTCAATTTGATGTCTCAGGTAGTGCAAAAGTCATGTATATATAGGATCATGGGTGGCCTTCCATGGACGGCTATACATGGGCGGTAGAGCGTTGGTGGCCACTACCCGCGTAATTTCCATACATGGCTTAGACCGGTTGAACAACCTAACAAATATAAATGATTTTTGACTCTGATAGGGAATATTCCCTTTATTGTCCCGCACCCACCAGTGAGGGGGCCCGCTCGCCCCCTTGGACCCCCCAACTAGGCTGCTCACCACTACCCCAAACCCCACAATTCGGGACCTTGGTAACTCCATTTCCTTACAATACCTTACATGGTTCAATATGACCTTCATCCAACGTGCAAGTTGGGTTTCCCATCAATTGGGTATATGCACACTTGGCTTCTCCTCATAATGGGGGCCTTAAAAAATATGCATACAATCATGAGGAGTAGACATTGATCGTATACTAACATTAAACGGTATGCTTGTTAGAGTTCCTTGTCTCACAGAGTTTTGTCTTAAATCACTACAACCTACCTTGTTTGACTTACTTCCTTGCACGTAGGATGCCTAATAAAAAGTCTTTTTGTCAAGTTATTACTCCTTCCAGGAGATTCCTTTTGTGAGGAAGTCTTCATCACAATAAGGTGCCCAAAGTGTCTTGAATAATTTTTTGTCTCCCTAAAAGAGAGGGAGGGCTTGATATTCTTTGTCGTATTAAAATTTCCTCCAACTTTCCTGCCAAATGGATAGCCAAATCCTTGGACTTTCATGATATTTGGGCCTACCTCATCAAAAGAAATGTTTTTTAGTTCTACTTGGAACATTACAAGTCTTGGAATGGTCATTCCCTATGGGACACTATTGCTTCCCCTCATCCCTTTTCTATTTCTGGAAGCCCTTCAAGCAGCAGGCTTCAGAAGGTGTGGATGGATGTTATGAAAACTAGCTATCCTAGTGAGAAGCTTTTTCTTCTATTTGATTTTTTTCTGTAGGAAAGCATGTGGATTGGGTGGCTTTCTATCTCGAATAACAGTTATGTTGGAATAAAAGAATATAAATGCAAAAAAGGGATTCTCTTCTTGGAATCACTTCATTATCAATGGTGAGATCATTCTTAATTTTATAATAATGGAAACTACTGATCTCTCCTTTACTTGTCTGTAGGTTTTGATAGAGCACAAGAAATTGTTGCAAGAAAAGCTCCAACAATGCTCCTCCTATAGACCTATTCAGCTGTCTACTATGGCCAAGCATATGCTCCAGAAGTATAAGAGGAATAGAGGTTTTAACCACAACATTCTCCACAACCTGAGTTCCATATGGCAATTCAAATGGACTGCTAATCATTGGCACCATAGATTCCTTTGTTTATGGGCTTTCCCGATCAACATCAAATAGTCCGTTCTCTAATGGATTATCATTCACAATGGTGTCTCGTATGGCCTCAGGATCAAGAAAGTTTATATTAATGATGGTACCTGTTTGTTTTGTGGCACTATGGAGGATTTGCCCAACCTCTCCTCCAATTGCAAACATGCAAATATCTTTTGGAAAGTGTTACAGCCTCTTTGCCTCAAGCTCAACATATCCTTGAGCTATAAAGAGTTTTTGCTTGGCTCCTACAATATAATGGATGTTGCTCTCTGAAGCTTATGTAGATCTAACATTTTATGGTCTATATGGATGAGCAGGAATGACATATGTTCAATAAGAGGAAAAAAAGATCTTACTATTCTTTTATCCAAGGATTATAAGAGATTGTTGTTAAGTGACTAACCTCTATCAAGAATGCTCCTTATGAAGACTTTTATATATCTAACTTGCTCGAAGACACCCCTCCCAGTCAATGGAGAGAATCCCTGTTGAGATTGTATTTTAGCACTACATTTCATATGATATTTTCACGTATCTGATGTTACTCTACTTTGGTGTGCTAGTCCTGGTAGACTACTTTGCACTGAAGTGTACTCTTATTGTCTGAATGAAACTCATGTAACCTCCTCTAGTTGTGTTTGTTGAGCGCTTTTGTATTTTGTTCCCTCTTGGAGGGCTCCTCCCCATACTTTTACATATACCATCATTAATTCATTCTTCTTGTTTTCTTAAAATAAAAAAGACATATGTTTTTGTTTTTCTAGCCTGATGTAGTTTTTTTTTCTTTTTGCACATATTATAGTGATTTCCATATGAACTACTAGGGAGATATAAGAGAATTTGAAGTTTTTCATTTTAGGTTATTGTACATGGATTTAGCATTTACAAGGCTTATTATTTAAAAAAAAATTATTTAATAAGATTTTATAGATGTATAACATTGTATAGGTTGTTTATGGTGCTTATCGCTTGATGTAATTAGTGATCCTTAACATGTTACAAATTCATAATGTAATTTTCTATAGGACATGAGGATTGAGCAAGGTCTTTAATTTTTGTGATGTTGCGGATGGAGAAAGGAATCAAGAAACACCAATTGCCTTTCTTTGAAAATCATTATACAGGAATGTCCTTAACTAAATATTTCATCTTGATATTAAACCATTTTTTAGTTATAGTTTTTTATTAATTGAGTAATCAGGAGAGTGGATCTCTTATTACTGAGGCTTAGCTTGAGTAGATACACAATGAGGAGATTAGGGCTCTTAACGCCAAACCCTCACGCATGGAGGATACTCTTTGGATGATCCTTAGCATCTATGAAAACAAGAGGTGCTCCTAGTAGGTACTTTGGTGTAGATCAAAGTTCCATCTTCGAAACCTTCTAGTTGACATATTCTAGACATTGATATTGAAGTGTAAGTTATTAAAGATGTTAAGTGCTAATTGAAAGATTTAAATCCCTAGAATACCATGCACATGTCAACTACAAGGCCACAAACGCAATGAAAGTGGCCATAAGCAAGTGGGATGAGTGTATTTGCTTATGTACTATTGTGAATAAAAAAACAAAAGATCTAGCATGAGAGTTGTACTTTAATATATATTGCTCAATAGTGGTGGTGGAAAATTCAGCATGATTAGAAAAATCTAGCGACCTGTGTTGAATTTAAGATTATCTTTTGTAATAAATTTTGTTCTCGGAATGTGTGCACTAGGGCTTTAAATGCTTAGTTTTTCCTTCAATAGAGATAGATCACAATAATTCTTAATATATGCAAATGGGATTTCTATTTCTTGTACGAAAACAATATGAGATATCCCTTCTCTAGTTCCTCTTGCAGCTCCATTTTTTTATTAGACCTCATAGTTTAAGCTTCTTGCTAGTTTTTATTGCTTTCTAACAATCAAAGGATAACCTTTGTGAGGATGTCCATGGTATAGATGGTTTTAATGGTATGATCTTCTCTATTGATTTTTTTATGTTATCTTACTATAAGAATTTTCATCATGTCCAAGTTTTCCCACTTCCTCGTCGATGCTTAAATGGAAGTGTGTGCAAATTAAATTTTAATGACCAATAATATCTATTAAGGATGAGAAATAAATTTAGAAGGAATCCTTCTGAATGAGATCTACAACAGGTGTCAATTCTTCAATAAGAACAAGCAACAGGATTCGAATATTGTGAAGTGCAATTATGCTTTACAATGTTTGTATCAATTAGCAACTATGGAAATTAAGGCATTTTCTAGAGAATCGCCTCACTTTAGGTGTTGCAAATTATAATATATATACAATTTCTTTGCCACATTCAAATGATTGAGAATAATATATCATTGAGACATGCTTCATTTTACTATTACGTTGTTCACGTTTTCTATTGTTGTAGTGATCCAATTAAAATTAGAATGATCGTGGGAAATCAAAGAATCCATAATGCTTTTATAGCCTTATTAATGAGGACGTGTTTGTACATTTCTTTGCAATTCCAAAGAAATGGTATTTGCTTCATCAATTAAAGATTTTGAAGATGAAGTATTTTAGTTTATATTGTAACGTTCTTCCTAAAATTATAAGACTCGACTCTTCAGAAGTCTATATAAAAGAAATGCTGAGCAAAAATGAAAGGTGTGTGTAGTAACAACATTCTACTAGACTCTAGAGAAAAGATTCTAAACATGTGAATATTATATACAACATTAGAATACGCGAATGGTAAATTTTTACTAGTCTAAACAACATAGACAAAGAGGACACAAGAAGATTAGAAAAGGAATTTTTTATATGTTTTTTGGACGATTGTGAAACTGAAAATTTAGAATTGAAGAGGGAAATTCATGATACAAATAAAGCACGAAGATATTGAGAAGGTTATACATGTTTGATAATTGATGGTATTAATCAAATGAATACATGATTGCCCATTTTTCCTAGTTTTCTAGGGTACTAGGAAAGAATTTCTCTTATGAAGCCCATTTTGGTGTTTTTTATACAATAGAAACATAAGTTTTAAGTTTTTGTTTACATATCATTATGCGCTTAATGATCCAAAGATCACTATCACTATTCCCTCTGCATGGGCCTTTAAGATTAAGGAGTGATTGTTGATGGGCCAATGAGAAGAGGGTGGTGCCCATAGTCTAGTCCCTTAATCCAATAGACTACACATAGGCTTCCCTTGTTTTTGTGTGGTCAAAGAGGAAAAAATCACCTAGAACTAGTAGTTTTGTTTATTTGAATGGTTGTGAAAAAGACACGGATGAATTAGAGCCCTTTGATTGGTTAAAAAATCCAAAGACTAAGGTTGAATGGAAAAAGTCAAGGCAATATTTCATTTGGGCCTTGAAACACATGGTTGAGATTTCAGATGCTTCCAGAAAGTACCTTTAAACAAGAATCATTAGATCATACATCCCGTCCGATGGCTTAATAATCCTTCACTTCTTCGGCACTTGATCTGCTAGCCATTGGATTAAACATGAATCCTATGGCTCATATGGCATGGCACCTTTGGATCCATCATTTTCTTGCCCCTTTTAACCTACACCCTTAGATTGGTGATGCATCTAACGGCCTAGGGTGGCTCGCATATTGTGACCAGCCTCAAATGCACCTTTCCATCGGACGTAGCAAGATCTAAGGGCTCAAAAACGTGCAGAGATTGTGGAAGATTGTGAATGAGAATATTCAAAGGCCCAATAATTTTCAATTACTCTCTCTATACTTTTCCTATCCACATTAACCTTAACCATTCAATTCAAGCTTCCAATGGCTATAAAATTTCCAACTTGATAATTCAAACCAAAAGTTTATCAAACACTTTCTTATTTGATAATACCACTAGTGGTTTTTTTTCCTCCCCTTAAACTCCTAGATTAATCTTCTTAATCCTTAAAACTTAGGAATCCTCACAAGCCCCATGCAAGGTTCACTTTTTCCCCTAATGCGCCTCATAGAGTTATGCGATCATGGGAGGGTCATCTATCACTCACATTGTATTTTCAACATTATAATACCTAAGTAAGAGAATAATATTTCTAGTGTCATTGGCTATTTAACCTTTCTTGTTAAAAAAGGAGTGTTGGAGAATGTGTATTGTTGTTCGCCATAGTCAAGATCACAATCATCAAATGCTCAATACATTTTATAAGAGACATCATAATGCTTTTTTTCAAGAGCAATCTTATATGAGACCTACTCTCCTTCAAATTGTTGATTTATTAGAAAGTAAAAGTGAAAGTGGGATTAGTACCTATGGAGCCTTCATATCCCACAATCTAGGGGTAGATGCAACACATAGACATGAAAGAAATATAGAGAAAAGGGTTCAAAGGTGGCACAACTTTCTTTCAATAGCCTATGGCCTATTATCTATCCAAAACCCTGAAGCGAGGGTCAATCCATCACACCTACCTCAAGAGTGAAGAGGCTTTTGCTCTTTCCTAGAGAAAATCCTTAACTATTTTTAAAATTAGCTAAGCCTAATTCCTCACTTGTTACTCTAGGCCTATAAATCATAAACTTGGCTGCACTTTTTTTTATCACCACTTGCGCATGGGGAGCTCCCATTACATCAAAATTATGAAAGCTAGTACAAATGTTCCACTTTAACCTTGGATTGACTCTTCTATTAGGGTAATTCATCTTAAGGATGTTCTTGAATGTGATTAAAACGTAACTATTCCTTTCCACGTGGTCTCTATCAATCAAGGAATTCAATCAACAAGGAAATTATGATACTATCAATCATTGTTTCTTTTCTAACAATGTTTAACTACATAGCCTTCTAGTGTTGGAGGTCAATCTGAAGATTTCTAAGAAGACAATCCACATAAGACGCATTAGAACTTCAAACCCCAAAAGGATGCCCATGAAAGTAAAGATATGAAATTCCCCAATCTGAAGGCATCCATGAGTATACTTCATTATTTGCACAAGGATGTAATTGAAGTTTCTCAAAGACGCGTTCCTAGTGTTAATACTTGACTTTGAGATAGCCAAATTTTCATTGCAAAATTCGTAAGTTCATCCAAGAAGACAACATGGTTGTGAAAAAAAAAAAACATTATTGTCGTTCGAAAAATGTTGAAAGCTTTGGGTAGGCAACAACACAGAGATATTCCCCACTTGTGGCTTTTAATAATGTTACTGGACCCATTTGTTACTATCATCAAAAGAAGAAGGGTAAACAAAACATCCTTGTCTTACGGACGTCTTTGATTAAAATCAAGAGAAGAGAGTCCCATTGAAACTTATCATAGTGAAGGCGTTTGAGAGACTATTGTACTCTCTCAAAGCTTCAAACTTATAATTTGGAAGGATTACTATAATCCCTCACACTTCAGAAACTATAAGGGCTAGTTTTTCGTCTCTTTCCGTAAAACGTGTTCATCTGTAAGGTTGTGAGGATCAAAATGCATTGAAATGGGAACATAGTTGAGGAAATCTATGTTCTAGGTAAAAGAATAAATGTAAAGAAAGGTGTTCAAAACGATCAAAACTCCGTTTCATTCTTGATATCATTTCTATCAGCTTTCTATATGTGAAAATAAAGTACTTCTTAATTTCGTTTTGAAATCTTTCATTATTATATATACGAAAATGAAAAACTTTGAGAAGAACATATTAAAAGAAGAAACTTCATACGTCTAGTTCACATCTAAACATTTTATGTTTTCGATAACTAAAAACTATAATACAGAAACTGAATGTTAAAAACTGCATGCTATTTGTCAAATTCCAATAGCTCCAAGCGTGAGCGTTGACACTTAGCCTCATATATCTTAAGACGTTACAAGCGAAAATCAAAATACAAAAGATAAGGACTAAAGCCATTTCAAATATTATTGCCAGATCTTTCAACTTGTACATAAATCTCTCAGGATGGTTAATTCAAATGATAATAACATGAAATAGCTCTTTTCCTTATAAGTCGAGATGGATGGTTTTCTTCAGAGATGGATGACCTTCTTTTCTTTATAGATCGAGATGGATGACTTAAAAAGAAACCAAAGCAAAAACGGAAACGAGAATAAAAGCAGAAACAACGTGGATACTATTCTCAAACTTAAAAAAACGTTGATAGCATTCTTAAGCTCTGGAGAATCTTTTCAGTTCAGAGACACGTCTGAATAAATGTAGAATGGATATATGAATACAGAGAGAGAGAGAGAGAGAGAGAGAGAGAGAAAAGGGAAAAGAAGGTACAGAAACAGATAAATACTTTTCTAATGGTTCATTTCTAAAGTTGCTTTGCGAAGATATGACCTACCCTACGATTAAAGTTTATAAATTGCAATCAGATCGATTTATGTGTACATTTTTTCCCTTATTTGTGTTCTCTGGACGACACCTTTTAGTCGAAGAATAGAATTACGAAGTTCTAGTGAGCAGGAATTCTGTCCAAGTATTCCAGTGCGACCATCATGTCGGCAATCTTCGAAACCACCCTTTTTTCTAGTGTATAGGTTTATTTCCTCCATTTACTTTGAAATTATTCTAATATAATCTCACGCTCAAGAGAAAATCTTCCATCCTCAAAACTATGTTGGCAGGATTGGTGTTGTCATATATAGACATTGATATAAGAATGGAAACAATTATTTAGTTCATACATACAGAAATGTTTTATTTTGCAAAACCATCGCTTCGTTATATCTTCAATCTATCGCATTCACGAGGATATATTAATGTAAGGTATATATACATGTGTTCTATAATATCTTCTAGTTTTTTCTTTTTAAGGATCTTCGACCAACATTAATTTTGGAACAAAGATTACCTATGGTATGTATATTTACATGGCTACATGTATCTGAATCATTTTTCAAGGCCATCGCCCTGTCGAAAATTTCATGTTACCAATTGGGAATATCCACGGGACTGCAAGCATAAGGTAGTAAATTCTAACTTACAAATAACTCCTGGACTGGAAGAGATTGATCCCATTTACGTGCGATGAATGATAGTACATTTATTTGAATTCGATTTCATAATAGGTGGGAGGATGAGGATGAAATGGACTGACTTAAACATGCCTTTGATGTTTGTGTATATTCCAAGTTTAAAGCATTCGGTTGGACAATTACCTGGAGAAAACATGACAAATTCAAAGAAAATTGTTTATCCATAATATTAAATAAATTGTTTATGTATTCTTGTCCACATATACACACATACACACTCACACATACGTGCAATGATAGATATCACATTTATTTGAATTTGAATTTATAATAGGTGTGAGGATAAGCATGAAATAGGCCGATTTAAACAATGCCTCTGAAGTTTGTGCACCTTACTACAGTTCGTTTTTTTTTAATCTAAGCTGCCAATAATATTTCCATAGCACTAATGATAAGGAAGGTCTAAGTCTCACATTCCAATGACCGTTCTTATTGACGTTCAGAACGAATATTAAAATGGAAAATTAGGTCTCGGATATGAGACAATAATCGTGAAATGCGAAACTCTAATGTTTTTTTTTTTTTAAATACGATCTGAATGTTCTGTTACGTCAAACTTGTTGGGCACATCGCAAATATATATTCTGGAAAACGTTATGGTAGAAACAAAGAAATTTCGAGTTTACAGGAAATTAGTTTAATAGGACAGTTCAAAGTGTGATCGACAGTTATTCGAAGGTCATATTCGGTCGTATTTCAGTACCTTCATCATAATTTAAGGCTCTATAGTACAATGGAGGCAGCAATTTTTTATGAACATCAACCAGTTTAAGCAATTTCCACGCCAACTGCGGCAAGCTTTGTGATGCCTGCTGGGAATTTTCGTATATTTCTTGACGGATTTTCTTGCCTCTCGTTTTGCAAGACTAATTCTAAGCTATCATAAGCGAAGAGATGGGCCAAATAAAGTAAAGGATAGATATAGAGGACGTGATGCTTCTCATGCCATTCATGGAGGACGCATCCCGATCATGGTCGATCGACATAGGTTTCATTGCAATACGTCTTGTACGTGTGCAGGGACTGGAGCGTTGTTTTGTGAATATTAATTTTGACAGCTTTGGATAGAGCATTTCCTTTTAAACTGGACAGATGTTTTGTAAAGCTTTCTAGGTTTTAATCAAAATCCTTTGTGTTACCTTCACCGCTGCAATCCAACACTTAATGAGTCTTGATCAACGCAGAGATGATCTTATGCCCAATAGAGGGGGTGGCAATGTCCCCGGATAATATTAAAGCTGTTATAGAATAATGAAAAAAGTCGAGAGGTTCACTTTCTTTTCCCTGGACGTCCTGAAGCTGGTTATTACAAACTACAATCGAACAACGTCTCTTAAAAGAACAACGTCTCCAGCTTGGTGTTAAGTTCCGCTTCTCATTTTTCAGTACCACGTACACTGATTGTCTTATAGTGAAGAGTTTTAGAATTTCGCCTTGTGCGATTAGAATAGATATTCAAAATGACAATGGAGTATTCTGTAGTTATCGAACGGTATTTCAAAACTACCTTCGGACAGTTTTGAACTGTCCCTGAGAGAGAGAAGGGAGAAGAAGGTACAAGAACAGATAGATCAGCCTCTGATGTTTGTGTACATTGCAAGTTTGAAGCTTTCCGTTTGACAATGACCTGGATAAAAGATGAAAAAGTAAAATCAAATTGTTCATCCCTTATTATTAAATGAAGGGTTTATGTATTGTTGTCCACATATACACACACACATACGTGAATATATTTCTATATAGACATGTATTAGCGCACCTTACCACACTTCGTTTTGTTTCATGATAAGGAAGGTCTAAGTCTCGCGTTCCAGTGAGCGTCCCTATTTCAGAACGCATATTAAAAGGTGAAATCAGATTTCGTATATGAGACAATAATCGTGAAATGTCGAACCCTAATGTTATTTAAAAATACTACCTGAATGGACTGTGACGTCGTACTTGTTGAGCACATCGCAAATATATATTCTGAAAAACTTTACAGTAGAAACAAAGACGTTTTCAGTTTGTGAGGCTCTACAAAGTTGCAGGAAAATTGTTTAATAGGACAGTTAAAAGTGTGATCGACAGTTATTCGAAGCTCATCTTCAGTCGTACTTCAGTACCCTCATCATAATATAGTGCTCTATAGTACAAAGAAGACAGAAATTTGTAATGCACATCAACCACTTTATGCAAAAGTGAGGGGCAGATCCACGCCAACTGCGGCAAGCTTCGTGTGCTTCCTTCAAATTCACGTATATTTCCTGACGGATTTTCTTGCCTCTCATTTTACAAGACATATTCTAAACTATGATAAGCGAAGAAATGGGCCGAATGAAGTAAAAAATAGATATAGAGAATGACCTTGCTTCTCAAATAGAGGGGATGCCCAATGGAGGGAATGGCAAGGTCACCGGATTGGTATCGAACCACTGGGCTTTCTTCAAATGGAGCACTCGCACCAAGTCAGAGATCACAATATCCACACATAGGATGAAGGAAAAAGCTCAAAATTTTCGATGATCGTCTTGGAAACATAACTTCAATCTAATCTGGCTTGTGAAAGATTTTGTTTTGCTTGAAGATTGGACCATGAGAAACTGCTAATGTCTCTATTTTTCACCAAGTCATATTGAATCTTAACACTGATCTCAATTGTGCTTCTCGAGTCCATGGATAACAAGTGCTCTTTCTTCCCATCTATGAAAATGAGCATCAACAATATTGCATTCAACACAGAGAAAAGATATGTAAGAAGATCTTCTAACGCTTACTAGGTGGTAATTTTTTTAGTGTCAAGATAAGACACATAGATTGTACCAATGGTAAAATGCATATGAGCCTTGGGAGAAGAGGCCAACCAATGATGATTGAGTTCCTCCTAGGTTTCTTTAAGGAATAGGATTGACTTATGCCTCACACAAATGGCCGCACCACTAAAACCATGTTGGTGACAAGTGAACCATGATTCATGGGAAGAAAACTTTGTCCTAAGGCTCCACAAAATATCCTTTGGAGATAAATGGTGTTCAGGTTATACTTTTATGTTTCATTCATTGAGCGAAAAAATTGCCTCTTGAGGAGTTATGCAGGCCACACATGTTGAGAGAAACTACAATAATCTGTAGATATGCAAAGAAACACATCTAAATAACATTCTCCCTACAAAGATTGCCACAAACTGCGATGAAGGGTAAACTTGGGAACAAGACATCATATACAATAATTTACCAAATGTGTGCTTTCATTATGGACTTGAAGGACATAAGATAAAAGAGTGTCCTTTGAAATACACTTCCTCTAGGAACAAGTAGAACCAAGAAACAACCAATGCTACAAAGAGCAAAGCAAGGGCTCAAGATCATCCTCGAAACATTGAGGAAGAGAAGGAATCTCAAGACTTGGCGACAGACTCAGAAGGGTTCAAGAAAGTAAGACGAAGAAGGAAAAGAAGCCCTAAGGGGACTATTGAGAGGAACCCCTCTAGAGGAACTCCAGTAACCAACATCTACTCCAATTTAGAGAAGGAGATCAATGAGTATGATTACCTAAAGGGAAAGAATCAATTTGAAATAGTCATTGAAGGAAAAACCTTGGAGGATTCCACCAATAAAGAGGATAACCAAGAGGGTTACACCACTAGTAGAGACGACTAACAACAAAGATAACTAAGATAGTGAAAGTTCCATCATCGAATCTACAATTCTTAGGAAGGTTCCGAGTTAATTTCTGAGGAAGGCGATTCACAAAGGGAAACAAGTGATGCAGATTCCATGGAAACCAAAAAAAAAAAAGAGAAACAACGTGGATGCTATTCAAAAACTTAGAAAAAACGTTGATACCATTCTCAAACTTAAAAAAAAAATCGATATTATTATCAGGAATCTTTTTTCTGATTTTATGTTTCGTGAGGATAATATTAAAGATATTATAGAATAATGAAAATAATTCGAGAGGATCAGTTTGTTTTCCCTGGACCTCCTGAAGCGGGTCATCACTGGACCTCCTGAAGCGGGTCATTACAAATGACAATTGAACAACTTCTCTTAAAATTACGAAACTTCATGAACCGTACTCCTGGTAATATCTATCTCGAGATTGGAATCTTTTGTATGATCATGACATTGTCTTATAGATATTCAAAATGACCATCGAATATTCTGTAGATATCAAACGGTATTTCCAAACTAGGTTCATGCAATTTTGTAGTGTCTCTGAAACTCATAATTTCCACCCTATGGTACCACATTTTAGGATCCTCAGTTATAATTTTAAATTTGAAATGGATTTCGCATCTTCCGATTAGTTTCTCAATGTGTTGATATAGAAGCAGGTATTTCACATTTTAGTCCATAGAAACGTCGGAGTAAATGTACAATGCATATATGCGCGCGCACACACACACACACACATATATATATATATATATATATATATATATATATATATATATATATATATATATATATATATATAGAGAGAGAGAGAGAGAGAGAGAGAGAGATAGGAGAGAAGAAGGTACAGGAACAGATAGATACTTATTAATGGTTCATTTCTTACGTTGTTTTCCGAAGATATGATCTACCATACGATAAAAAATACAAAATAACAATAAATCGATTTATCAATACTTCTTTTCTATTATTTGAATTTTTTGATGACGCCGGTTAGTCTGGGAATAGAATTGCCAAGTTCTAGTGAGCTGGAATTCTGACCAATTATTCCAGTGCGACCATCATGTAGCTGCCAATTTTCGAAACCCTTTTTCTTGTGTATAGGTTTATTTCCATTTTACATCCACCATCAAAATCTTCCATCATCGAAACTATGTTGCGAGGTTCGGTGTCTTCATGTATGCATATTGATTGAAACAATTATTTAGTTCATGCATATTGCAAGTTTCTAGTTTGCGAAACCATCGCTTCATTATTACTTCAATCCATCGCATTCACTTGGATATACGAATATAAGTGAAATCTACATTTGTTTTTAAAAGTGACACTTTCCCAGCAAAAAAAAAAAAAAAAAAAAAAAAAAAAAAAAAAAACGTAGTAAAAGAACTCGATAACATCTTATAGCTTTTTTTTTTTTTGTTTTTGTTTTTTTCTTCAAGAACCTCTAGCGAGGATATCCGACTAAAAATAATCTTGGAACAAATTTTGCCTACGGTATGTATAGTTACATAGTTATATTTTTCTGAATTTGTTCGAGGACATCATCCTCTCAAAAATTGCAGGTTGGCAACCAAAAGATCGTAAATTCTAACATATAAGTACGTCTTGGACTGGAGGAGATTGATCCCATTTACGTGTGATGAATGATAGTGCATTTATTTGAAGTTGATGAGCATGAAATGGATCGACTTAAAAATGCCGTTTGTGTATACTCCATGTTTTAAGCTTTCCGTTTGTCAATTACCTGGAGAAAACATGACAAATTCAAAGCAAATTGTTTATCCTTAATATTAAATGAATGGTCTATGTATCCTTGTCCACACACACACACACATATATATATATATATATATATATATATAGAGAGAGAGAGAGAGAGAGAGAGAGAGAGAGAGTGAAAGAGGTGTGTGTGTGTGTGCGTGTGTATGCATTTATTTGTATATATATATATATATATATATATATATATATATATATATATATATATATATATATATATATATATATATATATATATATATATATATATATATATATATAATCGCACCTCATTACACTTCATTTTTTATCTAATTTGCCAATAATATTCTCATAGCATTAATGATAAGGAAGTTCTAAGTCTCATTTTGAGTGAGCGTTCTTATTTCGAACGTTGAGAAGGAAGATTAAAATGTAAACTTAGATTTCGTATATGAGAAAATAATCGTCAAATGCGAAACTCTAATGTGAAACTCACATGTTCGTGATGACTGCTTGGAAGTTTTCTTGACGGATTTTCTTGCGTCTCATTTTACAAGACAAATTTTAAACTATGATAAGCGAGGATATGGGATAAATAAAGGATAGATAAAGAGGAGGTGATACTTTTCATGCCATTCATGGAGAATGCATCCTGTTCATGGTCGCTCGACGTACGTTTCATACGTGTGCAGGGAATGGAGCGTTGTTTGGTGAGGATTAATTTTGAAGCGTCTACGAAGAGTTGGAAGCTAAGAAAGGAGGTTTTGTTATCTACTTCAATACATCTTCTAGAGGGCTTCACTTGTAATAGGTTTCCATAGTGGGCGAACACCTAAATGCTTCTACTACAGGGAAGCTCTCTTAGATGATTCGTTCATTAATGGTGATAGAAATGGCCAAGAGAGAGAGAGAGAGGAAAATAATTAAACATTTTACTTATCAGAATCTAGAAATCTAAAGATTTCTCCGTATCTGATGACTCCCAAGAATGTTTCCTTATGTAAAGGATGATATGGCTTTCCCATCCTTCGGATGAGGGAGTAATGAAGGAATTTTAGTGTAGAGTTTTTCTTAAAGGAAGAATGTAGAAATCGAAAAAGCATGCATTCAAAACTTTTTGTGAAGAATCCATAATAGAAGAGTCTAAGAAATTACGAATCCTTAACAGTTTCTAAAGCCCAGTAACATACTATTTTAGAATGTAGGCACTCCGCGACAAGTTTTTTAATTTTTCATTGCACATTTAGGTAACGCATGATATTTGATTTCTTTCATGAATTTCCTCTCATTGAAGCAACTCCTTTGAAAGAAGATCGTCAACTAGAAAACGAAAATAAACCGGAACATAAAGAGAACGGGATGAGGAGAGAAACATGTGAAGAACACTTTCATCGTCCTTTTTTTCCTTTTTTTTGAAGAGGAAGTTTGGCACCTGCCTATAGTCTCCCATGTATGAATAAATTAAAATAACAACTCTACAAGAAAAGGAGGTATAATGCTTATGGGATCCCTTTTATCCCACAAAGTACGAAAAAAATCATAATGATGCAGCAGGGTAGACCTTATGTTTATCGAGGGTTATGGTGAAGTGGATGTTACAGTGTAGCTACAAAGCCAGAATCTCTATTTATAGATCACGTTAATAAATTTTTCATCTCCCACGTGGAGGCCATCTACATTGAATCTTTCTGTTTATTGAAACAACCATCCTCTGGTGTAAGAAAGGCACAAACGACTTACAATTACTTTTTCTTCTTCCTAAAAGACTTAGGGTTTTGTCAATTGATCACTTTTTGGATTGTTTCCAAAGTTAGTAGCGTATGTCATCCTCCAAATCTCCCCTAGTTTGCTCCCATCATATCGTTCCACCAACCTAGAGTGCAACCAATGACTTCTCCAAGTAAAGCTTTTTTCTAGATACTTCGAATAGTAAAGATATAATTCTTCTCATAGAATACCAAACCAAAATGATCTTGCGACATGAGAAAAAAAGGTTCCCTAAGTCTTCTCTACCATTGGAGATTTGCTACACGAAAGAGAGAACCCATTTTTTTTGTTTCTACATAAATACAAAGTCCACGATGGAGAATTTGCCACATACTGATTAACTTTTTATTTTCAATGAGGAGATGCCAAATGTCATAGAACTCGAACTCCCATCTGGCATTCGTTCACTTTCGGCACCCTTTCATATTGAGTGAGGACTAAAGATCTAGGTTCTTCTCAATACTAGGGCCTTATTGAACCTATGATTCTATTATCTAATACCTTGAATCTGAGGAGGGTTATTTCCTTGTAAAACTTGGACTTTGATGACTCACAAGCTAACATTCTTCCTTGTAATAGACACCAATCGTCATAATCCACACAAGAATCTAGATAAGTGTCTATGAGAATGATCCATTACCTTTTTCTCTAGTTCCATGGATCCTTCCACTAACAAAATACATTTTTTCCATTTGAAGATTTTCAGAGTCCAAAGATCTGATACCCTTAATTAGGAACCAAGTAGAGTCATGTTGTTTAACACCAACAATCGAGTTCCAACATTCATTAAACGTGAGGTAAGATATCATTTTGGTTCCAACTTTTCCAAAGCAAATGAAGAATTGATGATCCTTTTCAGGACACATGAAAGGGGAGTCCATTCCACCTTTGCAAGACAACAAGAATAATCTTGCTTTTATCCCTGAAAATCTACTTTCTAGGATATGTCCATATTTTTCCATTCTCTTATTAGTAATTGAGTTGCCAACTTGTAAAGTAAACCCTTAACATTCATAATGCACTAACTTCCCTCCTCTCTTTTATGTGAGCAAAAAAATCCATCTTGTTTTGTATATACCTCTTTTGTTGCAGTCCACTTTTTCGAAGAAAATGTTTGAAAATTCTTGGCGCCCAAGAAATGTGTTGATCACCATATCCCCACCCTCTAAGCTAATTTCCATGCCTCTCCAATATCCCAAGTTCGTGTCGATCTTGAAACGAGCTCAATCCTATATCTCTCCCATTGTTTCATCAAATCCTAAAGGTTTAGTAGAAGAGGAAAAATGGCAAGAGCCCAATCCCATCTCTCTCCCATTGTGACATTAAATCCTAAAGGTTTACCATTGTGGTAGAAGGCGAAAACATTGATCCCCCAAGATCTCCTCGCATCCATGATTCATAAGAAATAGTTGTTGGTGTCTAATAATATCCTTGAATGGGGTTTTCACATGGTTAATTTAGATCCAAAATCAATTCAAGAATGTGTTAAGGAAACCAAAAGGGGATGGTTCAACGCAAGTCAGTTCACAAACATGCATTGGTGTCATCAACAAGAAATGTCATAATAATTTGATCCTATTAGTTTGGCAACAATAGTCCCCAAATAGAACTGATTTGGGAATAGTGGTTGACCAAGAAACATAGACGATTGGTGGCTATGGAAAAAATTAGTATACCATGGGGGAATCCTCTTCCTATCAAGCATTTCAATCTCACTCATTGGGAAAATTGTCCATTGATACTAATACACATAGTGGAGTTACCCGATAAAATGATATCATTCTTATAAAATTTGAACTGCATCCAATAGTTTTAACACATTAAAGAATGAAGAACCATTCTTGTTCATTGTAAGCTTTATCAAAGTCAACTTGTACTGATATAATGTCTTGTCAAGATTCCTTTGAAAACTAAAGGCCCTCCCAAACATCCGTGATAGCCTCAAGAATGGACTTTCCCTCAATGAAATCCTTTTGGTCACCGTTGACCCAAGTGGGAAGAAGACATGAGATTTTATTGGTACGGACCTTCAAGTGAATCTTTTAATGCTTTGGAGCATCGTAACAAGGCTCTACTTTTCAAATCTTTTTTGACTACCCTTTTTTTTCTCAATTAGTTTTATCATGCCTTTATTAAGTTAATCTGGTGTTGGGGGATTCTTGGACAAGAAGGGATTTGAGTGTTTGTAGGAGAAAAGGGAAAGACAAGAAGAAAGGTACACACTAGAAGCCTTTGTCGATTGATAATAATAAGACAAATACAATGGTGATGCACAATACAAGCCAATGTTGCTGTGCAAAATCCCACACTGTGCTCAATTACAAAATACCAAATACCCAAGATTTTGTTGCTCCTGGCCTCCTCTGCACCTGACCTCCACCTTCTCCAAGCGTGCACTTGTGCACACCTTGCACCAAGCTTCCAATAAGGGGAGGGATGGACACCTTTTATCGGCCCACGCACACTGTAATGAGACCTTGGGATCCTTGGGGGAATAGCTTAGCACTCTCTGCACACTTCCTTTGTTACTCTTCATGCACACATTGCACTTCACTCTCTGCGTCGCACACTGTGTGTCTCCTTCACTTCTCTCTCTTGCCTCACTTTGATTATGCTCACTCCGGCTTACACTTGCTTTTTTCCCCAAGAATAGTCCTTGGCTTGATTTTTAGTGTCGATTCACGTATGCTCCTAACTGTAAGAGTATCTTGGTGCTCACTTTCATGTCCCAAGATTGTCTCGCAAAGTGGCCAGCCAACGACTCTCTATTTTGTTCTGCAGTGACTTTAGACTAAAACAAGAATTTTTAATTGGTGGCATACTTTCACTTCTGCGTACACTGCTGCTTCACATACCTTCACCTTTTTGTCTTTGCGTTCTCCTAAACCTTCCAAAACACTTTAAACAATTGTTTTGAACCTTAGGGAACAATTTACCCTTTGTGAACAATTAAGTGTGCACTACCTATGCACTTTGACACGTGCACTTCGAACACTTTGACTTTTCCCATGCTAACTTTGACCAATTATGAATTTAATGGACTCAACAGATGCGCACCACCGAACTAGCTCTCCATCCCGGAGAGACCACAAAGCACTTTGAACGAGAGAAACAACAAAAGAATGAGGCCAGATGAGATAGAGAAAAAGGATGAAAGTATTCCATTACTAAATTACCGAGACAAAGTGACATTATTAGTGCATCGAATGCATTATTGGATCTATTCTTTATTAAGTCAAGCCGGAAGCTAAAGAATTGTAAGCTAAGGATAAGCGGGAAGAGGTGGATTGTTTCGAGCCTCTCAAGGTGGCAGAGAGCAAGGCATGGTAACGAAAGCTTGTTCCAGCATGAGTTGGAGTGAACTGATGCATTGCCGTAATTGATCCCTTTCGCGCTTAATACGAAGGCATGAACCATTATCGCATAAACCTATGGAAAAGCGATTTTGGAGATCTGATAAGGATTTAGTGGCGGAATCAGCCATATCACGATATTTATCTCTTTGTCCCTTGAGCAAGCTAACCGACTCTTGGAGATTTCCATTGAGATGTGGCCATCCTATTCATGTTATCTACGGTAGCGATATACTATTGATGAATTGAAGCCGCTGCTGATACTGAATCCAAAGATACCCTTGATGCGTTAGCACTTCCAATAGCAATCTCACTTGCATCGCGGATTAAATTTAACAAGGAGGGTGCCGTAGGTATGTTAGCTGTCAGGGCACGCAGTAAGGGAATATCAACATTAGGAGCAGGTTGAATAGATGGGATGTGGGCAACAGTAGTGGGAGATGGTACTGCTGGAGGGAAGACCGTGGAGGTGGGAGGGAAGAGGTGGGGTGGAGGTGGAGGCAGAGTGGTGGTGGAGGAGGGTCTAATTGTGGGGAGGGAGGGGATATGGTGGAGGCATGAGGGAAGAGGTGGGGATGGAGGGAGATGAGGGGTGAACCGTGGAGGCGGGAGGGAATAGGTGGGGATGGAGGGAGATGAGGGGAGGTGGGTGGCACTGCGGGGAGGGAGGATGATCGTGGAGGCGGGAGGGAAGAGGTTTCGATGGAGGGAGATGAGGGGGGTGGCTGACACTCTTGGAGGGTAGACCGTGGAGGCGGGAGGGAAGAGGTGGGGTGGAGGTGGAGGTGGAAGTGGTGGTGGAGGAGGGTCTCATTGTGGGGAGGGAGGGGATATGGTGAAGGCGGGAGGGAAGACGTGGGGATGGAGGGAGATGAGGGTTGTTGCTGGTGCTGCGGGGAGGGGGGATGACCGTGGAGGCGGGAGGGAGGAGGTGGGGTGGAGGTGGAGGCTGAAGTAGTGGTGGAGGAGGGTCTAATTATGGGGAAGGAGGGGATATGGTGGAGGCGGGAGGGAAGAGGTGGGGCTGGAGGGAGACGAGGGGTGGACCGTGGAGGCAGGAGGGAATAGGTGGGGATGGAGGGAGATGAAGGGGGTTGGGTGGCACTATGGGGAGGGGGGATGACCGTGAAGGCCAAAGGGAAGAGTTGTGGATGGAGGGAGATGAGGGGGGTGGGTGGCGTGGAGGGAAAGATCGTGGAAGCCGAAGGGAAGAGGTGGGGTGGAGGGGGAGGCAAAAGTGGTGGTGGAGGAGGGTCTAATTGCGAGGAGGGAGGGGATACGGTGGAGGTAGGAGGGAAGAGGTGGGATGGAGGGTTTGCGGGGAGGGAGGGGAGTGAGATGGAGGAGCAGGCGATGGAGGACGGGGGTAGAGGTGGAGAATGAGGCGGGGAATTATGGTCGAGGGGGGGAGAGGTGGAGGAGCACGCACTGAAGGAGGGGGGTTAGAGATGGAGGAGGAGGTGGTAGAGGTGGAGGGGTTGTCTAATGTAATTCAAGGAGGCGAGGATGGCTTCACTAGCCCTTTGAGTGATCAGGGTGGCAAAATCTCCATGAAGATCGACGATATCTTATTGAACGTTTTGACTCCAATTTATTGCCAAGGTTACTTAGCTTAAAGTGAGGTGAATCTGAATCAACATGAAAGGGTGGTTTAGGTGATAAAGCATGTTAAAAAGAGAGGCCTTCGAAAGGTGGTTCTCCACCGTAAAAGAAATAGCTAAACGAAGGTCAAAATCGAAAATGCTTTTTTTAGAAAAAGATGGCCTTAGAAAAATTTAACGCAAAAATTTATAAAAAAGAAAAAGAGAAACTATTGGAAAAAAATAAAAAGGGATATAATGTTTATTCAAGTTAAAACAACGACTGAACGAAAATGAAAGAAGTGGATAGTGAAATTAAATGCAAAAGCAATTTGTCTATACAACCTAGAGAACCCAGGTGATCCATAGTCTTCATTTTTGTTGATGATCGGCCTTGAGTCCTGAAATATTGACCAGCGGCAGGGCCTCTCCCTTGAGCGTTTCTAACTCCACACCACCCCAATTCAACATCTTTGTAATTCGAAAAGGGCCTTCCCAGTTTGGGATCCATTTTCCTTTAGCTTGAGTAGACATCTGTGGTTTGTGTAAAAGAACTAAGTTACCTGGCCTCAAAGTTTTGGGAGACAAGTTTTTGTGATGAGTTTCCTTTCTCTTGAGGTGAATCTGTTCTAATTTTCTAGAGGCTAGAATTCGGGATTCTTCCAATTTTATGAAAATTTGATAACATGTCTGTGACTTTTGAGCTTCTCTTTGCTTGAACCCCTTGAGTTCTGATCGAGCCATGTATAAACTCAAATGTTTCTATGGGGGCTATCACATAAACTAGTTGGAATGGAGAAAACCTTGTTGTTTCTTTATAGCCTAATCTGTATGCCCACAATGTTCCAAGCTAAGCTCTAACCCAGATGGCAGGTTGTAGCATACATTCCTTCTGCAGCATGGAGATCAACACCTTATTTGTGGACTCAACTTGGCCATTTTCCCTGGGATAGTAAGAGCATGAAGTCCTATGAATAATTTTATACTTATTAAAGATTTTGTGTAGAATCCTATTCACAAAGTGTGTCCCTTGGTCTGTGCAGATCTCTAGAGGACACCCAAATATACAGAAAATATTGTTGAATAAAAATTCCGCCACTATCTGTGCTATGCAATCTGGTGAAGCAATTGCTTCGACCCACTTTGTAGCATAGTCAGTTGCAATTAGTAAATATTTATATCCATGTGGGAACAAGGGAGGATATATAGGTCCTACAAAATCCAATCACCACTTCTCAAATGGTTGCCGATTTGTACCTACTATTAGGGGGTTATTTCTCTGCTTGGTGGGTTTAGGGCCACATCTTTGGCAGATGTCGCATATCTTAACCCTATAATTTGAGTCCCTAAAAAGGGTAGGCCACCATAATCCTGCATCTAGAATTCTTTGACCTGGAAGGTGCCGACCACCTCGACCTTCATGTGCCTTTGTTAGGATATCTCATATGGCCTCCTTTTCTATGCATTTCCTCAAATAGCCATCTTTCCCATGCCTATATAGTCTACCTTGAATAATTGTAAATGGTCTGCTGCTAATTAGTAGCCTCTTCTTTTGCATTGAGCTTGCTTTTTTTGGGTACATTCCAGTTGTAATAAAATACTTTATGTCCTCATACCAACCCTGAGCTTTTACAGTAAACAAATTGGCATCTAGAAAATCATCATTTACCCCAATTGCCTAATCCCTTATGTTAATCCGGGATAAGTGGTCTGCCATGATGTTCTCTTTACCTAGTCTATGGACTACGAAAAGATCAAATTTTTGGAACAGCAATAACCACCTCCATATTCTACCACTTGCTTGTGGTTTGTTGAGTAAGTATTTCAGTGGTTGGTGATTAGTTATAATAACAAATTTCACTCCCAGTAAGCAATGAAGAAACTTTTGGACAACAAAAACCATGGCTAAGGCTTCCATTTCTATTGTGCTATAATTTCTTTCAGCCTTGGTCAAAATTCTACTAGCATATTGAATTGGTCTATCCACTTTAAATTCTTCAGTGGTTAGGTCAAAACTGCCCCCACTGCATATGCACTCACATCTACATGTACATGAAACATTTTTTACCATTTTGCTGTGATCAAAATGGGAGCAGATACTAACCTTGATCTTAATGTTTGATATGTTTTTTCCTCTTCTTCTTCCCATTTAAAAGGTACTTTCTTGCCTGTAAGACTAGCCAATGGCCTGGCTATATCCACATACATCTTAATAAATCTTCGGTGGTACCCTATATGGCCTAGAAAACTTTGAATCTCTTTATGGAGATTTAGGTCTGGATAGCTTACTATAGCTATAATGTTTTCTGGGTGAGGTGCCATACCTTTCGAGGATACCACATGTCCTAGTAGGGTACCTTCAGTCACCAGAAAGTGACATTTATTTGGGTTCAATTTGAGCTTTGTTTCTCTGCATCTTTTAAAAACTTGTTGTACTTGAAACAAATGCTTTTCTAAACAATCCAATGGAGTCTCTTCAAGAGTACCAAAAAAGGATGAAAAATCATTCATGAAAATTCTAAGAGACTAGCAATAATGGTCCAAAAATGAGATTAACTGTTCGATTGAAAGCAGTCGGTGCATTTCTCAATCCAAATGGCATTTTTAAATATACATAAGTCCCTCAAGGTGTAATGAATGCAGTCTTCTCTCGATCCTCAGGGTCGACGGATACTTTATTATATCCACTCAATCCATCCATGAAGCTATAAAGAGTATGCCCAGCTACTTCTTCTATGACCTGTTCAGCAAATGGCATTGGAAATCCATCTGGGATGGTGACCTTGTTCAATGCTCTAAAGTCCACATAGATTGTGATCTTGTTGGTGTTTTTCTTTGGAACAATTACCGTAGGAGAGATCCACTCTGAATCCTCTACAAGGATGATAATTCTTGCATCTTCCATTTTTTGAATCTCCAAATAAACAGCTTCAGCATATTTAGGATTCAGCCTATAACTCTTACCTCTCACTAGTTTTGCTCCTTCAATGAGAGGGATTCTCTGCTCTCCATAATTTGGTGGTACTCCTTCCAAATCCTTGTAGTGCCAAGCAAATATGTCTGCAAATGATTTCATGAAAAATTTTATGTTTAATAGCACCTCTGGATGATTCCCTATCCATGTAGCTAGTAAAATGGGATGTGGCTGATCCTCATTGCCCAACTGAATCTCCTTTATTGGATGCCTATTTACAATGCTATCTGTAAGTCCTTCTTGAGTAGCATTCTTAATTACATTGTTCCACACAGCTTTGGGATCATAATCAGGGACATCTTGGATGTCTATTTGCACTTCTTCCTCTTCAATCCATCCAGAAGGGATCTCATGAAGTGGTAAAAAATCCTTTTCTATAGTCTCATTCTTATCGTTTAACTCTGAAACTTCCTTTTGGTTGCAATCCACATAATTAGCTTCCTCTATATGGTTGTATAAAGGAGATTTCTTTCCCCTTTTGTGGTCTTTTGTTGGCTCTCCGAGCCCAGCCACTTGAACTCTTTTCTCTTTTTCTTCATATGCTTCTTCTCTACTTCAGTTTGGAAAAATCCCATAGCAGGAAGATGTGTCTTCTGTGTGGAGCCAAGCCAACATGTTTTCTTCTTCATATAAATTTTCTTCTTCAAATAGATTTGCCTCTAGTTTGTCCAACAATTCTTCTTCCACACAAATACCAACTGTCTACATCATGCTAGTATTTCTTTGATGGTCAGGTCCTTCTTCTAAAAATATCTGCTGCAACCCTTTTCCTCTTGCTTTACCCACATTGTGTCCTGCCCCAGTCATGCAGCACATTGGCATGCCTTAACCAAGGTCTCCCAATTAATAGGGGGAAACTTCCTTCTACCTATGGTAACCTTAAAACAAAAAAATCCAAGTTTAAGATGGTACCTTGTATCGTGACTGGAACTCTAGGGACCACTCCCATTGCTCTTACTATGCTTTGGTGTGCCAATGTTACAGTAAAATTTGCAGGTCTTGAAGTTTGTAGTCCAATCATCTTCATGGTATGTTCAAGCATCAAGTTAATGCTAGAACCACCATCCACAATAACTCCTTGAAATTCATAACATTTGATAAAGACTGTGAGTTGAGGGCTCTTGTAATCTATGAGGGGTGCTTCCCCTACCATTTTATCTTTATGCATGACAACAGCTTTTTCCACTAAACTTGTTGTGGAAGCCTCGTCAATTATTTGCAAGAGTTTTGACCTGAATTTCCCATCCATTTTTATTAAATAAAAAATACTAACCTCTTTTTTCATGGAATTTAGTAGTTTTGAAGCCTGTGATTCCTTAAGATCATGGGCTCCAATTTACTTATCCAACTCCTCATGAGCTCTGTTGAATGCATGCCCAATGGCATCACTCGTACATATGAGATCTCCTTTTTTCCTTCTATCTGCACACATGGTGGTTTTGTCTTCAGATGTCTCTTTGTCTTTGTTCAATCCATTAATCCTTGGTTCTTGAACTATTTCTACTTGAGCCTTCCCCTTGCTTCTTGTTCGCATTGTAACAGATTCAATTTCTTCTAAATGCACCGCCCTGGTAGATGGTGATGGCTCATTGACTTGATCTAACAATTCTTTTTTGTGCACAGAAATCATTTGAATGTGGGGCCCCGATGAAGAGGCTTGATTCTTAGGAAAACAATTTGTATAGTGGTCCCTGGCCTCTGGGCAATTCATGCAGGGAGGGGCATTTTCCAGTAGAGTGCACCTACTTTGGTAGTGCCCACATTCTCCACATATAAAACAAATGATTGGCCTCCTAGGCCCATTTCCAAAGTTATTCCTCTCTCTAGGGTTGTAATTGTTAGCTTGATTAAGTGCAGCCACCATCACATTTGTTGGTGGTAGGGATCCTCCTTGTGTCCAATATGTTGTTGCAGGCATTCCTCTTGACTGACATTCCTGGGCCTCATGACCAGATTTCTTGCATAATCCACAAGTCACACTTAACAGAGGACATTCACTTACTATATGACCTTGCTTGCTGCACATGGTACACCAAAATCCACTCTTGATGCCACTCCCTTTGAGTTCTTGCAACTCTTGTCGCAACTGAGCCAATTCCTTTGCTTCGGCCTCCTCCTTTTGGAGTTTTAATGCCTCAATCTCCCTCCTCAACTGAGTAAAAACATTCTCCTCCTCTTTGTGGGGCTTATTCCTTTTTAAGCCCACCAGCTCCTTCCTTAGGTGGATTACTAGATCCTCCATTTCTGTAGAATATGGTAGTTGAGAAAAATTTGTTCCATACTGTTGCCTTACCTGCTCTAGTTGTGTAGCCATGTTGATGAATTCCTCTATGAAGGCTGTAGGCAACACTAATTCCTTGATTTTACACTAGGTGGTCACTAGAAGTGGCTTAGCTAACCATTTGTTAACAAACAAATCATGTGGAGGATCTAGCAACTTAGCCATTAGTGCCTTAGCCCTAGTGACAAACTCTGGAAATTTTTCACTTGGACCCAATCTTAAGTTTTCTAATTCTTCTATGATGATCTCTAGAGTATTTCCATGCTAGAATTGATTTTTGAATGCATCTTTCATTAAGTCCCAAGTTGTAAAATGGTTCTCAGCAAATTGGTTGAACCATTTATCTGCTAATCCTTCTAATGTGGCAGGGAAGAGTATCAAAAAGGCATCCTCCCTGCCCATTAAGCCTCTAGTTTTGCATAGTGCCAAAAACCTTCTAATATGCTGGTCTGGATCTTCCTGAGCTAGGCCTTTGAAATAAGGAAATTTTATATTTAATCTTGATAGTAAGGTTTCCAAGTCTACCTGTCCCGCCATGCTCTTTACTGATGAGGTTGAGATAGTGGACTAGAGGATCTTCTAATAGCCTTCCTTCTTGTTTGCTTGCAGGTGACCCTCAATGTCTGGGATCGGGTTGCGGTCGTGGGCTGTTCATAGTTCTTTTTGTATGAGATAATGGATAAGAATATTTACCTGTGGGCTGTTCATAGTTCTTTTTGTATGAGATAATGGATAAGAATATTTACCTCTTAGTTCACTGAAGTAGTTCTATTGGCACTTGAAATCTTCTATCCTTTGCACTTGGCTTCTCCTATGCTCAAACTATAGAGGAGGTACTGGGTTATCTACGTTTAACAAGAGAAGGTATATGCACTTCCAATACTTCACCTCTTGTATGGCCTAAAAACTTTGCACTTCCTTATGATTCCATGGAATGGGCATGAAAAGGATGGTAGCTTCTTTCTCTGGATCAATAGTTATCCCTTTGGCCAAGACTATGTAACCAAGAAGATTGCCTTTACTGACCAAAAATTGACATTTTGCTGGATTCAGCTTCAAACCTGTTTTTAGTCACTTCCCAAAGATTTCCTTTAGATTTTCCAAGTGGTGAAGAAAAAATTGTACTATTCTTCTATCAGTGGTTGAGAATACTGAAACGTCATCCATGAAAATTCAAAGAAAACTTATAAACCATTTCCCCAATATGAGATCCATTGATCTATTAAATGAAGAAGGGGCATCTTTTAGTACAAAATACAGCCATGTGTAAACATAAGTGTTGCCTAGAGTAAAAAAGATCAATTTTTCTCTATCTTTAGGATGATTAGTATTCAGTTGTAGCTATTAAAGCCATCAAGGAAATTGTAAAAAGTGTGCCTCACTATTTCTTCTAGTACTTGCTCTATGAAAGGCTAAGGGAAACCAACTTGAATAGTCACCTTTATTAAAGCATGAAAATCAACACATACTCTTATTTTTCCATTGTTTTTCTTAGGTACAATAGCCCTAGATGAAAGCAACCTTGAATGTTCTATAGGAAAAATGATACTTGCCTCCTCTTATTTTGATATTTCCACCTTCACTACTCCATATTTTCGATTAAGTCAATAAGGCCTACTTCTTACAAGTGGAGCTCTTTCTATTTAAGGTCTTTGATGTAATCCAAGCGCGTCTTGAATCATTGAGAGATCCTTGTAGGACCATGAAAATGCATTTTTATATGGAAAAAGAAGAGAAGTTACCGTCTATAGTAAGAAAGGATAGTGCCGCAGACATGAGGCTCAGTGGAGTATTTGAGGATTTTGTTCATCTCCAAAGTTTACATGTTGAACCAACACATCAAGGATGGCTTCACTTGAAACATTGTCAGTACTGTACATGGGAGTGAAATTCAGCATATGATCCACAACGTATTTTTTAGACCACCCTAAAAGAATATTTGAAAATGGCACCTCAAAATTAGCCTACTGCAATGCATTCAAAATTTTGGTGTTTTTTGGCCTATCACCTTCTTACATATATCTGGAGTGGTGAATTTTGGTAGAATTGGCCCATTTTGGTCCAATTTCCCAAATTGCGTATTTGGCCTCCACAAGAAGAGTTAGTTTGTCTCAAACAATAGGTCCATATTTCTCTAAAAAACTTTCTTTGCCTACTTGCCCACTACTTGCTAGATGCCTTTTTGAAGTGGTCCTTCATAAAAATCACAAAAAAACAAGTGTCTAAATTGCCACCCTTGTCACAAAATTGGTAGCTTACCTTGTTATGGAAATTTATATTGGTTTTCTAGTGTTGTTGCATATAGTAAACCAAACATGCCTATGTACATCCTGTGTGATCCACAATTCCTCTATTTCATGAAAAATTTGAGCCACTTCATCATCATTGAGATGCGCAATTGGAAACACAACCTTCTCCTTGTTGTGAATGTGTTCCATTTCTAGTGCTTCCGATTCCCTTCTAAGTTGCTTGATAGGTTCTTGGAGTGATGCATAGTTTGGTTTAGTGCCCCTTCTAAATGTCATCTAACTTCCTCCATGCGACGGTGGCTATGACAAAGTCATTCATTATCACACCAAGTATGAGAGATTCCCTAGGCCTCTATTGGGATGATTTAGGAAGGGCCTTTTCTATCCATTTCTTCACTAGGAAATCACCAAGAACATGTAGTAGTCAGGAGACAAGTGATTTAGTACGATATATAGTTCATGCATAGGTTCATCTAGCCTTAGTTTCAGGTTCTTGAGTTGATCTATGGCTCTCTCCAAAGTGTTGCTTCATCTGAAGGTTTATAAGAATAAAGTCTTCAATTCTTCCCCATTGGTGAAGTGGCTTTCCACATATTTTTTGTACCACTACAAGTCCTTATAATGTAGAAGGAAACAACACAAGAATCACATCCTCTTGATTTTGAAACCCTCAACTTTGCAAAAACGAAATGAATCTCCTAACATGACAATCTAAATATTCATAACCCAATCCCTTAAGAGGAAGGAACGTAATATTCCTTCTTTAGAGTAGATTTGAAAGTTCCTATAATAGTATTTGACCTTCCTCACAGGTATCTAAAGAAAAATCGGACATCTTCCTAGGTCTCTCTTTTGAGAGTCCTTTAGGGGCCAATTCAATTGTCAAATTCAAAGGAAGAGTGTTGAGTTGATTGTTGAATTTACTAGAAGAAGGTTGATCTAGCTCCTTGGAGCTCCTGAGTGTACGGTGTGGCTCTTTGTTTGCTTCAATATAAGTCATGTACCCTTCCAAAGATGCAAACACTCAAGCAAAACAATATACTAAACAAAAATTGCTATTTGCACTAAATACATGTACCTTACTTAGTACATGCAAGGGTCCTAGTGGGCATGCTAAATTTTAGAGGGAGTAACTGGGACTACAATTCCAATACTCTATCTACTTCAAGGAAGTTCTTCCTCATGGAAGTATACATTTTGACATGTCTTTGTACAAGTATCACTTGATAGAAACAACACAATGATGGAGAATTTACAGGTACAGAAAAAAACACAATTCTCTAAGATTGAAAATGATATCACATAGCCAAAAAGACTTCAATGTATAATGCAATGGCCTCTAGGCAGCTCAATGATTATGTCTTCACTATGCAAAATAGAAACAATAAGAGGCCTCTGTGAAAGTACTACGAACTCCATTCCAATGCTAGCCATGGATGCTCAATCACACTATCTTCTAATTATCACTCCATACATAAGCCCTCCCTTTGTATAATTATTCAGAGAAAGACATCTACACTTGGTGGACAAGATCACAATGAGCATTAGAGACCAACGAAAAAATGGCTAGGTAGGGATTACACTAATAGAACCAACAAAAAATATGTGTACCAAGAGGGATAGAGATGCTCCTAGAGTTAAGTCACAAGTTCTCCTATGATATGTACCCCGAAGCAAGCTCACACACCTTTCTTATATAGAGCTCAAAGCCAACATAGTGGACTCCTTGGAATCCAAGTATTTTGTTGACCTTTACTACTTATTGTTGTATGCATGCAAATCCTAACAAGAGTGGTTAAAAAGTGGGCTAAATTTGGAGTGGTATATTTTTTGTAGGTCTTACAACCAACTAATTCTAGCTCTAGTACTTACAGGCAAGTAATTCTAGCTCTTCAAATTTAAGGATCTCCAAGCAAGGACACGATAGGGATTTATAGTTTGCATAGGGGACTTAGGTGAATCAAAGCAAAGACAAATTAAGGACTTTAGGGATAAGACTTGGCAACAAGAATTCTTGAAGGCTTTTTGATGGTGAGTATTACTTGAGAGGAATTTCTTGACAAATTTCTTCACACTAAATCCTTCAAATAATTTCCATGAGTATTTCTTGACAAATTTCTTCAGACAAATCCTTCAAATGACTTACTTGGGTATTTTTTGACTAATTTTTGCAAACCAATCCTTTAGATAAATTTCGTGAATATTTCTTGATGAATTTCTTTAGAGAAACTCCACTAGGGCAATAGGAAATAATTTTTTTAGTAGGGCTCATACAAATTTGAATAAGGGTAATTTTCTGGACAAATGTGAGCATCTTGAGAGTAGAGAATATTTGGTTTGTATTTCATTATGGATGATTTTAGGGATAGCTAGATCAACGCAAATAGCATTTGTGTGAATTTAGTATCCTAAATAAATTTTACGATTTTTGGAGGATGAATAGTTCAAGGAAAATATTATCTTGAAGCTTTTGAGGATGATTTGGCTGGAGGGCACAAGGGGGAATAGTGCGGAATTCCGAAGATGAATTCACTTTGAGAGACAAATTTGGTGCTAGGTCAATTTGAGGGAAAATTTGGATTACCTTTTGCTTAGGAGAATTCAGATCATTGATGCTTGGGCTGATTTGGACATAAAAAATTACAAAACTAGAAGAAGTAGTCATAATTGTTCTAGTAGAACATTCCAGGTGGCTTTCTTCTATGGTTATTGTACCGAAGAAAAATAGTGGAAAAATAAGAGTCTCTATTGATTTTTTTTCTCTGAATAAGGTAACTATTCAAGATGGATTTCCTCAGCCCCCCACAGAGCAAGTGATTGAGGAAGTATAGCTTCATGGATGGTTTTAGTGGCTACAATCAGATAGAGATCCATCTTGATGATAGGGATAAAACAACCTCTGTTACTCCATGGAGCACTTATGTCTATACCTGCATGGCTTTTGGCTTGAAAAATGCACTAGGTTCATTTAATAGAACAATGTATCTGATATTGGGCCAGTGGTTAACAACCTTTATGCACATTTTCATGGATGACTTTTCAGTGTTTTCAAGCACAGATAGAAGAGAAGTAGTTCAAGATTTCCATGATCATTTGGAAAATCTAAAAGAAATATTTGAGCAATGCCTTAGAACAAGTTTGAAGTTAAATCTTGCTAAATGTCACTTTTTGGTCACTAAAGGCACTCTTCTTGGTCACATAGTATCTATTGAAGGGATAACGGTTGACCCAACAAAGGTTAGTGCTATGCTTTTCATGCCTATTCCACAAAACCCAAAGGAAGTGCAAAGTTTTTTGGGCCATGTAGGATACCATAGAAGATTTATACGAATGTATTCAGAAATAGCTAAGCCCTTGTCAAGGCTTACCAGTAAAAAAGTCCCCTTCTCATATAGTCCTGAAGCTGAGAAAGAATTTTGTGAACTAAAATTGAGTCTATGTACCCCTCCACTTTTAAGTGTTCCTAACTCGTCATTGGAGTTTCATGTGCATACAGATGCCAGTCTTCATGATGTTGGTGCGGTTTTGGCTCAACTATCATCAAACAAGATTGATAGACATATTCCTATGCTAGCAAGCTACTTACCAAGGCAAAAAAGGAACTACAATATGATTGAAAGGGAAGGTTTGGGTATTGTATTTGCTCTTCAAAAGTTTTGGCATTACCTTCGCAGTGTACAATTTATAGTCATATCTGACCATCAACCCTTGAGTACTTGATAAACAAGCCTAGAGTGGCTGGAAGGGTTTGGCGATGGTTACTCCGATTTCAAGAATTCAACTTTGATATTCATATTAAGCCAGAAAGAGAGCACTACATAGTAGATCAAGTATCCAAGACCGCTTTGAGCGAGAAGGCAACAGGTATTAACGATGAACTCGTGGATAGTAGTCTCTTCCTAGTAGCAATGCAGGCTGATTGGTATGATGGAATTCTCCATTTTCTCACTACTGGAAAACTCCCATAGCACGGAACACGTATAGAAAAGAGAAGATTACTCCTTAAAAACCAAAGCATACTCACTTACAAATGGGAATTTTTATAGATATTGTCAGGATGGTATTTTAAGAAAGTGTGTTTATCTAGAGGAGGTAAACCTTTTGCTTGAGACAACACATAGTGAAGGGCATCTAAAGGGGGAGGATCTGGCACACAAAATCATCCACAAAGGACTATGGTGGCCTCATATCTAACGAGGCCAACCAGATTGAATTTCCAACCATTATTCATATCTACAGGATGGCTCCCATTCGAATGATGGGGACTTGATTTCATAAAACCAATTAGTCTAACTAGTCAACCTGGGGGAAGAAGTATATTTTGATGGCCACATGTTATGCAACTAAATGGATAGAAGCTAAAGCTACCGTGGACTGCATGGCCTTAATAGAAGCTAAGTTTTTGTATAAACATATTTTCTCAAGATTCTCAAGCATAAAACGTTTTGTGCCTACTATCCGAGGGCAAATGGCCAAGCAAAAAGCTCCAATAAGATTTTGATTGGGTTGCTACGCAAATTATCTTTGGATCATCAAAGCTTTTGGCCACAAGCATTGATCCGTGCAATTTGGGCTTTCTAAACTACAAGAAGGGGAACCACTCGCGAGAGTCCATTTTGTTTAGTATATGGAAAATAGGCATTAGCACCATTCGAATTTATTCTCAAAAGAGAAATTGGAGCCAGAACCATTGGAATTGAACCTCCCATTAGAAGACCAGTGGCATTAGAAGAATACAGAGAAGGAGCAATGCAAAAACTCCAGGTAACACAAGAAGAGTGCAAAAGATTGCAGGACAAGTATCTTAGGTCTAATGAAGTAAAGGAAGGATCCTTGGTTTTGGTGCATCAAGTCCCAATAGTCTCAACCAAATTGGCACCCAAATGGATAGGACCATACAGGGTGATAAAGGTATTACCAAACAGAGTCGTGCATCTAGAGGATTTGTAGGGTAAGAGGATACCCCTGGTCAATATCTCCAGGGTGAAGAATTACCTCAATTAAGTCAAGATGGAAGAAATTCATTTACTGTACATACCGTATTTCATTGAGTGTTTGCAGTTTATTTAATAACCGAATGAAGGAAAAGTTGCACCGAGACAGTGCAAAGACTTGATGTGGGGGTTGTTGATATATTTAGGTAGTGATGTGTGTGAACACACTAGGACCGCCGGGGCACTTTTTTCCCTCTTTAGGAGGTCTTTTTCCCCCGGCTTGTATATACGCCTATTGCCCTAATGGGCTACTTATCTTTGTACATTCTCTAGTAATACACTCACTATTGTGTGTTTGTGCTCCAAGCTTCGTATATTGGGTGTGGAGGATAAGTTGGATGGTACCAACTACCCATTATGGGATTATATGATGCGACATGTATTGGTTGCAAAAGGACTGTGGAACATTGTGCAGGGTGTTGAAAGACGTCCTGTTACACCTGCAACTACAGGTACTGCAAATACAGGTGCTGGAGCTGATGAAGACGGTGTCGAAGATGATATTCTACAGATTCCTGTTTGTGCTGCTCTTTTTGTTGCGCCTACTGCAGAGCAAATTCGTTGGGATGGCAGAGATGCCCAGGCACATGCATTGATAGCTTTGTCTGTCAAACGTGCCATTATTCCTCATATTCGCTCTTGCAGAACAGCTAGGGATGCTTGGGATACACTAACCACATTGTACCAAGCTAGGAATGAGGCTCGTGTTGCTTACCTTCGAAAACAGTTGGAGAGTGAGCACATGAATGAAGGTGATTCTATGGACAGTTTCCTAACAAAGATCAAAGATTTGAAGGAACCGTTGATTTCTGCTGATGAGGTTATACCAGATAGCTCACTTGTGCAGACCGTTCTGAATGGTCTTCCTGATTCATATCAAAGTTTTGCTTCTACTCTTCGGTTGATGATGAAAGGCAATCCGAATGCCTTATCATCTGAGGAGTTAGTCTCTCTTCTGTTGCAGGAAGATCAGTCCAGGTAGAACAGGTCCATTATGTGTGTTGCAGATCAAGCTTTCCTGGCTAGTCAGAAGGGCAAAGGAAAGTGGAGCTCTTCTACTAGTAAGCAGAAATCTGCAAATGCTGCACATTTGAAGGACCATGATAAAAATGAGAAGAAATCAGAAAAGCAGAAATTGTTTTGCAAGTATTGTAAAGGGAATGATCATATAATAAAGAACTGTCCAAAACTGGCTGCAAAAGAGGCAAAGAAGAAAGAGGCTGGAATGGTTGTTGTAGAGGCCTCTACACCAAAAACAGGGTCTGCAAATCTTGTGCAGGAAGAAGAATGGGCGTTTACTACTGTTTGCAGTTTTAACCCATCTTCTCATGAATAGTGCATGTCTGCAGTGGACTCAGATGTTTGGTACTTTGACAGTGGGGCGACCAAACATATTACCTCGCAGCACAGTTTCTTCTCTTTACTGGAGCCTGCCCCTAAAGGGAATACTGTCGCATGCACCAACAACTCCTCTTATCCTATTATGCGAGTTGGTAAGATCATTCTGACTACTGCTGATGGTAGTTCTTTCACCTTGTCATATGCTTTATTTGTGCCAGGGATTAAGAAGAATCTGTTATCAGTTTCTGCATTAGCCGAGATTGGCTTGGTTGTGAAATTTGTTGATGACAGATGTACAATTCATGATTTGTCAAATGGCGATGTTATTATTGCTTCTGGCATTTTATGTCGTGGGCTGTATAAGCTCATAGATTATGAAAGATCTGTTAGTGATTCGGCATGTGCAATTCATGATTCTCAGGCTATGTCAGATGCAAAGCTTTGGCATGCATGCTTTGGTCATCTGAATTTTGCTAGTTTGCTATGCCTGCTGAAATCTGAAATGGTGTCCTCTTTGCCCAAACTTGAGGCACCTGGAAAACATGTTTGTGAAGGCTGTATTTTGGGCAAAATGCAGCGTTCATCCTTTCCAAAAGATGGTTCAGTTTGGGCTACGCTGAAATTGCAGCTTGTACACAGTGATGTTTGTGGTCCTATGCAGACACCCTCTTTTGGAAATTACCTTTACTTTGTGACTTTCATTGATGATTTTTCCAGGCATGAGGAAAAGTCCGAAGTGTTTTTGTACTTCAAACAGTTTTTGGTTTTGGCTGAAAATCTATCAATATGTAAAATGGGCACCCTCTGTTCTGATCGAGGGGGGGAATATATGTCTTCTGATTTTAATGCATTTCTGGCTGAACGTGGGATAAAAAACCAGTGTACAGTGCCGTATACACCTCAACAGAATGGAGTTGTTGAATGGAAGAACAGGTCACTTATGGAGATGGCGAGGTGTATGGTCAAGAGTCAAGCTTTACCACATAGTTTCTAGCTTGAGGCTATCATGTGTGCAGCATATGTACTTAACAGGTGTCCCACTAAAGCGCTACAGTCTATCACTCCATATGAGGCTTGGCATGATCGCAAGCCATCTGTTGCTCATCTGTGGGTTTTTGGTTGTTTGGCATATGCACTAGTGCCTGAACAACATCGTAGAAAATTGGATGATAAGGTAGTAAAATGTATTTTTGTTCGGTACAATTCTGAAAGTAAAGGCTATCGTCTGTATCATCCGCAGACTAAACGCATTCTGGTTAGTCGTGATGTTGTCTTTGTGGAAGATGCTATTCAGCCATTGCTTTCATGTACTAAGGAGACATCTGTTAGCTCTTAAGACATGTATGATACTTTGATGCCTCTTTTTACGGGTGGACAGTCTAGTGCTGGTCCTAATGAGGCAACTTCTCAGCCTTTGCAGGCTTCATATGATGATGCAGATCATTCCATTTTTGATGCAGATTTACATGATGCACTTGTTGATGAGAGAGCTGATATTGATCAGGCAAAACCTATGCCAAAATGGCTGGTGCAGACTTTGCGTGACAACAAATTAGATGCAACTTTGTCATATCGTACTCGTTCAGGCTCTCATAGTGCCTCCTTTGCATCAGATTGCTCTGCTATGGCTGCGTCTAGCCTCTGTGATGAGAATGAGCCTGTTTCTTCTGATGAAGCACAGAATTCAGAAAATTGGATGGCTGCTATGCAATCTGAATATGATGCTACAATGAAGAATGATACATGGTCTTTATGTGACTTGCGTCCTGGCAAGAAGGCCATTCGCACTAAGTGGGTATACAAGTTGAAGTGTAAACCTAATGGTACAGTTGACAGGTATAAGGCTAGGCTTGTTGCAAAGGGTTATGCGCAGAAAAGAGGCATTGATTTTGATGAGACCTTTGCACCTACATGCCGTATGACTACTGTTCGGAGCATTTGTGCACTTGCAGCCCATCATGGTTGGAATGTACATCAGTTAAAGGGCATGAAAACCAGGTATGCAGGTTAAAAAAGGCGTTATATGGTTTAAAGCAAGCACCACGTGCTTGGTATGAGAAGATACATGCCTATCTGATTGCACATGGTTTTGAGAATAGTCCAACTGAAAGCACCTTATATGTTAAGCGTGCTAATGATGTGCTTCTGATCATTGTTGTCTATGTTGATGACATGTTGCTCACTGGTCCTACTGAGACGCATATTGCTGATTTTAAGGCTGATTTGCATGCCTCATTTGAGATGTCTGATTTGGGGCATTTGCATCACTATTTGGGCATTCAACTTATGCAAGTTGATGGTGGAATGGCTTTGTGTCAAACAAAATATATTGACACATTATTGCAACGTTTTGGCCTTGAAGACTGTAAGCCTATTGCCACTCCTATGGAGACAGGTTTATGATTGAGTCTTCATGATGCTGGAGATGCATTTGATGCTGTTCTCTATCAGCAGGCTGTTGGATGCTTGATTTACTTATGCATTACTCGGCCAGATATTTAGTTTGTTGTCTCACAGATGAGCAGGTTTATGCATTGCCCAGGAGTCACGCATTGGAAGGCGGTTAAGTGCATCTTTCGCTACTTGAGTGGTACTCGGCTACTTGGGTTGTTTAATCCCAAGGGGGGATCACTACCGCCAGATTTGCATGCTTTTTCTGACTCAGATTGGGCTGGTTGCTATGACACTCGTGTGTCCACCAGTGGTTTTTGCTTCATGCTTGGTAGCTCATGTATATCTTGGTTGAGCAAGAAGCACCCTACTGTGGCCACTTCTAGTTGTGAGGCTGAGTATAGGGAAGCTTTCACAGCGACTGTTGAGTGTGTGTGGCTCAGATGCCTTATGGCTGATTTGGGTGTTAGCCAGTCTTCTGCCACCACCATCTTCACTAACAGTCACAGTGCATTGGCAGTTGCGAGGAACCCTATGTTCCATGCTCGCACTAAGCACATTGAGGTGCATTATCACTATGTCAGGGTGAGGTTCTCTGCTGGGGAGATCAGCTTGGCATATGTGCCCACACATGAGAACATTGCAGACCTTTTCACGAAGGCTCTGCCTACGGAGAAGTTTGAAGCTTTTCGCAAAGCTTTGGGCTTACTTCCTTTTGTGGAGTGATTTCCACATAGCTTCACACTTCCTTATACATGAGTGCCAACTCCTTGTTCACCGCATCACTCCCAGGGGGGATTTGTTGATATATTTAGGTAGTGATGTGTGTGAACACACTAGGACCACTGGGGCACTTTTTTCCCTCTTTAGGAGGTTTTTTCCCCCGGCTTGTATATATGCCTATTGCCCTAATGGGCTACTTATCTTTGTACATTCTCTAGTAATACACTCACTATTGTGTGTTTGTGCTCCAAGCTTCTTCTTCTTGTGCTGTTCGCGTGCTTCCGCAGACATCTATCTCCAACAGGGGTCTGTTGCGCGGTCCACAGCCCCCCGCCCTCTCTCTCTCTCTCCCTCTCAATCTCTCTCTCTCTCTCTCTCTCTCTCTCTCTCTCTCTCTCTCTCCCCTCTCTCTCTCTGTGTGTCTCTCTCTCCCCCCCTTGTAGCCCCCCACCCACCGCGCCCTCCACTCCCCCGTACACCTGCCCACAGCCACTTGATCTCCTATACGCCATCTTGTCAACCCATAAAGCAAATGGTAGATATTTTGGCCATTGCCTGATATCTCGATTGCATGCCTTCAAGAACACCTTCACTACGGAAGGATTACCTTGTTCAATCTTACCATTTGCTTCTCGGTTGTAGGCTTTTGTGAGACACAACAAAATCTCATGGTGATCAAAGAACTCTCTTGCCTCTCTAGCATTTAGCTAACCTCAATATGTTACTACTTTCTCAACATCCGAATCTGGATATCACTTCTTCTAATAGGAATCAACATTCATTAGTAGTAGTGTTGGACCAAAGTGCTCAACCTTCTACATGATTTCTCAAGTCTTCAGGTGCAAATACTATATATCTCATGCCATTGCTGCTTTTGGGCATAGTGACAAGGTCTACTACCCACTTGTAATGAATACAAGGTGGATAAGTCAGGTGTAAAGGGTCTCTCTGTTTGATTGAGGAGTGTAACTAGCATGTGGCACATGTGGTCACAAAACCTTTCATAGTTACATACATCCTTAGCCACTAATAACTTTCTCGAATCTTTTGATATATTGCTACAAAACCGTTATGACCATCCCATAGGGTTTTCTAAATATCTCTCATAACTTGCACTTGTAAACTTTTTAATCCTAATACTTTTTGTGGGTTTTTCACCTTCAATTTAGCATGTCACCAAAGATATCCATCTTTCAAAAAGAAGTCAAAAGACTTCTTTCTGATATTTTCGAATTGATTTGTTGACTAGCTTGGGATAGGTTGAAGTGTACTTAGATAATAGCTTATATCTTTCCATTCTCCCTCATATTCATCATCTCTAAATCACTCGTACATGAATGTAGATGGATCATAACTAATCAATCTATTCCTTGATTTTTTTGCTTCTTCATCATCATCAAATTTTGCTCACAAGAGCATATCAACAACAATATTATGCTTTCTAGCAATATGAACAAACGCTAGATTAATAAACTTGATAAACACAATCCATCTTAACATCGCAATGTCAAGAGATGATGAGTTATCAATCATTCCTATTAATGGAAGGCAATCAATTTCAAGGATCACATTAGCTCCAATAAAATATTCTTTGTCTATTTTTAAGGGACTCACTTGTCCCCACAACTCTCTTTTAATCCGAGGATGATTCCTCTATGTATCATGCAAAATTTTCTCACCAAAGAGAATTGCATATCCTTGTCCTTTCTCTTCATCCAGGCCAATGACTTGACCTATGCCAATAGGACTAGTATCTGTGGTTAGGATTATAGGTTTATTTCCAGAATAACGGATTCTTCTTAAGATTGGAGCATTCATAAGCAATTGCTTTAGTTTTTTCATAGTTTTACTATGTCTATTTGTCCAAAAAAAAATCTTTTTTTCTTTTCTAGTAGATCATATAATGGATTCGCAACATGAGCAAAGTGAGGAAACTAAATTACATGAAAGACACAAGATCTTAAGAATCTCCTCACTTCATTAACATTATAACACACCTCTAAAATCCTACTAATGCTATCAACTTTCTGTGGATATGTCCTACAAACATAATGTCCACATAGATGTCCGACAATCAAAAACTCATTCAAACCAAAAGTGGATTTCTCTAAAGAGGAAGTGAGTCCAGCCTCCTTGAATATTTGAAAGATTCTTTCACAATTAGAAATGTGGTTGGAGACAAACTTTCCACATTTAGATGAATCTAAGTTATATCCTTTTCCCTTTCCACACACCCTTTTATAGGAATGCCTTTGATAAAAGGCAAAGTCACTTTGGGAATGAAGTCATGTAAGACCAGGTTCATAGTGTTCATCATGTGTGCCACGGAATTTGTTGCCCCTTGTTGGGAAAGATGGATGGACACTCTAAGAAATGAGTAGGTACTGCCAAATCCTGCTTTGTACTAGCCTCTTCTTGCTTTAGAGTTGAGTTGTAGGCCCTCTTAGCTTTCCAATGATACTATACAAGGGCCTATGTACTTTGGAAATGATGTGAGAAATGATTGAACCAAAACAGACTACTTCCAAGTTGAAAGATCAACGAAAATCTTGTATTTTTGTTCACACACCTACTACTTGTTATGCTCAGTGCTTCCAGTACAGTAGGAATTAGAAAACTTCCTTTTGGAAATATCAAATTAGCTTAATTATCTATTGATTCCAAGTGGAATCACTTAAAATGATGCACTATACACAGAGCAATCAATTTAGTAATTAAATGATTACCCTTGATTTTTAAGGATCTCTGTAGAGTTTGACCAGTGAGTGCTTTGACAGACTCTTATTCAAATTGGATGAATGTATTACCTTCAAAATTTGGGAGCATCTAGAAAACATGAGCTGATTCCTACAAGGTATAGAACATTGGAAATGGTGAAGAATTGAGTAAGATATGAGAAGTACAAGTTGACTGTTATGAGTGACTATGAGAGAGAGATCAGAGATGAAAAGTATTGATCCTTTGTATTAGAACACGATTTTTTACAAGATCATAGGCATAATAATCAAATCCTAATGACAATGAGTAGTGTAGGCTATAATGTAAGCCTCACTCTCTTACAATGTAGCCAAGGAGAACTTGGAAATGGAGTTACATGTCCCCCGAGTTTTTTAGACATCTTTTATAGATAGAATATTTGAATTTGAATTTGAATCCTCTAGTGGCTCTCAGTAATATGTAGACCTAAAATATGTATATTTCTGTATACATGTGTATATACATGTATATATGTTGTAGAGGAGGTACTGGGGTATCCGCTTTTAACAAAAGTAGGGAATGAAGATTAAACACGTCCACTACATCACCTACTCAAGGGGGTTCTCTTTAGGGAAGTATACCCTTTGACACTTCTGTGAGCATGTAGATAACACGGATTGCATAGAGTGGTAAATACTTCAGAAAATATGAACAACCAATGACCAAGGAAGACCATACACTTCTTGATTCGAATGAGATGATTACAAGGTTGGGCTGAGTGATGCTCAAAATTAATGCAAGATTAGGGTTAACAAGCCACCCTAAAAGTATTAACTCCAATACAATAGATCAGCATAAGGGCCAATTATTTGCAGAATAACCCAGAATAAAACAAGAGGTAAAGGATTTATCAAGAGAATAGAGCTTAACAGCAATACTCACTCACATAGAAGAATAACCAAGCCACCCTCTTTGCATTTTAGAGCTATTAGTCCTTCACTGGGAAGCCCACACTCCGTATCCACACCACAGAGTGACTTCCTACAGTAGACTTGAAGCCACAAAGTGCAAGAGGGGACTTTTGCACGAACGTGAATGTGTAGCCGAACTGATGTATCCCCCAAAATTAAAAAATTTTGTGTGTCCCAAATGAGCCTAAATTCATTGCTTTTATAGGCCTCAATAGGCCAAGAGAGCTTTGCCGAATCTTCACCTCCTCTGATCACGTGTCCGTTGATTTCCCAAAATTAGGGGGTAGGTCAAATATTCCTCTTGATTTGAATTGGATCCACAAAATTAGGTAGTCGCCGTGAATGGTAGGCGGTGACATTTGTTTATCCGCTTTCACTTTTAACACCTTGAGGTTTTTGGAGTAGGGCCCCATGCCCTTGTTCAATCCTTCATGGATTTGCTTTTCCTTATCAATTCTCTTTGAAATAGCACAGGCCTTCAAGATGTAGGTGTAGGTAACAGACTCTGGAAAGATTCCCTCCCTTCTCATAGGATCATAGCAATTGGAGACTTGATGCGGTTATGAGCACGACCGGGCGTGATCGGCTTGACACAGGACTGCCCCATCTCTTAGGATCGACCAACCCATGTCCAATTGCTGTTCACATCGAACCTTTCTCCACACTATTGACCGGAGGTTGATCACCTTGTGTGTGTGTGGGAGAGTGAGTAAGTGTGTATGTATGTGTGAGTGATTATTTGTGCATGTATGTGTGTGAATGTGCGCATGTGGGTGTGTGTGTGTGCATATGTGCATGTGCTGTGTGTGTGGGTGTCTGTGTGTGGGTGTGTATGTGTGGGTGTGTGTGTGTACGTATGGGTGTGTGTGATTGTGTGGGGGGTGTGTGTATATGTATGGGTGTGTGTGTGTGTGTGTGGGTGTGTGTGTGTGAGTGTGTGTGGGTGTGAACGTATGGGTGCGTGAGTGTGAGTGTGTGTGTGTATGTGTGTGGGTGTGTGAGGGGGAGGGTTGACGGGGGAGTGAGGTGGTGGATACGGGGGAGGGGGAGGGAGAGGCTGCGGGGGAGGGAGGGGAAGGGGTTATGGGGGGGGAGGGGGGCTTGCGGGGGGCAGGGGGTGGGCGGGGGGGCGAGGGTGGGGGGGCGGAAGGGGGGCTTGCGGGGCTTGTGGGCGGGGGGGGGGGGGGTGGCGGGGGGGCATGTAGGGGGGGGGGGCGGGGGGAAGAGGGGGGGCGGTGAGGGGACATGTGGGGGGGGGGCGGGGGGAAGAGGGGGGGCGGTGAGGGGACATGTGGGGGGGGGGGGGGGGGACTTGGGGGGGGGGGCGGGGGGAACTTGCGGGGGGGGGGACTCGCGGGGGGGGCTGGGGGCGGGGGGGACTTGAGGGGGGACAGGGGGGGACTTGGGGGGGGCGGGGGGGAGGCTTGGGGGCGGGGGGGGGGCTGGGGGCGGGGGGGACTTGAGGGGGGGACGGGGGGGGGACTTGGGGGGGCGGGGGGGGGGGCTTGCGGGGGGGGCTGGGGGGGCGGGGGGGGACTCGCGGGGCGGGGGGCGGGGGGGACTTGGGGGGGGGCGGAGGGGGACTTGGGGGGGGCGGGCGGAGGCTTGGGGGCGGGGGGGGCTGGGGGCGGGGGGTACTTGAGGGGGGGACGGGGGGGACTTGGGGGGGGGCGGGGGGGGGCTTGCGGGGGGGGCTGGGGGGCGGGGGGGGGACTTGCGGGGGGGGGGGGGCTGGGGGGCGGGGGGGGGACTCGCGGGGGGGGACTTGGGGGGGCGGGGGGGGGGGCTTGCGGGGGGGGGCTGGGGGGGCGGGGGGGGACTCGCGAGGGGGAGGGCGGGGGGGACTTGCGGGGGGGGGGGGGCGAGGGGGGCGGGGGGGAGGCTTGGGGCCGGGGGGGGGCTGGGGGCGGGGGCGACTTGAGGGGGGGATGGGGGGGACTTGGGGGGGGCGGGGGGGGGGCTTGCGGGGGGGGCTGGGGGGGTGGGGGGGGGGACTCGCGGGGGGGGAGGCGGGGGTGGCGGGGGGGGACTTGCGCGGGGGCGGGGGGAGGGCGGGGGGGGGGACTTGGTGGGGGGGCGGGGGGGCTGGGGGGCGGGGGGGGGGACTCGCGGGGGGGGACTGGGGGGCGGGGGGGGGACTCGCGGGGGGGGACGGGGGGCGGGGGGGGAACTTGCGGGGTGAGCGGGGAGGTGGGCGGTGGGGTGGGGGGGCGGGGGGGAGGTGGCGGGTGGGCGGGTGGGCGGGGGGAGAGAAAGGGAGAGAGAGAGAGAGAGAGAGAGAGAGAGAGAGAGAGAGAGAGAGAGAGAGAGAGAGAGAGAGAGAGAGAGAGAGAGAGAGAGAGAGAGAGAGAGAGAGAGAGAGAGAGAGAGAGAGAGAGAGAGAGAGAGAGAGAGAGAGAGAGAGAGAGAGAGAGAGAGAGAGAGGGGGATAAAGAGAGTGAGTGAGAGAGAGTGAGGGATCTACAGACCCCCACATCAATCTTTTGCACCGTCCCTGGTGCAATTTCTCCATTATTCTACTTATTTCAAAGAGATCTAGTTATGCTGCAATTTTTTGTAAAGAAACACGGTATGTACAAGGAATGAAGTGCTTCCATTTTGGCCTAATTCAGATACTTCTTCACCCTGGAGATGTTGACCAGGGGAATCCTTTTACCCTGCAGATCTTCCAGATGCATAACACCATGTGGCAATACCTTGATTACCTTATAAGGTCCTGTCCACTTAGGTGCCAATTTAGTTTGAATTGGTGGAACCTGATGGACTAAAACCATATACCCTTCCTGAACTTCATTGGATCTCAGATACCTGTCATGCAATCTCTTGCGCTCTTCTTGTGTCACCTGAAGTTTCTGCATTGCCCCTTCTCTGTACTCTTCTAATGCCACCAATCTCTGAATGGGGGGATCAATTCAAATGGTTTTGACTCCTATTTCTTTTCTGATAATGAACTCAAATGGTGCCAATGCCTCTTTCCCATATACTAACCGGAAAGGAGTCTCGCCTGTGGTTCCCCTCTTCATGGTTCTGAAAGCCCAAATTGCACCGATCAGTGCTAGCGGCCAGGAGCTTTGATGATCGAGAGATAATTTGCGAAGCAATCCAATCAAAATCTTATTGGAACTTTCTGCTTGGCCATTTGCTCTTGGGTAATAGGCACAAGACTTCTTATGGAAGATTTTGTACCTGTCAAATATAAACCGGAGCAATTGATTTACAAAATGTGTCCCCCTATCACTAGTAATTTCCAGGGGGCAACCAAATCTTGAGAAAATACGTTTATACATAAATTTAGCTACTGTCAGAGCCGTGCAGTCCACAGAAGCTTTAGCCTCTATCCATTTAGTGGCATAACATGTGGCCATCAAAATATACTTTTTACCTCTTGGTTGACCAATTGGGCTAATAGGACCTATGAAATCAAGACCCCATTGTTCAAATGGAAGCCATCCGATAGATATGACTAATGGTTGGAAATTCAATCTGGTTGGCGCGGGAGCACACCTCTGGCAGATGTGGCATTCTTTAGAAAATTTGATTGCATCCTTGAAAATATGAGGCCACCATAAACCTTTGTGGATGATTCTATGAGCCAATTCTTCCCCCTTTAGATGTCCTTCATTGTGTGCAGCCTCTAGCAGAAGATTTACCTCCTCTAGATAGACACATTTTCTCAATATATTATCTTGACAGTATTTATATAAATTCCCATTTATGATAGAATATGCTTTGATTTTCAAAAGCAGTCTTCTTTTTTCTACAGGTGCCAAGTGTTCTGGGATCTTTCCAGTAGTGAGAACATGAAGAATTTCATCATACCAACCTGTCCGAATTGCTACTAGAAAAAGATTGCTATCCACCAGTTCATCATTAATACCTGTTGCCTTTTCACTCATTGCAGTTCTGGACACTTGATCTGCCATGTAATGCTCTTTTCCTGGCTTAATATGAATATCAAAATTAAATTCCTGAAATAGGATTAACCATCTCCAAATTCTTCCAGCTACTCTAGGCTTGTTTATCAAATACTTCAAGGGCTGATGATCAGAAATAACAATGAAATGTACACCAAGGAGATAATGTCGGAACTTCTGAAGAGCAAATACGATAGCCAAACCTTCTCTTTCCGTTGTACTGTAATTTCTTTCAGCTTGGTTGAGTAGTCTGCTTGCATAAGAGATAGGTCTATCCACTTTGTGAGATGATGGTTGAGCTAAAACTGCACCAATAGCATGAAGACTAGCATCTGTATGCACATGAAATTCCAATGACCAGTTAGGAAGACTTAAAAGTGGAGCAGTACATAACCTCAACTTTAGTTCACAAAATGCTTTGTCAGCTTCAACACTCCATGAGAAAGGGATCTTTTTACTGGTAAGCCTTGATAAGGGCTTAGCAATTTCTGAATACATCCTAATGAATCTTCTGTGATACCCTGCATGGCCCAAGAAACTTTGCACTTCCTTTGGGCTTTGTGGAATTAACATGGAAAGAATAGTTGTAACCTTTGCAGGGTCAACAGTTATGCCTTCAGCAGATACTATGTGATCAAGAAGAGTGCCCTTAGTGACCAAAAAGTGACATTTATCAGGATTCAATTTCAAACCTGTTTTGAGACATTGCTCAAAGATTTCTTTTAGATTTTCCAAATGGTCATGGAAATCTTGAACTGCTGCCCTTCTATCTGTACCTGAAAATACTGAAAAGTCATCCATGAAAATGCGTAGAAAGGTTGTCAACCATTTGCCCAATATCAGATACATCGTTCTATTAAATGAAGCTGGCGCGTTCTTCAATCCAAAAGCCATACGAGTATAGACATAAGTGCCCCAAGGAGTAACAAAGTCTGTTTTGTCCCTATCATCAGGGTGAATTACTATCTGGTTATAGCCACTAAAACCATCCAAGAAACTATACAAAGTGTGACCAGCTACTTCCTCAAGCACTTGCTCTGTGAAGGGCTGAGGAAATCCATCTTGGATAGTCACTTTATTCAAAGCACGGAAATCAACACATACTCTTATTTTTCCACTATTTTTCTTGGGCACAATAACCATAGAGGAAAGCCACCTGGAATGTTCTACTGGAACAATTATACCAGCTTCTTCTAGCTTTGTAATTTCTGCTTTTACAGCCTCTGCATATTTCGGATTGAGTCGATATGGTCTACTTCTTACTGGCGCCGCTCCCTCAACTAAGGGTAGCCGATGTAACCCAAGCTCTTCTGGTATCCCTGTTAGATCTTTGTAGGACCATGCGAAGACACTTTTGTAAGTAAAAAGTAAAGAAGTTACCTTCTGTAGCAAAGGAGGATAATGCCACAACCAGGATGCTAAGTGGACTACTTGAGGGTTCTCTTCATTTCCTAAATTTACTTCTTGAACCAATGTTTCAGGACTGGTCTTGTTTGAGAAATCATCTCCACTATATGCACGAGTGGATTTTAATCTATATTCTGCAACATGTTCTTCCATCCATCCTTGAGGTATATCTGCAAAAGGAAGATCTTCTCTGCTCTTAAATTCATAACCTTCTACCTCCGATACTTTTATATGGGTTGCCTCTTCAAAGCTTGCATCATCCTGCAATTGCTCATTCTCTAATACCTTGTGGTCTTCATTTACCTTATCTGCAACTTCTTCCTCAATTTCATTGATCTCCACTGTGCAACACTCTGCACTTCCCATCATCCAATTTAACAATGTATCATCTTCTTGGGGTATAGAGGGCATTACCTGAGTATCCACAGTATATCCAGTGGTTTTTCCTGAGTCGAATCCCTCTTCCAAATGTAATTGTAGTTGGCTATTGGTGCTTGTTGAAATCCATAATTTATTTTTCCCCCAATCTTGCAAAGCTTTTGCTTGTCTCAGCCAAGGTCTCCCCAAGAGCAAAGGATAGGAAGTCTCCTGTGGAAGTGCAATAACAACAAAATCCAACACAAAGTGGCAACCCTGTACTATCATCCGTACCTTTTCAATAATGCCAAGAGGCGCAACCCGATGTTGATCTGCTAGTGTAACTGTAAATGGTGCCATTTTGGTGGGGTTCAAATGTAGCTTCTTCATTGTAAAATCTGGCATCAAATTGATACCAGAGCCTCCATCTATGATCACACCTGTAAGAGCTTCATCATTTATATCAACGGATAATCTTGAACTTTGGTAGTCTGCTAAGGGGGCAGGAGGAAAATCAACCATGAAACCATCTATACTAGGTGATTGGACCAAGTGAGCAGAGTGTATAATCTTCAGTAAGTCACTTCTTATTTTTGAATCCATCCTTATAAGTTCATATGGACTAACCTTGTGATGAATACCTTTCAAGATCTGTTCAATGTTTACCTCCTGAGTGTTTTCTTGCAGACTTGTTGGTTGGCCCTTTAGAGAAGTAGTCATCTTATTATAAGCTCCTTCAATTTCTGCTTGGTCCTTCCATCCGGACTCCTTTTCTTCCTCTTTATCCTAAAATCCTTGTTGTTCATCTCTCTGGGTTGCATGTACTTGCCTAGATCTAGTCATCATGGGCATTGCAGAGGATGAAATAGCATAAGTCTGAGTGGTTTTTCCTTCTTCATGTGGAGAGACTACAACCATGTGAATTGGAGCAGGACGACCTCTTGGGCAATCTTTGGTATAATGATCCTTGGCCTCTGGACAATGTTGACAAGGAGGTGCATCTTCTGGAAGAGAACACCTGTTTTGCATGTGGCCGTACTCACCACAACGATAGCACATCAAAGGTCTATTATACCTAGGCTTTGCAGGCCGATTCTCCTCTCTATTAGATGTATTTGAAGTACTAGCATAGTATGAATCCAAAGTTTGAGGGTTATTTCTTTGTTGTGTACCCTTGAGGTAGTAGCAATCTCTAGCTTCATGACCATCCTTTCCACAAAATTGACAGCTTACCTTGTTAGGGCAATTAGCATTGGAATGTCCATTGTTGTTACATATCGTGCACCAAATTTGTCTCCTTATATCTTGTGTGGTCTTCAAATCTTCTAACTCACGGCGAAGTTGGGCTACTTCATCATCCGTGCGTCGCAGTGGCGGCAAGACCTTCTCTTCTTGTTGATTTTGTTGCATTTTTAATGCCTCCAGTTCCCTCCTTAGTTGCTCAATAGGGTCCAGGTCTGCAGCATACTTAGGTTGTGTATCCGCTTCAAAATGTTGCCTTGCTTCTTCAATGCGTGATGCCGCTGCAACAAAATCATTAAGGGTGGCATCCAATCTAAGGGACTCACGAAGCTTCTGCTGAGATGACCTGGGTAGAGCCTTCTCTATCCACTTTTTTTAACCAAAAATTCACCTGGAGCATGTGGCAGACGTGCAACAAGTGCTTTCGTTCTAGTGTGAAGTTCATGAAAAGATTCACCTGATCTTAGCTTCAAATTCTCTAGCTGATCTAGAGCTCTTTCCGAAGAATCACTTGGTCGGAATGTCTGTGAGAATGCTGCCTTCAGAGCCTCCCATGTAGTGAAATAGCCATCTGCATATTGACTATACCATTTATCTGCAAGACCCTCCAATGTGGATGGAAAAAGTGCCAACATTGCATCCTCTCTATTCTGCAGACCTCGTCCACGACATAAAGAGATGAATCTCCTCACATGATCATCGGCATCCTCATAAGCTTGTCCCTTGAAGGTAGGGAATTTGATGTTTAATCTGGAGAGCAAATGAGAGAGGTCCTCCATTTGTACTGGGGTTTCTTCTGACGTATCTGAGGAGAAGTCTAGAGTTCTCCTATACCCTTCTTTTGACAATGGTGTCGCACCCAAATCAATAGACAAATTTAGAGAAGGCAAAGGGGAGGTAGACTCACTAGCCGTAGTGATTGCTAACTTATTGAGGCTCCTCTGAACACGAAGAGACTCCTTATCTGCCCGTGTATGGGTCAAATACCTACTTGCAAATGTAATAGGGCAAAATACCTCTCACAGAAATGCAAAGGTCCCACCGGGCGTGCCAAACTGTAGAGGAGGTACTGGGGTATCCGCTTTTAACAAAAGTAGGGAATGAAGATTAAACACGTCCAGTACATCACCTACTCAAGGGGGTTATCTTTAGGGAAGTATACCCTTTGAGACTTCTATGAGCAGGTAGATAACACGGATTGCACAGAGTGGTAAATACTTCAGAAAATATGAACAACCAATGACCAAGGAAGACCATACACTTCTTGATTCGAATGAGACGATTACAAGGTTGGGCTGAGTGATGCTCAAAATAAATGCAAGATTAGGGTTAACAAGCCACCCTAAAAGTATTAAATCCAATACAATAGATCAGCATAAGGGCCAATTATTTGCAGAATAACCCAGAATAAAACAAGAGGTAAAGGATTTCTCAAGAGAATAGAGCTTAACAGCAATACTGACTCACATAGAAGAATAACCAAGCCACCCTCTTTGCATTTTAGAGCTATTAGTCCTTCACTGGGAAGCCCACACTCCGTATCCACACCACAGAGTGACTTCCTATAGTAGACTTGAAGCCATAAAGTGCAAGAGGGGACTTTTGCACGAACGTGAATGTGTAGCCGAACTGATGTATCCCCCAAAAAAAAAAAATTTTGTGTGTCCCAAATGAGCCTAAATTCATTGCTTTTATAGGCCTCAATAGGCCAAGAGAGCTTTGCCGAATCTTCACCTCCTCTGATCACGTGTCAGTTGATTTCCCAAAATTAGGGGGTAGGTCAAATATTCCTCTTGATTTGAATTGGATCCACAAAATTAGGTAGTCGCCGTGAATGGTAGGCGGTGACATTTGTTTATCCGCTTTCACTTTTAACACCTTGAGGTTTTTGGAGTAGGGCCTCATGCCCTTGTTCAATCCCTCATGGATTTGCTTTTCCTTATCAATTCTCTTTGAAATAGCACAGGCCTTCAAGATGTAGGTGTAGGTAACAGACTCTGGAAAGATTCCCTCCCTTCTCATAGGATCATAGCAATTGGAGACTTGATGCGGTTATGAGCACGACCGGGCGTGATCGGCTTGAC